>JAIPUX010001232.1:97919994-97936015 GCA_020142125.1 Phrynosoma platyrhinos | reverse complement strand
GACATACAAGCAAGGTTACGGAACAAATTAAACTCGTATGTCGAGGTATCACTGTATTTATTATCATGTCCTTTCAGTCTCTGAGGTATCAAGGAAGTGCCAGAAGATTAATGATAGTCAACAGACAGAACATCTGAGCAAAATCCAAGTTGAGATGGGGGTGGTCTCACTGTCTGCGGTCTTGTGTTCACAAATTCAATAAATGGATACCATTTTTAGACAAAAGCATTGTGGCTCATCTGTCCCTTATTTGTTCTTCTCTTTCTCTAAGAGCCGTATAAGTCAAATCCTTTCCCACCAAGTGTATATTATCTCTGTTTTCCAGCATCCAGCAATTTCCATACCAGCAGTTGTAATAATAATAATAATAATAATAATAATAATAATAATAATAATAAAGGCAACCAGGCTTTTGTGTTTCAAGTGCTTATTTTTCTCTAGAATAAGTGGAGAGTAGAAGAAGACCAAGACAGTATTTTATATCTTAGTTGGTGATAGAGGCAATCAGTCCTAGAATAAATATGTCGAAATAAATTTACTTTAGGGCAGTCTAGCCACATGTGAGTCTATATTCCTATAATTTTTACAACCTCTATAGCATTTTGGTGACATGTTTCTCATTATTTGTGTCATATAAATAGGGGTGTCGCTTCATTTATGTACAATTTTTATGGCGTTCTCCTTGGCTAGAGCGGAATGAGATTTAAGGGAAAGAATTACCATGTATTGGTCCAATCTCTGTGAACTGTGATTTTTAAATCTAATTCCCAGCTCACTTTGGAATTATGTTCCCAACTATATATTCAATCAAGCAATTCCAAATTATTAATCATTAACTTGTTGTCTAGAATATTCACATAATTTTTCAAATTATGTTAGGGATTTTGGGGTTTCACCACTGATCAGTACTTTTGATGCAATTGAATAATAAGAGTCCTAGAGCTGGAAGAGACCTCAAGGCCCATCCAGTCCATATGCAGGAACTCACAATCAAAGCTGTCCCAAGAGATGGCCATCCAGGCTCCATCACTCCGACGCAGCATATTCTACTGATGAACAATTCTTACTGTCAGGGAGTTCTTCCTAATGTTTAGGTGGAATCTCTTTCCCTATAGCTTGAATCTATTGCTTCATGACCTAGTCTCTGCAGCAGCAGAAAACAAGCTTGCTCTGCCTCGATATGACACCCCTTCAAATATTTAAACAGGGCTATCATGTAGCCCCTTAACCTTCTCCAGACTTAAACGTACGGAGCTCCTGATGCTGCTCCATATAACAAATGGTTTCCAGACCTTTCACCATTTTGGTCACCCTGTTCCGGACACACTCCAGTTTCTCCACATCCTTTTTGAATTGTGGTGCCCAAAACTGGACACTATTACAGGTGAGGCCTGACAAAAACAGAATACAGTGGCACTACTACTTCCCTTGATCTAGACACTATACATCTATTGATGCAGACTAGAATTGATTTGGCTTTCTTAGCTGCCGCATCACACTATTGACTCATGTTCAGCCTGTGGTCCACTAAAATTCCTTGATCCTTTTTGCATGTACTGCCATCAAGCCAGCCATCTTCTGTCTGTGCATTTCACTGTTGCTGCTCAAGTGCTGCCCAACATTTCTCCCTGCTGAAATTCATTTTGTTAGTTTTGACGCAGCTTTCTAATCTGTTAAGATCATTTTGAATTCTGATCTTGTCCTCTGGGCTATTGGCAACCCCTCCTAATTTAATGTCATTTGTGAATTTGATAAGCATGCAGTCTATTCTGTCATCCAAGTCATTGACAAAGATGTTGAATAGCACTGAGCCCAAGACAGAACCTTGTGGCACCTTGCTAGTCACATATCTCTAGGATGAGGCAGTGGCATCATTAGTGGGATGTGGGGGTTCAGTCTGCACCAGGTGACACCCGGAAGATGGGTGACACCCGGTAGGACCTCCTCCTGCACCCCTCACTGCTGCCTGAGTAAGATGGTGCTGAGGCACTGAGGGAGAGGGCCAGATGCCCGGCCTCAGGAGCCCTGCCCTCTGTTCCAGGTGACACCCAGGGCAGGGACACCTCTGGGGTGAGAAGGAGTCATTGTTGAGTACCCTTTGGGTTCAGTTAATCGACCAGCTACAAATCTACCTAACAGTCGCATTATCTAGCCTGCATTTTACTTGCTTTTTTGCAAGGATATTATGGGGGAACCTTGTCAAAGGCCTTACTGAAATCAAGATACTCTACATCCACAGCATTCCATTCATCTATTAACTTGTGATTCAATAAAAAAGAGAGATCAGATGCGTCTGGCATGATTTTGTTTTTAAAGAAACCCATGCTGACATTAAGTAATCACAGCATTCCTTTCTAGTGCTTACAGACTGTCTGTTTAATGATCTGCTTTAGAATCTTTCCTAGTATTGATGTCAGGCTGACTGAGCAGTAATTATTTGAGTCCTCTTTGTTCCCTTTTTTGAAGATGGGGACATTTGCCCTCTTCCAGTGTGCTGGGTCTTCTCCTGTTCTCCAGGAATTCTCAAAGATTATTTACAGTGATTCTGAGATTACTTCTGCCAGTTCTTTTAATACCATTGGATGTAGTTCATCTGACCCTGAAAACTTGAATTTGTTGACTAGCTAGTTACTCCTGTACTACCTCTTTACCTGTTCTGAGCTGCATTTCCCCTACTGCATCATTTGTTCCATTTCCCTCATTTAGGACCTTTACAGACTGCCAGAAATAATGCAGCTTGAGGCCACTTTAACTGTCCTGGCTCAGTGCTAGGGAATCATGGGAATTGTAATTTTTCTGGGACATTGAGCCTTCTCTGTCAGGGAGCTCTGGTGCCACAATAAACTACAGTTCTCATGATTCCTTAGCACTGAACCAGGATAGTTAAAGTGGCCTCAAGCTGCACTATTTCTAGCAGTCTGGAAAGGCCCTTACTGTTCTCCTTTTCAGTGAAACCCGAAGCAAAGAAGGTGTTGAGTAGTTCTGCCTTTTTTTTATTCTGTTAGCATTTTGATATCTTCTCCACACAGCGGCCCTATCATTTCCTTCTTTTTTCCTTTTGCTACAGACATACCTAAAAAAGCCCTTTTTATTCTTAACCTCTCTAGCGAGCCTGAGCTCATTCTGCACTTTTGCTTTTCTGACTTATACCCTACAGGAGCTACCTATTTGTTTGAATTCTTCTTTGGCGATTTCCCCCTTTTCCCATTTGTTGTATATGTTCCTTTTGAGTCTTAGCCCAATAATTGGGTTTGTATTTATGCAACATCACAGCTATGCTTCTCCGCATATTTTGTGACAGCAATGAAAGCACTGACTTGGGCAGAGACAGGGCAAGTATGGCCATAAGGCTATTTTTGTAGTTCTAGTTTCTCCCCAATCCCTTGGGTGCCATTTTCTGGCAAGAAAGAAGAAAGAAAAAATGTGTGGGAGGGGGGACAACACAGCAGAACCCCACTGAGAAAGTTTTTTGAGGGGGGCTCACTGTTTTAACACCAAAAATAGTTGCTTTTCAAAAGCAAGAATAGGCTTCCAACCTCTCCTGGTTTCACCTTCCACTTTTTTGCCCTATTGGCAGTCTGTGTAGTCCAGAAAAGGTACCAAGTAACAAATAATCTCTAGAACTACTGAAATTGTCCTCCCTGAGTGGGAGAAAAAAAGAATTGCAATTTTCCATTTGAATGGTAGAATGGTAGAAAATGCCATTTTCTTCCCATATAAGCAACTTGAAATAGTTATGCTTGCACTACCAACTAGTAATCAAGATACTAGTTCTGAAGAATATTTACATTAGGGTTCCCAAATCTTAGGACCTGGCTCTTTTTCTCCATTCCTTGTTGTGAAGGGTAAGAATCTGGGTATAAGTGCTGCGTTGAAAAGTATGTAATGTGTTTATTCCTAATTAAGTCAGCTTGTTGCCTTTCATTTGAAAGTGTAATTGTGGTTGATACTAAGTATGTCATGTTTAATTTCATCACTAGGGTCTTCCCTCTGTCATTTATATCACAAGGGGCTTTTGTGATGAAGTCCAAGGACCTGGAATAGATCTGGCCTGGCAACCCTAATCTGGACTTTTGCAAACCACTAATTAATAAATTGCACATTGTTGGAAACAAAAATATAGCTATACCGTGGGAAGGGGCAGGAAAAGCATAGAGCCCTAAATAGTATTCCTCATCTTTAAAGCAGATGGTGAAAAAATCAGGTAGAATACAGAAAAATCAGCTTTTTTGTACAAAGTGTCCTATGTGTCAATAATTTGGTATTTAAGGCAAAATTCAGTAACATTTGCAACAATGCTTGTGTCTAGAGTCACTAAAATTACAAATAGTTGGGGAGGATATCTTTTCACTTCTGCTTGAACAGAGGTTCCCAACGACTGTATCTTTAGGGCTAAAGAACTACCACTTTAGAATCTGTGCCTTAGTGTTATATGTAAAACCTTTTTTGCTCTGAGAATAAATATTCCTAGTCATATCATCATCCCATCCCAGTGGCCTGATGCTGTGTAATTCCATTAAAAAGAAGAAGGGAAAAAAACACAATTAACATAGTATATCTTTAGATTTTTTTATATCGAATAACAGAGCTTTAAGACTTTCAAATAATAGTTTTTAAATATTTTCAAGTATTTGTAAGAGCAGCAACTCCTTTTCTTTTATACAGTTTTGCATTTCAGTTCATTTATATGGCATCAAGCTATACAATAAAAGAAAAACTAAGACTCAATACATTTGCAACTCAACCCTAAGTATATTTACAACAGGGATAGGAGGAACAATTGTCCTCCAAAAGTTACTTAAATGCAACTAAGATTGATGGAAGTTGCAGTCCAATAACATTTGGAGGGCCTCAAGTTTTCTTCACCTCTTATTTATATAGGAGCAAATCTATTGATTATGTTAGGCCTTACTTTTAGAGAAAGTATGGGAATCATGTAGACTTCCAGATGCTGGTGAGACTACAAGGCCAGTACTTATCATTGGCTGTGCTGATTAAGGCTGCTGAGACCTGCAGTCCAGAAACATCTGGAGGGCCACATGATTTCTGCCCCTCCTTTTCTAAAGAAATGGGTCTAGGCTCACAATCATAGTGTTTATTACAAAAATGTAGTATTTCATGAAGAAATTAATTCTCTGGAGATCAGACTACAATAGGATTTCATAAGAGAAGCCAAAATTTGCCCAGTGTTGTTAAAATTGTTGCTTCCCTTTAAGCAACCTTGTTTCTGCATGTTGGAAATATGAGAAGCCTGGATCCAACACTACTATTATAACTTATGTAAACCACTGATCTACACCAGGGATACCATTATTTATGCCAAAGATATTTCTTTATTTCCTGGTCAAAATGCAAATAGTATTGGTACCAGGTGTTGGCTGAATAAATTAGGAGATTCTACAGCTCACAATGAAGCCAAGTATATCAGAGCAAGCCTCCAATGAATTCTGGCAAGGTTTGCAGTTTAAATAAGAAATGCAAGTACAATAAGAATATATAAATTAGACAGTGACATGTATTCTTATCTTTACTCAGTAACAAGGAAACAGGGAGCACAATTTGCCCCTTGTTTAAGAAGCAAACATTTCAGAACATGAATTCACACTTCCCTTGACCTAGTTAGTTCCAAAATGGAACAAAGAAAGAAACTCCTGGAAGAGACCACACATGCTCAGTATAATGTTATCCTTCATTCCACTATGACAGAGTACATCTGTTTAATAAATTGAAGACTCCCCAAGGTGTGGTGCAGTATTGCCAATATAATCTATTAATGGAAATAAGAACATGAACTGGCAAATAGTCTGTGAGCAGCTCAGAACATAAAGTGGGTGCTTTCAGTGGTATCTGCAGACTACTAAAATTATATTTATATATAAATGTGCATGTTACCAATCTTTAAGGTTATTATTGATGGAAAGCAAGTCTCATTTATACAAGTTTAGCAATAATGTATCAAGCCTACTACATCAACATTTCATTTCTCTGTCCTGAAATTTAAGGCTGCAAGTCCTAAGCATTCTTACCTGAGAGTAAGTCCCACTGCACACAGTGAAATTTGCTACTGAGTAAACATGTATAGGATTGCACAGTAAATGTATTTTCTAGTTCTTCTTATCTGATCAGGATTACTTGGTCTTCCCACTTTTGTTTTAGCCTACAACATACCACCTTATTTTAATCTGTATTGCTACTCTTCACCATATGATATTACTTTAAAATGCAACCATGATGTGCCACTATTAACATACATTCATGCAGAGAGGTGTCCACTATGATTCCCTGGTCCTCAGTGCTCAGTCCCATATTAAAAACACATTTGAAACCTGATTTTTTTAAAAAGATGCACTGATCTCAATTAGCTGATTTCCAAGAAGTTTGGACAGGACTGAAGCCTTATTTGCAGCACATTAAAATTGCTATAAGCCTTCCTCCACCAATTTCATGTCCTTGCTTTATTGTCCATGGATCATAAAATTAGTCAATCTCATTAAGCATACAAGTCTATGTTTCTGTAAATGGGCAGGTCATATAATTTGGCATGTACTAGGTGTTATGGTTCGACTCGATGTGGTTCAACTGATGTCCCATTCAGTTTGCTTTTGCTCTTGCTCTTGAAGATCATTTTCTTGTTCAGAATACGTGTTAGGGTTCCTCCCTTTTTTCGGGTACCATCAGATGTTGGCTGCTGTAGATAGATCAGGTCATTATGCGACTGGCTCATTCCTGGATCTTTTTGATGGTGCCGCCGGAGGAAAAATAACTTTGCACTTTTCTTTAATATTCCACCTGTAACAGTGAAAATGTAAAAGATTTTAGGTAAAGCTATTTCTTTGAATCACCATTATCTGAAACAGTGTTTTTCCCTAAAACAAAGCACTTGCTCACATTTCTAATTAGATTCAACCACCATTTTAGTACTGAAAGAGGAAAAAAGTGCTACAAATAAGACTCGTAACAAACCTACAGTAACAATCTCATGCAAGCTTCAACTGGACTTATTTCTCAACTGATACTTATACAACTGTGCAGTAAATGGCCAGTGGACAAAGTGTTGGAAGCTGTGATGGTGATTTTCCTAAGCTCAGTTTATTCAGTTAAGTTCAACACGCAATTATTTCCCATGGAATTATGCCCTCTAACAGAATTATGAGACAATGGTACACAGATTTAAAAGGTTTTAGATAGAATGTTTAAATCAATTCATAAAAGTGTACATTCATGCAAAAAAGTTATCCATCTGTAACAAGCAATATATAAAAGTAGTTTAGACAGAGAACTGAAGAAACAAGCTGAGATAAGAGTTTCACAGTTTGGGTGAGATAAGCCCTCAAGTAATAAACATTTGCCAGCTGCTTATTTAGAAATGAGAGCTCAGATCTTGATGAAGTAAAAACCAAATCCAGGTGCTTTCAATAGCAGTTATTTTTTAAATGTTCCTTTAGAACACTTTGCTTTCTTTTTTAAATGTTCTTTTAGAACACTTTTGTTTTCTTTGGATGTGGCCTTCAGATCAACAAAACACCAAGCAATCGACAGTTTTACAAACTGCTTTTTTTTAAGGACATGATATCAGGTAGAAATGTTTCAATATTATTTTCTAGAATGAACATTTTTCTATTGCTTTTATTTCTTTAATATATTCAATTATCCTTAATGCTTCATGTATGGATGGTATACCGCATGAGAAGTGAAGGAAGCAATAATGCAATGCAAGGACATTTCTCTTTATAGGGCTTTCTGGACTGAGATACAAAGAAACTGTGAGGTAAGCAACCAAGCAAAAATGAAAGTGTGGTTCTAAATGAAGGATTCCCTTAATTTATCAAATTAATGCTAGCCTTTAAGATATTGTGCTTATTAATATATGCATAGATAAATAAGCTGACATGTACATATGCATACATACTGAAGCTATCAAGAAATTATTCATTTGTTGAGGAATAAAAGTTAGACTCTGTCATGGCCTACAGCCCAGTCTAGCTTAGTTTAGCACTGCTATCTCAGAGGAGACATCTTATCCATATCTATTGCTTATTTGGGAATGCTGAAATGTGTGCAATACAACAGGCCCTTGGTTTGGGAGGTTTGATTCCAAGAACTCCCACTGATACTACAATATATGGATGCTCAGATTCCCATAAATACAATGGCATAGTAAAAAAATAAAGTGGAAAAATCTAGGTTTGCTTTTTGGAATTTATATATTTTTGAATATTTTCAAATTTTGGATGGTTGAATGATAGGAATGTGTGGATACAGAAGGCCAACTGTATATTTATTTATTACCCATGACACAAATTATCAAAGGTTTGAGAAGAGAGTCACTTCTAGACTCTGGGACTGAACCATGGTTCAGAACATCAACTTTCCCCTTCTGCCTTTCAGCTGATATAAGTACCTGTATGGGTTCTGCTCTAACATTTATCAACAGTAAGAAGGGCCTTCGCAACAATGCTCTGGGAACAAGGGAACTAGCTGTTTATTTTAGAAGTTGTTTGGAAGTCTTTAAAGGAGGCCATGGGACCACAAAATTTCATTTCTTTCATTTATCTATGTATCTTTAAGAATATATGCTGCTGACTAAGCTTTTTTTGTTTTGTTTGTTTGTTCAGGAACTGTTATCTTCAATAAATCAATTTGAATAAGGGTGTGGAATTGAGTAGAGGAATATTTTGACTTCTTGGCAGACTGCCTGGATGTGTCCTGTGCAACCTGAAAGTGATGTCATGTAAATTGAAGTTTCCACATTCAGTGACAAACCAGCTGTCTTCACAGGTTGTCAGAAATTTGGAGGATAGTGGGACAAATCACACCAAAATCCCAGTTTGACCAATTTGGGGTGATTTTAGGTGATGTTCCATTCATTTTGAAAAAGGAATTTGTGGATGTGTGAATTGAGAGGGCTGCAAGAAAGGCAGTGGGGGACAGACTTTGCTCACTCTTGTCTTTAATGATTTTGGGAGGTAAAGGAAATTAAGACAAATCTGTACCCTTCAGCTAGGAATTTGATGGTCTTATGAAATTCTTTGTACTTATACTAGTGTCAGCACTCTTAATTATTACCCCAAGATCCACAGTTGAGGCAGAGGGAACTAAGAATTTTAAATTCAAAGATATAGCTGCGTTAGTCTGGAAAAATCAAAATGCAAAGGGATCTTGTAGCACCTTTGAGACTAACCAAAAGAAAGAAGGTGGGTAGCAGGAGCTTTCACAGACTTAAGCCTCCTTCCTCAAACGCAGATGAGAAAGTAGGCTCAACTCTATGAAAGCTCCTGCTACTAGCTTCTTTCTTTCAGTTATCAAAAGTGCTACAAAATTCCTTTGCATAAGGTACTCTTTTAAAATGTATTTTCAAGAACTGAATGGTGAAGATGGATCTACAACTAGCTGCCTTTGCAGACTGCTAGAAATAGTGCAAATTGAGTCCACTTTAAGTGCCTTGCTCAGTGCTAGGGAATCATGGGAACTGTATTTTTTTCTGAGACATTGAGCCTTCTCTGTCAGAGAGCTCTGGTGCAACAATAAACTACAGTTCCCATGATTCCCTAGCACTGAGTCAGGGCCGTTAAAGTGGACTCAATTTGCACTATTTCTGGCAGTCTGCAAAGGCCCTAGATCAACTGGATTTTTTTGATGTAGCAGATATTAACATATAGAAATAGAACAACTAGTAACATACATTACATATTGGTGGATGAATGTGTAGACAAACAGATATATTATTTGTAAGTGATTTGATTCATAATGTATGACTGTATTTGATGTATTGTTATCATTGTATACAATATGATTATTGTACAATATTGTATTATACAAGCCAATTCAAGTTTTCAGAACTGCAAGAGAAGGCTTTCTCTCAGTCTCACCATCTTCACAAGGATGTTTGGTGGGAGGACGTAGGAGAAAGCCTCCCAGTAGCAGTTTCCAGGCTGTAAGACTTCCTTCAATGGGAGGTTTGGTTGGCCCCCTTTCTGCTTTCTTTCCACTGGCAGGTGAAGACCTTTTTATTCAGACAGGCCTTTGAAATTTAAATTATGTAACTGTAGCATGTGCAAAGGCAAGATGACTAAACTGATGTACTTTGGATATATCATGAGAAGACAGGACTCACTAGAAAGGACAAGGATGATAGAATGCAGTAGGAAAAGATGACCGCATTACAGGTGGATAGACTCAGGGGGGAAGCAGATGGGTGGCACGGGGCCGCCCCAGGAAGCTGCGCCGTGGGGCCGAAGTATCCCCACACCTCGGCCCCGCGGTGCAGCTTCGCCGCCCCTGGAAGGAGTGCTAAAATAGCGCTCCTTCCACAAGTCGCTGAAGGTGTGCTGCAAAAGGCTGCCGGCGCACCTTCGGCGACTCTTCTGCCGCAGCATGTGTGGACGCTGCAGCGGTAAGGCGTCCTCGGAGCGCCGGACATGCGGAGGGTCTGGCGCTCTGACGATGTCTTGGGGAAGGGGTTGGGGTGCCCACCGTGTGGCTGCCCCTCCCCTTCCTTGCCCCGAAAATGGTGCTTTGCTCCATCTGCTTCCCCCCTCAATCAAGGAAGCCACAGCCCTGAGTTTACAAGACCTGAGCAGGGCTGTTGATCACAGGGTGACTTGCAGGTCTTGAAGTCAACTTGACATCAGTTAACAACAAGCATGTGTGAGATGATGTGCTGTGTTTTAGTAATACTATTTTAAATGTGTTTTTAACCATATTTTTTAAAAATAATACTGTTGGTTAATTTTTTAACTTTTGTAAAATAAGATTTTAATTCAATCTTGTTTTAAATTATTGGAAGCCACCTTGGATCCCATCCCAGGAAAAAGGTGGAGCAAAAATTCAAGAAAATAAATAAATAAAATGTTGAAAAAGAGTTCCTCTCCTTTAAAAGTTTATTCCCACCACTAGTGCATAGTGCATACTGCATAGCACGGTATGAAGTGGTATATAAATGAAGCTGCTTTGCTTTGCTTTAGTATTTTAATTATTAACAAGGTATGCTGGGAAGGCAAGTCATGCATCGAAAAATTCTGTGAACACAACAAGGTAAGGCAGAAAGAAAGATATGTCCCCTTTTCAGAATCACCTCTTTGGATCTGAGAACCAAGTGTATACAATATATTACAAGTTATGGCCTGGAGAGCCTCTGGATGCACAGGCTTCTTAAACACGATGCATTTCCACAGTAAGTGAGTTGGATAATTAGACAATGACAGTACTATGCCTTCCAGCTAAAGAGAATGCAGCATTATGACAAGTACTCCGGGTCTATAATTATAGTTTTTTTAAGGATTTGCAGGCCTTAATTCTAGATGAAGAAAACAACTACTCCAGTTTTCCCATGGAAGTTTAGCTTACATAGACTAACAAGTTTACCAGCTAAGCAATCTTAGACCTACAGCCCATTTTAACAGCTTTCTCTAACAGTACAATTTGGAGGGCTTTCTTGTTACATTAAGCATCTCACACAAGCCACAGCATAATACAGAAATAATTTACTGTGTATGCAATTAATTCTGGTTGGCATAGTAGTCCACTTGTGTTTACAAAGAGAATCAGTAAGAAGTCAGCTATATAGGCAGAAGTATAACAAATAATGAAGATTCAACATATGCAAATGGCTAGCTATATTGAGTTTTGTAATTTATGGGAATGGGAGGTAGGAATCCTAAGGCCTTTTTTTTTTTTTTTTTTTTTGATGGTGACCTCATAAAATTGAGATCTCTGGAAGTGGATGCATGCAAGTACATGCAAATATTATGAGAAGCCCTTTTATGTATGTTCTTAAGCCAACAATACTATAAAATGTGCCATCTCAACATTACATGCAGCACAAGTTACTAAGGCAGAAAGATGAAAGAACTGTACAAAATTTTTACAAAATCTTTAGGTGCTTGAAAAGATTCCCTTTTGTTATTTGTTTACAGATGAAGGCCAACATAATTTAAACTAAACCAGTAGAGGCTGAAATTTTATAGCTGTCTTGTAGTACTAAAATGTTTAAAAGTCTCAAAACTGTTTTAAGATAGGACTCTTTAAACCTTTACAGTTAAAATACTGTACCTTTGGATTTCTTCATAGTTCCAGATTCTGAGACGCTAACGGAGCTCCCAGACATCTTATCACAGTCTTGGTCTAGTAGTGCATTGCTTTGCCACTGCTGGCTACTGTCATCTAAGGTCCAGTCATCATGGCTGTTTTCCTGGGATTCTTCATAGGTAGGTATCGTTTGGGATGCAGATAATGACAGTTTTTCACCAGAAAGGGACTGCACAGGTGATCCTTCAGCACTGGAAGTCACAGCTCGTTTATATGACCCATCCATGGTTGCTGCATAGTCCAACATAAGTGCAGCTTCACTATCCTGAGATAAATTAGTCTGAAACAATATAGAATTATTTGTACATTGCCAGCACATTGGTTGTGTTTTAATACTATCACTTGTTTTATTGTGTTTTAAAAATATAAAGTAACATTTTTTCATTTGAACATGGTTTTTAATGTTTTGAGCCACCCCGAGTCCCAGTTTTGAGAGAAATGTAGAGCAATTCATTATTCAACATGGAGTGTTGTGTTATGGTGATGAGCTTATTTGAACTCCTTAGTATTCAGTCATTTCCCCCAGTTTTAGCTTGTTATATTTCATATTGTATTAGTAGTTTATTTTGTATACCATTTTATTTACTTAGCAGTTTATTTAAATGAATATATTTTAGCCCCATTTAATCTTACTTTTGTTTTAGGACTGAGCTATTTTACTATTGTTTGTATTTTGATACGCTGTATTTTGTATTTGAAATACTGTATTCTATTATTGATATGGTCAGATGACTAATCAATAAAACTTGTTATTGTTTGAGATAAATGTGAGATACAAATTAAATAAACACATATCTGGGATCCAAAAAACATGCCCAAGCCCTCACGGTACTCCTCCTCCCTGCCACTTTTTAACAGGAGATTCCCTATCACAAGCTACTTCTGAAAGTCTAGCTGGTTTCAGAAGTAGGTTGCCATGTGGCCTCAGAGATGATGGCCAAGGGGAGGGTGTTTGAGAAACACAGCTTCAGCTCACTTTGTCATTGGACTGGAATGAAAAGAGTTGTCACAACTTGCACACATCTTTCTTCTCTGAAATCCTAAGAAGTTCAGGAGCTCTTCTGACATGAATCTTGACTCTCTAGTCAATGCATGCCCTTTGCCTCTTTTCTTCTTTCTTGTTCTATCAGTAGCACAGGACACTTCCTGTTCCAAGGCCTTCATGAGGTTTTGTCCCAGCCTTAGCATCCCCTTGGTACTTGTCCTTTCTTCAGTTCCAGCTCCAGCTCACTATTATCCATCATTTGCTCAAGTCTCAGCTTTTAAGTCTACTCCTTACAGTCTCACTCTCTTCACTACTGAAACATTTGAAATAGTCAGTAGACTAATTCAAGAAGTTGACCTATCTATCTGCTACTGATACTGCTTAATGCCCTGCTCCATTATTATTATTATTATTATTATTATTATTATTATTATTATTATTATTATGTATTTATACCCTGCTCTTCAGCCAAAAGGCTATCAGAGCAACTTACAAATGGTTAACTACTCACTGTTCCATTCTAATATTCATTCAGATTGCAAAGTTTTGAATCTTCAAGTTTTCTCTCAATCTCCTTTTTTCCATAGTCCTTCCTTTCATCACTGCCTGTTTCATTCTTGTTGTTGTGTGCCTTCAAGTTATTTCCAACTCATGGCAACATTAAGACAACCCTAACATGGGTTTTCTTGGCAAGATATGTTCAGAAGAGGTGCCATTGCCTTCCCCTGAGGGTGAGAGAGAGTGACTTGGCCAAGGTTAGCCAGGGTGTTTCCATGGCTGAGCAGGTAGTCATCTGGTCTATCTGCATCCTAGTCCAACACTGAAACTACTACCTCACAGTGTATCTCTTACTCCTTTAACCCCTTTAATATTTTTTTCTTTTTCCCAGCCCTCTGTGCACCTGTTATATTTCTTGCTATCTTGCTTCTGGATTCTTTCTGGATGAACCCCTTACACCTCTTGGCATGTCTTCTCAGTTAGCCTTTTGAGTCATCCCTCCTCAAAGGGCTTTCTTTAGGCAAACTATCCCTTTTCTTCCATTGCAGAAGCTTGTCTGTTTGAAATAATTCTAGTGCTGACAGTTTCACCTTCAACATCCATCATGCCATAACAGTACAACCAATAGATGACAGAAATTTCACTCCTGCCAGAAAATTCTTTAGGTTGGGGTGGGCAACACATGGCCACAAACTACCTGAAGGCCTCCATCCATATCTATAGGGCTCCCAAGCCCCCTTCATTACATTCCAGGAAGCATAATTCTATTTAATAACAAGTTACATGGCTCCCATGTGCCTTTTTTAGACAAGGAAAGTTTTAAAAAATAGTTTGAAACCAGGAGTGGACTTCTGGCCACCTATAGCTTTATAGGGAATGAGTGGTCCAGGAAGTGGAAAAGCCTCCCGTCCCTGACACTCTGAAGTCATCCACCTGTGCTCTAGGATATTTCAACAAAGACTCCCAATAATGTGATTAGTCAATGTGCCAGGTGCAAGAATGAAAAAAACTCCTCCCCCCCACCAAACTTTTGCTTACATGGTTATTTTCTTTATCTTTGCAGACAAAGCAAATCCATTGCTTATTCTGTGGATTCTAATTTTTACTTTGACTGGAATACGGCAAAGTACAGATGACTGCTGTTTTTATTGCTTTGTATGAGAAAATTCTAGCAACAACCAATATAACATATCTGATGCTTCAAAAACCCATTGTTTTATGTTCAAAAATACTGAATATAGCACCAGTATTTTTGATATCCTTATAAAAATTAATGCTGAACTGGAATATAACACCAGTATTTTTGATATTCTTATAAAAATTAAAAAATTGGAAGAAAATAAAAAGTTAAATATGCTTTAACACATTATATTAGATCTGCTTTTGCTTGTGGTGTTGATTAACCTTACCTTTGATACCCCTGATATTATGATCGTGCTTTTTTTCCTGGGAGACTTGAGTTTTTGCTTTGCAGATTCACTTAGTTGTCGAATGGCTACTTCAGCAACAGGATCTGTGCCGTTCAACACCAGTAACTCTGAAAATACATACAAGTATGACTAGATGCAGAGAACAACTGAGAACAGAGTAAAGAATTCAAGTAGGAACGTTTAACTTCAAGTAAAACTCAGCTTTCAATGTAAACTGACATTCAAATCATTTTATACTATTAAAACATAAAGCTTTTAAACAATAAAACCGTTAATCCTGTGACTTGTTCCCATCAGGAAATAATATGATTATTAATACCATGTGCCAATAAGCAAGCTAGCTGCTGCACATTGTGCTACTTTTGAAAAAGGAAAATTGTTCAATTAAAAAAGCTACCACATGAAGAAAGATGTGTCCTTCCTTGTGTTTTTCAGCATGTGAACATCTTTCCTAAGACAAGGTTTGTTAGTGCAGGGAAAACTGAATCCGTACGCGAAAACAGCCAGTCAGGAAACAAATGCCACTGGAGAGTCTGGAAGTAGTTGAAGAGAAAAAACTCCTTCTGCTGAACAGAGTTTTACTCATTCCTGCTGAGGTTCTTCTGAAGAGGTTTTTAAATCTTAGTTGCAGCAAATACAGAGAGGAATGAACAGTCTTGGACGGAGACCACACAGAGCAAGTTGTTGAGGAGGAGGTCATTTCATGCATGCAGGAGGTGGACACCTGGAGGAACATGACACACAGAAGTAGGGAAACCAGGGATCGTTCTGGGAGCTTGCAGCTACAGAATCAAATTGAAGCTCTCTCCCTTATCAAGGAAGAAGAAGAAGAGCAGCAGGGACAGTCCTCAGGGACAATGCAGGAACCTGAAGAATACCACCACAGGGAACAGCCATTGCTAAGCCTCGGAGGAGGTGTGTGGTCATGGTTGGGGTCTCCTTGTTGAGGGGTACAGAAACAGTGATTTGTGGCCCTGACAAGATGTCCCTGGAGGTGTGTTGTCTCCCTGGAGCAAAAATC
>JAIPUX010001232.1:97900347-97919894 GCA_020142125.1 Phrynosoma platyrhinos | reverse complement strand
ACCTGGAATACTGTGTCCAGTTCTGGGCAGCACAATTCAAAAAGGATGCTGAAAAACTGGAGTGTGTCCAAAGGAGGGTAAAGGGGCTGGAAACCATGCCCTAGGAGGAATGACTTGCGGAACTGGGTATGTTTAGACTGGAGAAGAGATGGTTAAGAGGGGATATGATAGCCCTCTTTAAATATTTGAAGGGATGTCCTATTGAGGAGGGCGCTAGCTTGTTTAGTGCTGCTCCAGAGAACAGGACCCAGAACAATGGATGCAAGCTCCAGGAAAAGAGATTCCACCTCAACATTAGAAGGAACTTCTTGATAGTGAGAGCTGTTCAACAGTGGAACACGCTCCCTCGGAGTGAGGTGGAGTCTCCTTCTTTGGAGGTCTTTAAACAGAGGCTGGATGGCCATCTGTTGGGAATGCTTTAATTTTGAGTTCCTGCATGGCAGGGAGTTGGTCTGGATGGCCCTTGTGGTCTCTTCCAACTCTATGATTCTATGACTGTATGATTTACAAGACCGATACAGCAATATTTACACCATCTGACATAATGCTCTGTCACCAACCAACATGCACCTAGTCACAATGTATTGGAACATTCTTTCTTATATACACAAAATCTGACTTGGATTCTGACCCAACCCCCTGCCAGCATTTCATTATTTTCCTGCCATATGTCCACTATGCAGTTTTGAATTGTTATTACTCAACTTCATGCTGAAGTTTCATCAGCTTCCTCTGAGTCAGCTTTTCTCCTTCTTGCACACTGCATGCACCTGGGACATTTTACATCCTGGGGCCAATCCTCACTGACAAGGTTTATCATGTGGATTTTATTGTGCTGTACCTTCTACCTCAGAATAAGTCATATGAATTAGCCTCAAGAACCATCCACATGCAAGGTCTGCTTGTGAAATGTTTTTAATAGCACAGTTGTCTGAACATGCCAGTCACATGTTTAGGATGGCACAGTTGTATTTAATTGCACATTATACAGTAGAAGACAAAACAACAACAACAACAAACAACCCCATTTACCTGTGTCTGATGAAGATAAAGCCTTGCTTACTGAAGCATTCCGACAATGGATTGCTTGAACTGATAAATCCTTTTCAATCATCTTCACTTTAACAGGACTTCGAATTGGTGAATCTAGTATATAAAATACTGAAATTATTTTCTCATCTACACTTTTGAAAAGTATTTCCCTAGTGGAGATTAACTTAGATGAGAGACATGTTCAATAAAAACTGGAATGTAAACCTACCTACATTAAGATACATGGCTGCATCACCTCGCAGACTTTTTTTAAAAAAGCTTCAAAGCAGATGAGAAGGATTTGGAAGAGGGTTGTTTTTTTTAATCTTCCTCCCAAACTGCTTTTCCAGTCAAAATCTGCCCCCTCCTTCAAAAAACCACTGAATAGCTTTTTGGCGGGGGAAACTAATACTCATACTAGAAATGCTCACAGTCCAATAGTTAATACTATTCTGTGCTTTTAATCTCAATATTACTTTTGAGTTTTTACCTTAGAAGCTTGTAAAGAGGTCAAGAAGTAAAAAGAGGCCCAAAATCATTTTAACAAGATCTGAACCAGATGGTTACTGTTTATAGTCTGTCTCATGATATGGAATATACACCCTTACTTCTGTCTTGTAAGTGAACTGGTATTTAAAGTATACATATGTTTTCTGTGCCACAGAAATTTATTCTCCATGCTTGGAAGATTCTGCTACTCTTAAGCTGAAGGGCAGACAAGTTTTAAACAGACTTTTAGAAGATACCTGTCCTAAATTAGTAACAGAAACAGTGTATCTTCTTGATGCAGTATAATTTTGCTGACTTATTTAATCATTATTGTAGGAACATATACACATTTGCTTTCTTGCCAGTTCTGCAACATAACTAAAAACACGGCCAAAGAAATACTATATATGCCGCCCAGATTGGATTGCCGCCCAGATTGGGTTACCAATGGGCGGGGTACAAATAAATTTTATTATTATTATTATTATTATTATTATTATTATTATTAATCGCAAAGATGACAAATCTGCACTTTTGTGTCCCATGACTATGGGCTGACATTTGTTCTGGTTACTGATACATTTCTAAACTTTTTATTTTCTTATTTCTGTCACAAAATGCTTACATTGAATCTCTGTGTTGTTGTTGTTTTTTAAAAAACAACTAACAATCATACTTGACAAACAGTATTCAGTAAATATTTTTAGTTATCTATGCACAAAAAGAAAACTCTCATGTCAGTGTTTGTTTTTACAATGGGTGGGATCCTTCTCAGTTCTCCCATTCTTCCTCCTCTCCCACCCTGCAGTCTCAAAATCTGCTCCTTAGGATTAGAGGATCTTCTGAAGAAGATCCATGGGGAGGATGGGGGAAGATTGTGAGGGAAGAAAGAAATAAATCTGCTTGCCCAACACTGGGTTTCACTCAACATTTGAATTTTGTTTGTACCTGTTATCTTAGCAAAGTATGAGATAGAAGCTCCTTTGTAAATAGTATCATTGAAAAAAGATGGTATTATTCCACTCTGTGACAAAAGCACACAAATTTAGCTAAAACACTTTATAAACACTTATCCATAGCTAGGAGGACACAGTGCTAATTTTTGAAACCATACTACAGCTTGCCATAAAAATCAGACTGTACTGGTGCAGCTTGAGGTTGGGGGGGAAATGATCAGATATTGGCACCATAGACTTTGGCCTCAAACAGACGGCACAAAAGGGCCGCCGTAAGGCTGATCCTTACGGTGAGGCATGCCCATGATACACACCCCCCGATTGTGCAGAAGCCACATGCAGGCTGCACCACTGCCGCCAACATGGCCCAAAACTGACCACAAAAGGAGCAGTTTCTTACCGCTCTTTTTACGGCCCATTCAGGCCTGCGGCAGAGGCCAATCTTGGGACCACAATGTCTGGTTGCCATAGTTTTGCAGCAGTCCCACAGTGATCAGGCCCTGTCTGCTTCACCCTTCTGATAATTTGTGTCTTGTCTTTCATGAATTTAGAGCTTCAAATGTAACAATTAAAAAGTTAAACTTTAAAAACTATTCTGTTTAGTCACCTGAATGCAGAATAGATGGTCTCCCTTCCATTAAAGGCTTGGCTTTTACAGCAGTAACAGTAGTGACCACAGTCCCACAGGGCATCACAGTTCGATCCTTCTCTACTTTAGTAACAGGAAGCTTGGCAGAAGATTGCAAAGATCTAGTCTCTGAAGGTTCTATATAGGAGAACTGGAGGAAGAAAAAATTAAATTCAAGTTATGATAATTCAAAAAGGAATGTACCACTCAATGTCATTTGTTTGATTTTATAAGGAAATTCAAAGTAATTATAGTAGTTTAATTTTAAAGCCTTCTATAAACCAAGCACCAACATTTTTTCCCCTAAATTATTTGAGCAGAGACAAGAGTGATCTTGTAGAATTGTTAAGTCTGTTTTGCAGAATTTGGTATACAATTTCTAAAAGTTGGTTCATAAGGCTGTACAGTCATCCCTTCCCATTCGTGAACTTGGGATTCACGAATTTGGTTATTCGCAATCTCAGCGTGAGCCCTGCCCACCTCTTCCTCCTGTGCTTGGGATGGCTCTCTGCAGCCATCCCAAGTATAGGAGAAGGTGGGTGCCCCCCCTCACGTACACACTGCCCCAGACGCTTCTGTGCTTGGGACAAATGGCTACAGTCATCCCAAACATAGGAGAAGGTGGATGGGAGCCCTTCATGCACTCCCCTGACCCCTTCTTCCATGCCTGAGACAGCTGGCTACAGCCATCCCAGGCATTGGAGGAAGTGGGAAGGGCTTGCACTATTCACAAAGTTTCCATATTCACGAGGGGCTTGTTCCCCTAACCCCTGCGAATATGGAGGGGTGACTATACTTAATTTTTCAAGGTAATACAATCATGATTTTTTTGCAGCTACTCTGTAATGCTTTACTTTTAAGCTATGTTACTTTTCAGGTATACATGTATACTGTAAAAACTGTTTGGGTTAGGACTGGGAGCAAGAGAAAAAAGAAAGAAAGAAAAGAGAAAAGAGGCTCTCGACTACCTCCCAGAGGGCATTTTCCATCGTCGCCCCCAGATTATGGAATGGCCTGCTGGATGAGATCCGTCTGCTCACATCCTTATACAGCTTTAAAGAGGCTGTTAAGATGGATCTCTTCCGGCAGGCCTTCCCAGAATAGATATCCCGGCCTCAGAAATCAGAAACCAGAAATTCTCCTAGGAGAACTCTCTAGGACCCTCTTCAGTACTTATGTATTGGATACCGCCGTTTTATTGATCAATGCTGCTGTAATTTGTTTGTATATTGTATAATTGTTTTGACTTTTGGGTCGTTTTAACCTGTATATTTTAATCTTTTTGGATTTAATGCTTTTTAAGGGGGGGAGGGTGTTGGGGATTTGATGGGATTGTATAATTTTAAAATTGTTAGCTGCCCCGATTGTTCTCAGAGGGGCGGGATATAAATACATTATTATTATTATTATTATTATTAGCTATAAAATAAGTTTTTACCTCTGCAAACACATATCCTACTGTTGATCTACTACCACTGAGCTGACTGTTCAATGCAAAACTTCTGTGTCCAGAAGGCTGTTTCCTGAATAAATCCAAAGGTACAGTAGCTAAAGCTGAAAAGCCACCTGCAGAAAATAGAAGCAGGGCATTAAAATATGAGTAATCAATACTGAAGGTTATTTTGAGAACAAGCTCTAATTCAGTCCCTTTGGGACATTTCCAAGGCTCTTCCACTTTACAAAAGTCAAGCTTAACTCTTAAACTACTCAGCAAAAGAACAGAAGTACTAGACTTTCAGTTTATTTGAGTTTTTAAAATCTATTATTTTAAAAATATATACATGTTAAATAAAGAACAAAATGTGAAAAAAACAAAAACAAAAAGTGACAGTATGATTATTGATAAGTTAACCAACTTAAAATGGAAAATGGTTGCCAGAGAGTAAATCATGCCTGTGAATCAGTTAATGGCACTAGGTTCAATCCAAAATACTATGGTCCAAAACACACAGCATAAATAATCCAGTTTGAGACCATATTAACTGCCGTGGCTCAGTGCAAGGGAATCTTGGAAACTGTGCAGTAGATGAGTCGGTGCAGTATATGAATCAGATTTGTCATTTCAGAGGGTTCCCTCAAGAAGATGACAGGGTAAGTAACTGCATAATAAAAATGTGACTTTTGTAGGCTACAATTCCCAAAATTAATAGTATCATTTTGCAAAATAAAGAGTGAGACGCATAAAATAAATTATCTGCATTACTTACTATCTAGTTCTCCATTTTCTACAATCTTTACTTGTAGGTCTTTTGATTTGGCATTTAATTCACTGTGAACAAACAAAATTTAGTTTTAGAAAAGCATTCAGACAAGCATATGGTTCAATATTTTGCCATACAAGATTAACAGCACCCTGTGAAACCTTGAGATGTTTCACATATTGAATTTTGTCAACTTAGCTGCTAACGGCACAAGAGTCTGTGGGGGAAAATCCTTGACTGGCGGGGGGGGGGGGAGATCCTTGGCTATTTCAATTTCACTTGTTACACCAAGAGGCAAGAAATTTACAAAAAGGCACAGAAAAGTTGGATAAGACCACTGTACTGTATTTAGTGCTACTGTAAATGTGTAGATTTGAGAATTCAGCTTTACACTGGTAATAGTAAAGAGAATTTAATCCTTCTCTTTAGATTTCTCTTTTATTTTTTAAAATAGCTTGAGGCTTTAATCCTATATCCATAGGAGTAAATACTTAGGAGTAATCTCCACTGAACTGAATGGTACTTATTTCTGAGCTTACATATATAGGACTGTATGTTAAAGACTGATTGTAGGCGTCTAAATGAAAATATTATATATTCCTTCCCATTTCATAATAATTTCTGTATTTGGTTACAAATTCACTGTGCACACAATTAAGATTCTGGCCTCTTTCAAAGCCCAGTGGACTTTGCAAACAGCAACAGAAGCCCAGTTTTTAACAGGTTAGGGCAGGCCTCCCTCCCTCTTGCCAATATGAGCATAGGCTAAGGATGAGTTACCTGCCACCTTCAATTTAATTTTGATAATCCTTTGGCAAGAGGGTAAATCTGCCCTCTTCCAGCAGTCTACTGGGCAAAAAAGAGATGGGAATGATGGAGAGAAAAGGGAGTGCCCCCACCCTTATCTGAAGGAAATAAAGTCCTCAAGAGAGCGAAAGAAGAGGATTTCTTTCACTGGTATATGCTATTAGGGTGCTTTGCTTTCTGACACAACAGAAAGGAAACGGGGTGGGGGGGACAGCTAGATTAGTCTTTCTAGCATTGCACTGAGGTCAGAGTGGAAAAAACAAACTAAACTTGTGGCTACACTATTAGCGGACTGGAACTGCCCAGCAAAGTAGGAGGCACTTTATCTTTCTCTCTGGAGGAGAACTGTCTAATCAGCACCTTGAGTCCAATCTCTTTTAAATGATCACTCTCATGTGTTGCTGCTGCTGTGTTGTTTTAAAAAAAAAATAGCTCAGGTGTGGTCATCTAAGAAGTTGATGTGTCAAAGTTCAGTAAATGGTGCAGAGGTGATGGTGAAGTAGGAAAGGGGAACAAGTCCTGTGTCATTTGTCATACATCAATGAGAGCCCTGGGCATAAATGACACTGTATAACTATCAGAGACAGGGGTGCTGTCTATTGGAAGAATGGTATTTTCCTAGCCACTAGATCTTTTGCCTTGAGAAAGGACTTGGTATGATATCCCAAAGAACTCCTCATGCACATTTTAGGATCCAGCTTTGTCTGTATCTTGCCAGATTAACAATAGTACTCCTTTTAAACTAAAGAAAATATCTGAAAAGCCCATAAGCCTGCTGTTAGAAGTGACCATTGTACTGTCCAGTCTCACAACAGATCTACACAGTTTTACCAGTTTGATAACATTTTAACTCTCATAGCTTCATCCTACACAATCTTGGGATTTGTAGTCGGAGTGCTTTTAATTCTCTACCAGAGGTTCCTAGTGCTATACCAAAGGAGGTATACTAAAGATTTCTAGCAAAGAATTTGAAGTACTTCACCAGACTACAAATGCTAGAACTCCATGGGACAGAGCCATGGTAGTTAAAGTGGCATTAAACCACTATATATAGCTGAACACTTTATGATTTACATGTTTTCCCCATGCACTGAATCCAGAAAAAAATTTAGTAAATATCATAATCCCCATCTCTGAATCTTAAACAAATAGGATTCTTGTCCCCCATCACCATAACTTCATTTGGCAGCTAAGGGAAGGAATGAGATTTCCATTATACTTCTACAAGGGTTACTAACATTACTTACAAAATGAATTCATCTTTCCAACAGATGTCCATGGAGTCACTGGGTACAGAGCTGGAAAATTTCTGCAAAGGGTCATTGAGCTGAAGTATACATATTGGTTTACTCGTGCCTACAATGAAGGTAACAGAGGGCCAATCAGTTTCAAATACAAAATGTCTTTTGTGCATTTCACAATTTAAATGGCAAGTATTTCTAACACTCATAAAACAAACTATTCTGCACAGAAGATTTGTGTGGGGAGCAGAATCTGCACGGCACGTAAACAATGTAAGGCTTAGGCCCTACATGACAAAGTAGATATAAAATGGTAGAGAAATTAAGGATTTAGTATGCATCTTGACCCCTGTGTGCAGACCCCAGAGAATTAACCATTACCCTTTCAGGAAAGGCAATATTCTGTGTGCAGAATGAGAAATGCAGAGCATTTTCAAAACAAAATCCTCTCTTTTCCAAAGCAGAGTTTTGGATCAGGCCCTTCATAGCAGCATAAACTATAGGAACAGCTTAATGTTTCCAAATACTTTAGCAGCTCAAATTGCCCTTTAATGATCCATCTAAGGCTTCACTAGGAAAAAGTGATCAAATCACAATTCCAACAAAAACAACTGTTTGAAAATAAGCTATTCCAAAACTGAACCAATGTTTGAGGAAGGGTGTGTGGTAGGGAATAC
The DNA here is from genome assembly GCA_020142125.1 of Phrynosoma platyrhinos. Lineage (NCBI taxonomy): Eukaryota > Metazoa > Chordata > Lepidosauria > Squamata > Phrynosomatidae > Phrynosoma > Phrynosoma platyrhinos. Next base: position 97,911,863 of record JAIPUX010001232.1, on the reverse strand, counting down.
AGTTAAAAACACTGTACAATCAAAGTGGGTGGAACATTCAGATTTATATAATGTGCTCTAACCCTTAATGTTTGCCTTGCCCTGAAGTTAAGGAAGTATGCAAGCATGGGCTTGTAGAGGCTTGAAAGACCTGATGGACAAGTTTTAAACTCACCTCTTCAAACACAGATTCCCCAGATTACGGCACAGTGTGATTATGTTACTTCACAGCTGCTCAGACTTATGTTTCAAGACAGACCTTCCTTTTACTACAGGGAAGAGGTGCTCTTAGACATTCAGTTTTGGTTACCACTGAAGCTTAACATATGTCTTATGGTTCTGTTTAAACTCCATAAATCCTATTAGAATGCATGTACATACAATTAAAAATCAACATGCATTCATATAGATCTGTCCCAATGATAAACTTTAGAATATGACAACTTTAGAATATGACAAAACACACTGCAGAAATAATCCAGCTTGAGACCTCTTAACTGCCCTTGGGTCAATGTTGGGTCAATGTTAGAGAATTCTGGGAACTGTAGTTTTGTGAGACATTTAGCCTTCTCTGTCAGAGAGCTCTGTGTGCCACAAACTACAATTCCCAGGATTTCCTAGCACTGAGCCAGGACAGTTAAAGCTGTCTCAAACTGGATTATTTCTGCAGTGTGTTTTGGACCTATATTACAACTGTTAGAACTTTCCCATAAGTTTTTCCTGTGTTGTTTCTAGAAAGGACAACTAAGAAACAATGTCAGACAGGGAAAGAGGGGCTAAAAGAATTGATGGGAATTAACCTGCCTACCCCTTCCCAACTCCTGTTAAAAAGAACTGGTTCACTTATGTTTAAAATGTTGCTTCTCTCTCTTTAACACTGCCAGAAAATTCTAAATCTAGAAAATAATAAAGCTAGTGGAGTGCTGTTATTATGACTGGGGACTATATTGGAGAGATTTCCTAGGGCTGCACTCAGTATGTAAAAACTGCAGTGTCCTCAGGTTCTTCTCAGCAGTGGTTGGACTACCTGGTTTCAAGGTGGGGAAACAAATGGGTTTGCTTGCACAAACAGAAAGATGCACAAACACACACATTGCAGTAGTAACTGGGGATTTTAATTTTTCAAGTATGTTGAGAAACATTTCCTAAATGCCTGTGCTCCCTGGAGAGAACTACAGGCTAAAAGAAAAGAAAGGAATTAATCTGTATGGTGTAGACATGCCATTGAATGTGGCTCTCTATACTATGTCCCTACTCCAAATACAGACTCTTGATGCTTATGAAAGGATGAAGAACAAAAATATTGCAAGTAAACTACATGAATTACTCAGGCAGAACCCAAGTTTTTTCCAGGTTTATTTACTGAAATCCACTGCTTGCTATTTCCCCCAGAATGAAATGTGTGGAGGGAGTTATTTTACCTGCAGTGATCTGATCAGTCAATGTAGCCCTGATGTTCTTCACAAGCAGTTTTAGTTCATGTGCTCTTGGAGGCTTAGGAGGACTTGTACCCTGTGGTAGAGCTCCTGCATTTTGTATTCTCTGTTAAAAGGAAGCAAGTTGGTATTAATGCTGTTGACATTAATTAATTTCCAACAATCATACTGCAGTAAGTATTGCATACCCTTAATATGCGTAAATGAAACTGTCACTGGCACATCACTGAGGTACTAACTTCTAACATCCTTACTACTGTAAGCATGAAGATGAAGTCACATCAATAATAAATTAAACTATTGATACAAGTAAAAGGAAAAAAATACCTGTATTGTCTTTGCATCTGCAGATTTTACATTCAGAATCACAGAAGGAGATGCTGCATTGATGACATTCTTCAACACACCTTTAAGTGTTTCTGACAATGAATCTTCCCCAGCTTTCTGTTCCTAGGAAAAGAAGAATAATTGCACTGCTTGTAAAATTCAGAAGAATCACTTTTAGAAAATCTCTCACTGTTTTCCCTTTCATCAAATGGCTTGACTCACTCATTTAAGACACCAAATCTATCTGATCTACATGTACTATAATTCCAAGCAGATGCTTCTATTCTTTTCTTTGCTAGAGGAAAACTGGGTTTAGATAGGCCCAATTTGCGATACTCAGCAGAAGTAAAGTAGACATGAAATCTCTTTCAGTCTTATCATGTACAATTTAACACAAAGAGAAAGAGTAGAAGTTGTTTAATATTTATATTATAAACTGAAGCGATGCTTTTAAATATAATATTATATTTATATCCTGTCTTTTCCCTAGTCTGGAATTCAAAGTAGCTTATAAAGGTTAAAATAGATACCGGTTTAAAATCTGTGTCATACAAAATAAACTAACAATAGAATAAAAAGTTATGTAAAGCAAGACCTTTAAAAAGAAAACAATAAAGAAACAGTATAGCAAATTCTGAAAGGCCCCCGTCCCCCAGTCAATGAGCCATCAAAAGCCTGCCATAACAAAAAGTCTTCTCCTGCCTAATAAGGGATAGCAGAGCACCAGTCTAACTTCTCTAGGAAGGGAGTCCCACAACCAGAGGACAACCACCAAGGAGGCCCTCTCTTGTGTTCCCACCTCATGTGCTTGTAAAGATGGTAGAACAGAGAGAAGGGTCTCCCCAGAAGATCTCAAAATACAAGCAAGTTCATATGAAAGAACAGGAACCTTGGCAGTTGCTGCGAAACAGCCAAGAAAGAATAATTGCCTTCATCCCCAAGTTTTGGGCTTCCAACAGACAACTATGTTGCCACTATGGGAAATAGGAAGCTGGATTTAACAGGCCAGTAGGTCTTCTTATGTTTGTGTTACGTATATGGCATCCAGGAAACCGATATTTTCTGCTGTGGTGCTCAGGATTGAAATTTTTTCTCCAGGTAGGCTCACCAGGTGGACTCTATTCTCCCAGGAATTTTGGTATTTTATCCAATGAACAAGTTTTATGTAGCTACTTTTATATTTTCCCTATGTTTTAATTATTTACTTATATACAAGTAAATATACAAGGCACTTTACAGAAATATTTAAAAAAACAATTAAAAATAGGATTTTAAAAATGAAACAAAAAATGATGGTAAATTTTAAAAAAAACCTATTTCACAGCTGGATTTGAAAATGTTTTTCTGTCCACCTAAAAGACATCAGAGATGGGGCTAATCTAACCTTGGATGCTGCCACATAAATGTCCGTATGTCATACTGGGAGTTTCAGGAGCAGGATGCCTATTGTTGGTAGATGGATCAGGTGAGTATTTGCTGGGGATGCCTGAAATTGTTCTGAGTATGCTCGAAGACATCCAGAGCATGTAGAGATGCCAAGAGGAGTAACTGTTGTATATCTGGGGACACCCAGATTATTGACTGCTACCAGGTTTGGTTTGGTTCCAATGGAGTTGGGGCAGTCTGAGACTCCTGCCAGTTCAGGAGACAGGACCCCCTGACACCACTGAAGAATGGGAATAAGTTGGGGAATGGAAGATTTAAGAAAAAATGAATGATGAGTAATGAATGAATGAGAATGAATGGAATGAATAAAGTAATATGTGTATTGAAATATAATATTGCATTTTTGGTATAAGTCAGTGGTAAGATAATAGGTTTTTTAACAAAATTGGATTAATTGTTTTGACTCTGTTGGAAGAGTGTTATGTTTGGGTATTTAAAAATGCTGCTTATGGGTTTCTTGAACCCATACCTTGTGCACAAGGAGGGGAGGGGTTTAATAGAATATATTGTCAGCCAAGAACCCCTCAGTTTTCCCAGGTGGGTCCCATCATAGGAGGAGGTGTTAGAGATGTCAAGTCAAGATGTGAACTCTGCTCCTGATCCTGTCAGGGCCGTAGAAGTGCCTGAACCCCAGCCTTTGCTGTCAGCTCTGCCTCCTTTGTACCCAGGCCTCGAGTCCTCCCTGATGTCTCCAAGCTGCCATTCACCTTCTTGTTCTTCCTCGTCAGTCCCTCCCTCAGTACCTGTCCTTCCTCTGGCCCCCAGTCAAGCATCGTTGACACTGTGGGTGGATTCCTAGAAGCCTAGAATGCTTTTCGGAGTCGCCAAGTGCAGAGGGCCAAAAGTTGCCTTAATGGTGATAGTCTAGGTCTTTGATAGTGACTGGCGAGAAAAAGAAAACCAACGTCAAGATCCTCTGAGGGATGGCTCAAGTCACAGAGCAGGACTGAACAAGAACCACTGTGCCTATTGCAAGCAGTCTGGACATTGAAAGAACTAGTCCCTCCTAAGGAACACTGAGAGTACCAATCCAAATGCTTCATCGTCGCAACTGCACGAGGACTTCAGAAGGCAGGGAGCCTAGTCTCCCACCATCATGCCAGCTAATCCAGAATTTTGGTAGGATTGAGATCAGAGGTCCAGTGTTGTAAGAGCTATGCCAAAATGGAATTTTGACCTAATGGAAGATGTGAAGTCTCCTTTAGAAGCAGTGTAGGTTTTTGGACAGGAGCTGAAGATCTGAATAGAAGTGCAATGTGGATCTGCTCAGTCACCTTGACTGATATTATCTCTTAAGTGGACCCCGAGTTTGAGACATCAGACAGCCATAACTAGCCATCACAGTGCCTCCTATCAAGTTGACCCTACAACCAGGAGTCCAGCCTGTCTCACTCCGCCAGTACCCTGTTCACCAGAACTTGCAAGCTGACCTTCATGAAGTAATTCACTGACTCACCACAGGAAGAATAATCATGCCTGCTTCCATTGACTGCAGTCCCTGGAACACACCTGTTTTGGCAATTCAAAGGCCTCAGGGGAAGTACATGTGGTGTAAGACCTTTACCTCTGCCACTCCAGACCTTCCACAATTGGTCCCTGATCCATACACCCTTCTCTCCTACCCTGTGTTTGAATGGGGACCCATTTTCATCACTGCCAGACAACTCATTCATGCATTGGTCATACATTATGCTGCAGGTACAGTGTCTGAAGCAAGATTAGTGGTTGGATCTCTGGATAGGCTGTCCCTGGACCACAGGCAAGATGAGTGGAGAAGGCAGCTTCCTGAGAACTTTGTGCCAGGGTCTCTCTTGACAAGACATTAGCTTCTTATGTGTAGCTGCTGGCGTTATAGACCAGCCGATGCAGAACTTTCAGAAAAGACATCAGAAACCCAGGCTTCTGCTGAACAAAAGGAATAATGGAAGTTTTTGCCAGGCCCATTGAAGGAACAACTGAGATACCGTAGTTTCATAGACTGACCATGATGACATTTTGCATAGAGCTGGACTGTCACAACATCCTACACAGCACTGTCCTCCAAGCAATTGTAAATAGATCAGGCTAAGAAAATGACAGATGTTTGCTACAAAGGTACTGTTTGTGGTTAGCATCAGTGAGGATACACAGCGTTTGTGTATTCCTAGCAACAGAAATTGAGTGTCTACAAGACAGTGAGCAAGAGAACCTGCTGAAGATGCAACTCGAGGAGCAAAGGGCCCCCTGTGACTCAGGGACAGAGGGAGGCAGAAGAAAGAGATTGTCTGAGCAATGGTACCATGGACCACATCACCAAAACATCATGCCATTTTGTTCCTGGTGCTATGCCCGTATAGACTACAGCACATGTGATATAGACTGGACTAAAGTAGATACAAGGCCTTTCACCAGCACTGACCACCACTCTTAGAGAACTGAACCTATCTTCCCCTGAGAGAGTTTTCAGAATTCTGTGGCCCTTGGGAACTCACCCAGGTAGCCTGAGGCGGGGGGAGAGATAAGATATAGGAAATGGTTGTTTGGAAAGATGTGTCTTTTCTCTCTTTCTTTCTCTTTCTCTCTCTTTTTGCCCCTGCTCTGTCTTCTTACAGGTATGGCCTTCTAGTCTAAATGGTCCAGTGCATGACATTCAACCAGGTGATTCAGTTGTTATAAAAGTGTGAACCTACCTGGACTGTGTGATCTTAAAAGTTATAAGGGGGATACGGGTGGTTTAGCACTCTCCTTGAGGGGAGAAAGCTCTGAATGAGCCAAGCCACAGCGGTAGTACTTATGGGTTGAGAGTCCTGGACACCGCCCCCCCCCCCCCCCCGTATGCCCTGACCATGTAAGGTAATAGAGTGGATAGGTGGGCTGGAATGTCCTGTCAGATTGTGAATGACAGACAGAGTTGTGTAGTCAACTGCTGAATGGACAGAAGGAAACTGTATTGAGACCAATTGAGACCATTCTGTATATAAGCCTGTACCTGCTGCATATTTGTGTCCCGGCAATGGCAAGTTTTTGTTTTGTTTTGGCTTTCTATAATAAAACCAATAGCTTGGACCAAGCACCGTGTGGTCATTGCCTGAGAGTCCAGCTGAGGCTGTGCCTTATGGAGGCAAAGGTGGCAATACAGGCAGACTTCTGTTTGTGCAACAGAATGCCCCTTTTAATTTATCCCTCTCACAGCCTCTGTCTCCCCTCAAATCTGCTCCACAAGGTCCCTCAACCCTCCCAGAATTGGGCTGGGATGGGAGGAGGAAAGGGAGACTACATTCTGATGATGTGTTCCTTTCCACCAGGGGAACACACTAGCTACATCTTAGAATTTATTAACCTGAAAACACTAACTATATGTACAGAGAAAGAATCCTAATATAATGGTAGGCTGCAAACAGTTATAGCAATAACACTTTAAAGGACCATGTCAGAAACTAATGGATATGAGCCAAGGTCCAAATGAGAAATCTCACTGGTTGGCTTGCTTCTTGGCAGGCCATCTTGAGTCATTAATAAAATTGGTGATCTACAGTGCTCCCTAAGAAAGGACTGCAGTCATAATGCACCATTATGGCTATTTTTATGACTAGGCATTATTTACTGTGAACAACCCTGACAAAGTCCTTTGCCTGGGAAGCTTCTGGGGACACTGATCCAATTCTTTGTCCTAATGAATTTTTTTAAAAACAAAGACTATAGTGCTTGAATATATTTCTTGGCTAGAGCACTGAAAGGATATAGGAGAATTAGGTATGTTGCTGCTACTCTTCAGATATATGTGCCATAAAGACTTTAACCATGCTTGTCTGTACCTTCCTAATTTTAACATGTAAATGCTGTGCTGCAGCAATGTAGATATCTGTATTCGTTTTCCAGGCTTGTTGAAGATTCAGTACTGGTTCAGTGACTGGAGCTAACCTGGAGCAACAGCCCTTCATGACTGATGGCTAAAGTGTGGAGAGACATTTTCCCATCACTTGGAATAAAGAGACAGGACTCCTTCATTTTAATCCTTTCAAAGAGCTGTACTTCTACTAGAAAACACAATAGATTACAGCTGTACCTCTTGTTCCTGAATATATAACCTGCCCAACCTTCTCCCCTGATTTTGCTGCAGTTATTGTTATTTGTTTATTTGTATTTTATTTTAAGTGTGTTTTAATAGTATTTTAGGGGGTGGGTGGGGTTGTGGGATATGAAATGTATATTTTTAATGTTGTCAGCTGCCCTGGTTGCTTTATGCAGAGGGGCAGGATAAAAATACGGTATTATTATTATTAAATTTGAAATAAGTCCTACGTGTTAAAATTAAAGTGTGACTGATTTCAGCAAGGGATAATCAAATATTCAAGCTATTAAGATATTATTAATTACTTCAGCTTGTAGGTTTTGCTAGAAATTAAAAGTTAAAGCAGATACTAATATACTTACTTCTTGAACTTTAGTAAGCTTGGCTTCAATATTTGTTTCTGAGGTGTAGATGAAAGACCATTTGACCTGAATGTCTTCCTCTTTGGATTTCATTGAAAGTTTCAGCTGTTGATAAAACAAATTATTAAAACTGCTACTTCAGTTTTGTAGATACAAACAAACAGATTCATTGAATTGCAGGCATTTTCTTTATAGTTAAACTTTACTTATGACAATTGTTATATGTTAATAAATCAGCTTACCCTGCTGATATTTAGATTTTGTGTTTTCTAAATCCTGGGCCATAGCCATCCCCAATAATTATTTAATAGAACATTTTCTCCATATTTCCATTTGCAATTTTTGGGCTTACTCAAGCCATTGTTTGCTGGTTCAGATTAGGTCATGTTAAGATATACAATAAAGATCACTGGCTGCACTATTCCCTTTGCACAAGAGGCAAAATAAGAGTGGAAGCAGCATGTAATTATAGGTTTTCTGTTACATAACAGGTTCCCAATAATCCATAATATAATACAAGAAATGAGGAAATCATTCATCTCCTTTTCACACTCCCCAGTCTCCTAGGATCCCAAAAAAGATTTCTGGGCATGGGGAGATTACCAGAACTGTTACCCAAAAGCCTCCCACCAACTCCCTGGAAAATGGCAAAATGTCAGCCGAAATTGAAACCTGAAGTGACATCATGTTTCACACCACTTATGGTGTTTAAAGCTTAAAGTTTAAAGTTTAAAGCTCGCTTTTATACACTGGCTTGTTTGAAAGCCATTAACTTTGGCTGTTCATTAGGAATGTGCATGTGATTTAACTGACATTTAAATTCTGAAGCAGATCAGTTTGATGCAATCTGGAATGTGCCTGGCTCAAATTCCATTGGACCAAATAGATTTCCAGAGCACTACCTCAAAAGGCTCCAACATTTTCTGGGTCACTCTGAAATAATGGACACTTCAGTACAAGGAGAGAAAAAAATGGGGAAATATGGTATTATGGGAAGGAGCTGGAGTGCAAATAGAGTGGTAGGTTTAGATTCCCACACATGGCAAGAAAATGTGTTACTATTTTCTGGCAATTCCAACCACGGCTTTTATAGGCATGGTTTCTGTGTTATTTCACTGGAATTTATATTTCACACTTTTTGCCGTTACTTAACTTGGAATTCAGCAGAGAAACTGAAATTAGAAGGACTGATTTGAGAAAACATTAAGAGCTCTATGTGTTTGCATTATTTGTTTCTTGTGAACTCAAGGAAGCTGGGGATGTTCATTTATTTTCACTCTTCCTCTGTTTGCACATGTGTATGCCTTTGTGAGATTTTTCTCATTTTTACAAGTCTTAATTTATATTTTCTGGTTCATGTATGCATATGCATACACCTTTTAAGAGCACAAGATATTTTTCCCCTCATTCCTCCCAAGCTTAAATTTTCAACAGTTTTGGTGATCAAATCCTGTTCCTGTCTAGGAGAGAATGTCATTTAGAGAATGAAGAAAAGTATGTACCGTATGTTTGTTAAAGGACCCACTTAATTTTTTTATTTCACTTTCACTTTCACTACTACTAGGGTACTGTATAGTTCAGGGGTTGGCAACCTTTTTGAGCTGGGGGCCGGTTCGGGTTTCCTCCGGACATCGGAGGGCCGGAGGGAAAAAAACAACAACCACCTGCACCGGGCCTCAGAAAGGCCCAGCACGGTTGCGGGGGTCCCCCAGGAGGGCTCCCTCAACTGCACCGGGCCTCAGAGAGGCCCAGCGCGGCCGTGGGGGTCCTCCGGGGTGCCATTTTGTGTTCCAAGGGTCAGGATGGGAAAGGTCACGTGAGACTCCGGCCGCCATTTCAGAACACAAAATGGTGCCCCAGAGGATCCCCGCAGCTGCGAAAGGCAGCGGCGGTGGCAGTGGCAGCAGCAGGACCGGGCAGGGGCCGGTCGGAAGGCCTCGGCAGGCCGGGTGCGGCCCCCAAGCCATAGGTTGCCGACCCCAGTATAGTTGCTTGAGGTTTAGCCACTCCCTTTTACATTTCCTCCAGCCTCAGCACTCATTATTTAGGGTTCTGCTTTTTACTGAGAAATGTAACCACTAAATAAAAACTATTTTGCAATTCTGGATTAACATATTGGTCAAGACAGATGGGTGACACAGCCTTGTTTCCTAAAGTAGAACATACAACATATTCAGAGATACCCTGACACATTTGTTTAACCAGGTTAATTAAGAAGTAGATTTAAAATGGAACTTTAAAGCTACCTAAACATGAAAAATTCCAAAATTACTTGTCTGTAGTGTTAATGTTCTCTTCAGGGTGCATCATTCTTCAAGGATTGATACAGATATGCTGATTTACTAACAGAAGTGAATGTGAGGAGCAATCCAGATTCCCAAATCATCATCTGAAGTGTGGATCACGTAATATTCTAGATCAGGGGTTCCCAACTCGCGGAGCCCTTATTTCTATGGCAGAGCCCCTAATAAGCCTACCCTATGTCTTACAAGTTAACGGTGTTTAGGAGTATATATAAGAATATATTCTTATTCTTTAATTTCATTCAATTTTTATTTCTTTCATTTTCCTGCACCAGCCACAGAGCATCTGGGAAGTATATGCGGAGCCCTAAGGGCCCTTGGAGCACAGGTTGAGAACCCCTGTTCTAGATTATTAGACTAGACACCAGATTGGAAAGGAGGGCCCATGGATAGTTCTGTTTCCTATCATATTCAAACCAGGGAACTATGATTAACTGCAATTTTCTGTCATTTTGTTCTGTTTTGGCTTTTCTACACAGCAAGGAAGGAATGAAGTTGCTGCATGCAGGTGCCTCAATCTTGATTGCTGAAAACAGGCCAAACTGGAAACCTATGTTTGACTTTACATCAAAGTATTATATCTAGGCTTGAATGCAGGGACAGGAGACAGAAGCTGAACCTATAACTTGTTCCTGCTCCTCCAAACAATGCTGTAGAGAGCTATTTGAATGTATGCAATATTAATCCTGAAGGCGTTTGACTTACAGGAATACCTAGGCTAATTTATAGCAATTATGTACAGAAATATAATAATTTGTTCTTGAACTTAATAGAAAATCTCTCAAGTAAAGTTTGAACATTACCTTCAAGTAAAGTGGAGACAGCTTTACATTGTAAGACTGACATTCTGTGGTAACAGGTGAAGTATGGGACACACTAACAATAAAATGAAAGGCATTTCCGACTACAGTACAAGAGATTACCTGAAACAAGAATGAAACAGGGCTTTATAAAGGACCACATATATAAAGTAAATAATTTTGTGCATTTATTTGACTGACTGACATTCATTGAGACCAGATTCCAGGTCTTGATATGGCAATAAATTTGGTTCACATAAGGAAAAGACAGCACATCCTCCTCCCAGGTACAGCCAAAGCCATGCTACTATCTGAAATCCTCAAACAACAGCTATCCATCAGGGTGCCTGCACCCAACCAGTCCATGGATCATCTGCTGCTGGCAGCACTCACATCATCCCTTTATCCATCAAGTTCAGCTTACATGACCCGAGCAACAGTAGCATCTTGGAGAGAGAAGCACTAGAAATGGCAGCAGACAGATACCATTGGAAAGCCCCAAAATGCAATGCTCAGTGTGACATTATCACATAAGATACCATACTAACTTTTTTGCTGTGGCTGTTGTTTTAACGGTAGGTAATGCTTATGCTGATGCGCTAGTGCTGAGCAGTTTTAAAAGTATGACTGGCTGGTGGTTGTGGAGGCAAGCTCAACAGGTAGTTGTAAGGAGATACATGCTTGATCCACCACCTTTCCCAACACCCTGCTGGAGACAAAAGGCTCACAAGTCTCAGGATAAGGTCAGTGCTACCCCCTCCACTTGTTGTGGGTAAAACAGGAAACAGAGACCCTTGAATCAGGAAAAATTG
>JAIPUX010001232.1:97872835-97885348 GCA_020142125.1 Phrynosoma platyrhinos | reverse complement strand
TGTAGGTCATAATGAATTCAATGGGACTTACTTCCATGCCTGCACAGGATTGTGTTTCAATGTATACTTTAAATGATCGTCAAATTCCCCTGAACTCATGAGGTCTTATTTACACATTAGAACAGGAGTAATAGCACATAGTATATTAGGAGTGCAAATGAGACAGAAACCACTCAAAAGAACAAGTTTATTTTACTCCAAATTTTCTTAATAAAGATCTAGTTAAAGAAAACATACAGTAGAAAAGTAATACAAAGCAGCAACATTACATTAAAAGAACAGTTCTGAAATTGGGAATTCAATCCTAAAAAGGTTATTTAAATTCCTACTTAAAATTCAGCACATACGTATTAAACTAGTATATAATGTAGACAAGATGTACATAATTATAAAACCAGATGTTTTCAATTTGTGATTTATTTTAAAATCAAAGGCAACTTAAATAGAATTTTGCAAGCCTTATTGTATGCTGATGACGACTACACCAGATGCCTTTTAAAGCAGCTCAAATTTAGATTGGAATAGTATTTTTTTTAAAAAAAGAGACCTTTTGTTAAATTTCTTTTGAAACATATTTATCTATTGCGTAGACCTTTGCCTTTAGAGAGGCAACCAGTATTTCAGACACCTGAAAGGAATAAGATTTATGTATAATCCTCTAAGAGCAATGAAAGGCAACACACAACAAAATAAAAGCATGATGCAGGCTACATTATAGGTCTACAGACCTATAAAACTTTGGAAATACAACTAGTCTTCTCACTTATCACGCATGTACTAAAGCTGTTATGTGACACACCTTTATTCAGAGGTCTGAAATAAATGGCTTTTCAAAGAGATGTTATAAGATTATTATATCTTAATTACACACACATCCCATTTTGGACACTGAATAAAATGCTATTGAGATCCAAACAGGATACTTATCTTGATCGTGTTCCTTTATAGTAGGGGTAGACAAAGAGTAGATCTCCATGTATTCTTGAATTGCAACTGTCATTCTAGCTAGTATAGCCAATAGTGAGGAACAATGGGAGTTGCAGTCCAAACATACTGGGGCACTTTCACAGTTAAAGTGCTATGATTCCATTGTAACTTCCATTGTAGCATCCTGTGGAATCCCAGGATTTGCAATTAAGGGAGGAGTATTTTGAATTCTCAGGTTCAAGTGTCTCACCAGACTACAAACTCCATAATTTCATAGGACGTTACCATGGTGGGTAAAGTGGAATCATAGTGCTATAATTATGCAGCATGGAAAGAGTGCCATCCCTGCTCTAGAGGAAAGATACGCCCTGCCAGGGATCTTAAGAAGTATGACACTGTTGCAGAACATTTTAGCTCTATAAATGGTTTTAATACTGATGAACCAAGCACCATTGTAGGAAATGGTAATATACGTTGATAATACCTTAATATTCATGCAAGAAAATGTAAACAATTTCCCCAGAAACAATAGGCACATGCCAGGAGATTAAATAATGGGTGCACACCTTTTTCAAAGCATTGAAGGAAATAGTAGAAGTATTACTAATAACAATTTCCCCATTATTGTTGTTGTGTGCCCTCAAGTCATTTCTGACATGCGGCAAGGCTAAGGCAAACCTATCATGGGGGTTTTCTTAGCAAGGTCAGGTGGCCTTTGCCATCCTATGAGGCTGAGAATGTGACTTGCCCAAGGTCACCCAATGGGTTTTCATGGCCAGGCGGGGTTTCGAACTCTGGTCTCCAGAGTCATAGTCTAACACTCAAATCACTACACCATGCTGGCTCCCTATGTCTTCAATAAATAGATGTGGCAGGTTTTGTAGTTTCAGGTATCTATAACATCTGTTTAACTGGGTAAGACTATGAGACAACCAGTTTCAGCTCTCAAAAGCAAAAAAGGAATGTTGTTTGTATTTATCCCAAGAGTCAGGTGCCAAATAAAAATATGGTGCTAAATGAAAATGTAAAAAGAGAGGAAAAAAGTGTATAAATTTTTTAGTTGTATTACTTTACAACCAAAATAACCAAAGTTACTGTACAGTTTTGAATCAAACCCAAGTTGAATTTATCACCATTTTCTTAGACTTGATAGCAGTGTTGGATTTATGGGAATTACTCCAATATTTCACTGCATAGTGCCAGATGGTGGCAAGGAATTAGCACAGAACAGTCAGAACTGAGTTTCTGTTTCAGCACCCAGGAAGTGCAGTCGTAAGTTTGGAAGCAGTTAAACCACTAAAAAATTCACAAGTAAAACAAAGGCAAAGTCTCCAATACAGTATGTACTAACTGGAGGATGACACTGATATAAGCTACTGAAATCATCAGCTTTAATGAAGTGGGGATAGTTTGATACAAAAGGCTCATGAACACAACCAAGATCTGTATGTGTGTTTATGTGTGGCATAATCTAGGGTGTAATTCTAAACATACTTACCTAGCAGTAAACTCCCATCAAGTTCACTGGGACTAACTTCCAAGTAGGCATGCTGTTAATTACCAATATGATTGGAAAAAGCTCGTTTTCTGAATTCCCATCTCCCTTTCATAAAAATACAATAAAAGCAGAAAAACCATTCTGGTACACTTCTTCAGTTTGTGTTCATGCTACCTATATATGTAGTCTTTTAAAATAAAGTCTTTTAAAATAAAGGTACCTTCAATATTTGTTATTTTAAATATTCCCTTTGGAGTTTACCATTTATTTCTACAGCTCTCTGGAAAGAAGTATTTGTGGACAGCATTTAACAAAGCTCTTGGTAAAAAATAAAAACATTTTTTCCCCAATTGTTGTTAATTACAAACAGATGTATGTTCATGAAGCTTTGTTAGGATAGTAATCCAATTATTACCATGAGCCCCATTTAAATTCCTTCAATTTCAAGGATTACTTCTGTTCATATTGACATGAAATTCTCATTTAAGCAAATGGTGCATCTACACTGTGAAATAATGCACTTTGACACCACTTTAAGTGCTGTAGCTCCAGCCTATTGAATCCTGAGATCTGTAGGTTTACAAGGTCTTTAGCCTTCTCTGCCAGAGTGATGGTGCATCACAAAACTACAAATCCAAAGATTCTGTAGGATGGAGCCATGGCTATTAAAATGGTGTCAGTGCATTATTTCTAGTGTAGATGCTCCCTCAGTGGAGGTGGAACACATTATGTTCCATCTTATCAACAGTCAAGATAAAAACTACTGTAATAAATATTTGAAGCCTTGTTGCATGCCCGAAGTCCTTCCATGTCTGACAAACTGTGAACATTATTTGATAAAAATATAAATTCAAGCAAAAAGTCAAAGCCCTTTTCCTTACAGAAAGACAATACTGTATTCTAAAACATTGCAAAAATTAAATGGGATAATAAATTAAGTTTTCACTTTATTTTTTTATTATGGTCAAACTAAATATATTCCTTGAACAAGGTTTAGACTATATAATAAACACATCTTCCATAATTTATAACTATTAAAACATATATTAATCTTTCAGTGGAAGTATATTTATCTGCTGGTCAAAATAAAACATTCTTAGGTTTTTTAAAAGTAGTGAATAAAAAGCTTGAAGGGAAACCTCTGTTTTAACATTTACAAAAACTTTGAGAGGCAGGGTTTGATGTGTTTGTATATAATAAACAGGTCTGAAAACAATTACATACAACAGTCTCACCATTAGGAAAATACATTTACAGCAGATACTACATTGTTATTGTTTTCTAAGAAAAAGCCCTGTTTCTTTAAGAGGTCTAGCACACTTTTTAAAAACTGGTATTTATTATTTGTAAGTCTCACTGTAACCCTAGTGCTATCATAGTGGTCATCTTGATGATGTTTCCAATTTTTGCTTGAGGTTTAAGTTAATTATGCATGCTGTTAGGAAGGCATGTTTTGTTGTTTTTAACTAGGATTGTGATGAACTTATTTTGGCAGGGCTTTCAAACAGAAATTCATCAGGTGAAATATTCCTAACATTGGGTCAAGTGCTGGCAAAATGTTCCCCACAGAATTTTTGCCTGCCATAGATTTGTTTAAAGGCACAGAAAGCCCTACTAGAATAAAATACTATTAGAATAAAATACTGGCAGTGAAAAATGTAAACTAAGGGCCTTTGCAGACTGCCAGAAATAGTGCAAATTGAGTCCACTTTAAGGGTTAGGGTTAGTGCTAGGGAATCATGGGAATTGTTTTTTTTCTGAGACATTGAGCCTTCTGTCAGAGAGCTCTGGTGCCACAATAAACTACAGTTCCCATGATTCCCTAACCCTCGAAGTGGATTCAATTTGCACTATTTCTAGCAGTCTGCAAAGGCCCTAACTGGCCTCAGTCGTTGTCAGAATGCTTGCAAGTTCACAGAAGTTGACAGTATAAAGTTTGGTGTACAGCCCCATGGAAAAGTTCACAATTGGTACACATTCCCTTTTTCCTTTGGCATTAATCATCTGCAAGCACGCACTCATGTAAGGTGTGACAGCAATGGATATGGCCCTATCACACCACACAATTGTAGCCCTATGATTCCACCTTAATTGCTGCGGATGCATCTTCTGGACTCCTGAGATGTATAGTTTGGCTGCAAACACTCTTCTGTAAATTGGAAATTTCAGGGTCCTGAAGGATGGTGCCATGGTGATCAAAGTGGATTCTTAGCAAGGACTATAACTGTATAGTGTGAAAGGACCCACAAACAGTCTTTCTGGTACTACTAATCAAGAGACTTCATTCAAAAACAAACAAACATGACAAGCAAGGAATATGGTAAAGGCTGCAGTTCTAACTTATTTGGGACAAATACCCAAATAGCCCCTACAGGGCTTACTTCCGGATAAATATGCATTTATTCGGTGGGGCTATAAGAAATTAAGATTCTGAAATAATCCTACTGGAGTAAACATGATTTTCACAAGTAGCATATTCCCTTGCATTAATTCAATGGTAGAAATGTGATCCTCAAACCTTCTCCATCACCAGCACAGGCAACTAACCCTCAACAAATACTGGACATCTGAGAGTAAAATCCTTGCAACAGTGCTACCATAAACAGTGACATTTAAGCGGCTGCTGCAAGTTTCCACTTGGAAGCCTGCAGTCTCCTACTCTTCTCACATTCAATGTATGCAGCTTGGTCAGGAGCTACGCACATATTTGTAGCAAAGCTGCTCAGCCACTAGATGTCTTAGCTACACAGCACACCTGGGTTTTGCTTGGTTAGGCTGTGGTGCTGACAGGAGATTGCATCAGTATTCCTAGTTGGATCCAAACACTCCTATGCAAGCTACACTTTTATTTAAAGAGCTCAGTGGAATACAGTAATACAGTGGACTACAGATTCCACATGAAATCCAAATAATGCCTCAATGCAAAGGTCACAAACTTTCTATCTGTTTTGGACTTCACCTCTAAGAAGCTAATGTATGGGCATTGGTAAGGAATTGCATGAACCGTAATCTAAAACACTTACAAGATTCAAGGGTCCCCTATCAATGTCTTGGCATTAATTGGGAGTTCACAGGGAATAGAGCAAGAAAGCCCAATGCTGTGTACACCTTCCATATTCCTAGAGCTGAAATGGGGACACTGGCCCTTATGGGGTCTTGGAGGGCTACATCCACCCAAGTACTTTTTAAAAAATGCATCGAAATGCAAGCCCTCCCCCATGTTTTTATCTTCTTTGGGCCATTTTAGAGCAAGAAGAAATCCTTTATCCCCAAAGGGTCATTTCCTGTTTTAAAAAGGCTTCTCCTGAGACTGAAACAGGGCCCCCAATACATGGAGAAATTACTTCTCATATTCCTGATATTCTAGATCAGGGGTTCAGAAAGTATGGTTGATAAGGCTGTATGTATCTGCAGGTGCCTAATGTTTTTGTCCCCAAAATACCCTCTCCCTGTATTTTGGGAACAAAAACATTAGGCACCTGCAGATACAAACAGCCTTAGCAGCCATACTTTCTAAACCCCTGATCTAGAACTTTGCCACTTGGATTACGTTTCAAAGAAAACAGAATACATACACATGACAGATGACATTTTACTCACATTCTCGAAATTTCCCTATGCTTTATCAAAATCAGCATGTAAACCATTCCCAATTTTTAGTATTGGCAAGTTTTAAAATAATCCCAGCAGGGGTATAGAACTGAAATTTTAAAAGCCTTAGAACACACAAACACACACTCAACCCCATAAAAACACTCAAAAACAAAATTTCTTTCACTCCTTATAAAGCATGAATGAATCAAAGCTACCCAGTCAGTACTGAGCATCAAACATTGCTGTCTTGTGCCACAACAAACCAATAACTACTAATCACAAACTAATTTCAATGAATTTTCAGCATTCATGTCCTCACTGTTTATTAAGATGAAAGCCCATTACAGCAAGTCTAAGATGTCACTAGTAATGAGTTGTTCCTTCAAGGTGTTTCTGGCATACGGTAATCCTGAGGTAAACTAAACATGGGCTTTTCTTGGCAAGATTTGTTTAGAAGTTTGCCTTTGCCTTCCTCCACAGATGAGAGAGTTTGACTTTGCCCAAGGTCACCCAGTGGGTTTCTATGGCCGACCCAAGATTTGATCCCTTGTCTCCAGAGTTGTACTCCAACACTCACACCACTGCATTACACAGCTTTAAGTTTGAATTCCTGACCAGGATAGAAAATTGAAAGCAGTTCCTAGTACGTGTCTATTAATGATTCTACTCTGCTATTTAGGGGCAAAAGTCTGTTATTATTTGTCACACTACTTTACTAGTATCTCTTAACTGCAAGAGAATCAATATGCATACTTGAATAAATAAATGTGTGAATTAATAAATGTAGACCTCTGTACACACAGAGGGTTTTGCATACATCTGAACAGATAAAAATCTTTTAGAAATGTATTCTGACTACTGCCTTAGAAAAAGGTGTGTGTATGTGCGTGCACATGGATAATATGTAGAGGAGTGAATGGGATTTACATGCTCTTAACAGCAAGCATGACTGTAGTCCCATCCCACAATTAAGTGGTTAGGTATGCTTAAACCCCCTGAGATCTGTTGTCTTAATCATATTTAACTCTGCACTGGATTGAAACAAATATTTTAATTACTCTTTTTAAACAAATGTACAAAAATGTACATTACAGGACAGACAGAAACATTCTGCTAATTTTGAGTCCTGTATTTATGAAATACAACATTTGTTGTGTTGCATTTCCCCCTTTCATGACCTAGGCATACTTAATAAAGGTTCTGCATTTTTATTTTATTTACATATATGTAATTATTTACATTTGAGCTTTCTATTCAGAACTTTCTCATAACCCCTGTTAAGCTCCCAACTGCTGTCTAATGTAATTATGACGGCTCCTCATATTCCAAACTAGCATATTCATACATTCTATAGTAATAAAACACATCCACACCAGACAAGTCTGAAGAAACAACATACAATGTAATTTTTGACACTCATTCAATGTTGTTTCATCTTAAAAGTAATGTCATTTGCATTAAGATATCTGTTGCCTGCTGTTCATCACATAATTCTCATTATCAAAATATCTACAGAATATCAGCCTCTGAGGACCAAATAAAGAAGTATTCTTTATTGTCCCTACACTCTTCCTTCAAAAACTCTTTAAAATAGCTGGAGGCAGGCTGGCTGCTATTTTACACATAAAAATTCAGATATTCAGATATTGCTAACCTTAAATTGTATTGTATCTTGTACAATATCCATACATAAAATGTCAGTAACAAAAAATTCCATATAAATCAGTTTTCAGTAATGGTCAAGTTAGCACAAACGAGGTTTTATTTGTTATTGCTAGCATTCAAAGTCAACACAACAAAGCACTCAAACCACATATTCCCTTATGGCCAAATGAATAACCAATATTTATATAGAGCTCATTGAAATACTCTGTGTGAAAACAATAAACTAATTGAAAGACTCCTATTACTCTTAATGCTGTTGTTGCTTTTTTATTTGAAGGCATATCTACCGGCATCACAGGATGAGGAAGATGTAATCAGATTTTAATGATTGTAATATTCTGTAACTAAGAAACCCTAGACAACAATCTCTTGAAGTGTGAACAATTTACTCTGCAGATAAATTAGTTTACCATAATCTTCACAACCGAAACAGCATCAAAACTTACAACTTTAATTGTTATGGGTTCTTGTCCCTTTATATGTATGTGCATATATTTCATTTCAATGATGCATCTTTAGAAACACCATGGAAATTAAATAATTTTTAAAAACTCCCTATAGGCACTCTTTGCGCTTTTTTTAATTATGTGTCTGCTCATGACTCCAAAGGCTAAATGCAGTTTTGAATGTCCTGTGACAGAGTTTGCACATATATTGTCTTTTGAAGGTGATAGCTGAAAGTGGTGGAGCATGGTAAAAGAGAGTGTCTGATTCCTGTGGAACAAATAATTTCTCAGCAGCCAAAGGGGTTTCTGACAAGGCTGTAGGGCTATCAGGTTCCAACGGCTGTATTTTGGGAAGGGGTGGGGGTGGAGGCAAAGGTGGAGGCGATGGAGAATTAGTTGATGTGCATATCTCAGGTTCTTTACGCACTGACTCCTCTGTAGGTTGCGCCATATGGGACTGGAAATGACTCCACAGACGAAAATTGGTTCGGAAGGCCTTGTTGCACACATGGCAAATGAAGGGCTTTACAGAGCACAGAAGTTCCTGGTGACGCTCTAGTTGTTTGTGTATAGTAAAAATTTTCCCACACTTTTCACATGGCCACAGACCAGTATCCTTATTAGCCACCATTTCCTTGTGCTCCCGACTGCTTTCAGAGACCTCTTCCTCTACGTCATCTGCAGGTTCTTCTTTGATCTGAACTTTAAATTGTTTGGAAACACTAAGGTCTTCAGGGAGGCATGAGGAATCTTCTGAATCAAAATTAATATGTTCCGAGGAATCGCTGAAGACACTATCTTCTTTGGCTGCAACAAAGTTGTTCATTCTGTTAGTCTCTGACTGGGAATGCAGCCTTGAAGTATTACTTACTTCACCATTGTGTTCCAAAACGGGTAAAGAAAAATTGTCTGTGGGAGCCATAGTATTTTGATTGTGCACTTCAACTTGATGACGCCAAATACTGAAGGAGGATTTGAAAGTGCGCATACATTCTAAGCAAGTGAGTTTCTTGTATTCACACGTAATTTCATGGTCATGCTTCAGCTCTAGAGAAGAAAATCGAAGGCTGCAGTAAGGACAAACAGTTGCATTCCGACAGAGCCGTTCATGATTTCCCTGTTCAATAAAAGAAGAAAGTTTAGCATTACAAAGACGACACTGATAAACTTTTTTGTTTTCTACTGGACTCTCAATGCGAGTATCCTCTTTTGGTTTAAGAGCCTTAGTTCCTCCAACCGATTTTTCCCCTGGGTGCATTTTTAAGTGCTGCTTAAACTGTGATAGGAAGCGATATGCTTTCCCACAATAGGTGCAAATGTAGGCTCCTCTGGCTCTTGACCTTAGGTTTCTTTTAATAACATGTGCTTGTGACCCAGCCTGTCCCTGAAAACCTTGCTTGCCACGCCTTAGTTTTACAATCAGAGCCTTTTTAATCTCTCGTTCTCTCACTATATCAATTAATTTCCTTTGGAATTTTTCATCCAAGACAGTATGTGAACTGGAAGCAGGTGAAGGGTTCTTCACAATCCCATGCTGTGTCTGGCAATGTGTCCAAACTTTGAAGTTTGTGTGAAATCTCTTATGACAAATATCACAAGCATATGGTTTTTCAGGGTTATGGTACATGTTGACATGACGATGAAAGCCTGCCGTTGACCTGAAAATCTTAAGGCAGTGTTTGCACTTAAATTTTCTGCTAGGCTTTGTTTCTTCTAGTTCACCACATTCATCTTTGCTAATGTCAGAATCTGGGTACTCAACAAAAGGGGTGGGATTTGAGTTTTCCTCAAAATTGTCTTCTGATTCAGGGGAAGCATGTTCATCAACCTTTATTTTTTTGGGTGGCAGCCTTCTGTCTGCTTGAAATCTTCTTTTAGCTGGAAGTCTACTAAGATCCCTATATTCATCTTCAGTTTTAACAGGGTTGCTTTTATTGACAGATGATGATGATGATGCATCCCCCACTGTAATTCTTATTATTTCAGAAGGATCTGAGAGTGGGCTGCTAGGTTCAGTTTTTATCCGTATTTCCCTAAGAGGAGAAGTTGCCTCCCTCTCTGTTGACTGGGAGGCACTAAAGGATCTAAGGCGATGTGGGTGCATTACCTGTGTTTTGTCATCAGGAGCTACGTTTTCTGAAGACTCTTGTTCAGATGCCTTTTGAGAGATTAGATTTAACATTCTCCCTTCTGTTTTGTTCACCAGTGATGATCCTTGGGAAAGCTTCAGGTCAAAAGACGATGAATACATAGGAACTTGACTATCCATGGACAGTGACCTCCGAAGGAGACTTTTTACAAGCGGTCCACTCCTGTCGATACTTTGGTTTTCAGGACCAGATACCCTAGAAGGGACCACTAATCCTAACTTTGAATAGTATAACAAATTTCTGTCTTCTCCTGGAACAGCTCCTTTTCCTGTCTCTCGTAACAGAAATGTAGATTCTGATGAGCTGCAGAGAGACACAACTGGTGGACAAGGCCTCTTCAAGGGCACTTCAGTTATTTTTCCTTTTAGGAGCTGATCACTTTCTCCTGGTTCATCTGCTACTGAGTCCTTGTGAGGAAATGGTTTCTGTGACACAACTGCATTCCTTTTAATTCTATTTTGATCATCCACTGCACCTGAGGTTTCATGGGACTTTGAGTATCTTAAAGAACTGTCTTTCAACCATCTCCTTTCATTTAGTGATAAGCTATGTAAAAACTCAGGTGGCTGAGTTACTTGTGGTTTCTTAGTCTTGACAGCAATTGACGAAAAAGGTTTAGAATTATGGCTTATGTCATATTGGATTTGACCAACATTTTCCCCTTGTGTTTCAGTTTTGCTCTGACAAACTATGACACTTCTTTTCTGGGAGTTGCTTTCATCTTCCTCTTGGAATAGTATTTTCTTAAGAGGACATGCAGGCAAAGGAACTTGAGGACTTTTAGAGACAATGTTCGTAAGAAAGGAAATTCCAAGACTATAGCCCACTTCTTGAACGCCTGCAAGGCTGCTTTTCTCAACAAACAAAGATGATGAGTAAATGTAATTCAAAACATTGTCAAAAGTATCTGGTTCACAAAAGTCAAGCTGAAACACTGATTGAGACTCATTTTCTTTTTTAGTGAACAGAGTCTGAAAGTATTCACTGCTGGCAGCCAGAACATTTTTATGGGCTCTAAATTTTTGGTCTCCTACTATAAGAACAACATCACAGAGTTGCCCTTTCAGACGTTCTTCATTTAAAGCACTTAAGAGAGAAATAGCATGTGCTGGATTTATGTAATGTAAGAGTCCCTCCATGATTTAGGTTTACCTGAAAAAAATAAAAAGACAAAAAACACAATGTAGTTTAAGTTGAGTTTAAAACAAGGAAAGAAAAGCATTTTTTTCTCTTTTCCATTAACAGATCAAAGATTCCCCAAACATCAAGAAACAGGCATACTATCCTCTATATAGCATGGGTTCTAACTAAATGTTTAATGGCAATATACAGTTTGTAAACAAATCAAGCTATCTAGAAAGAAAACTACCACAGTAGTTTGCAATAGATCTAGCACATGAAGCAAATAACTGTTCTATATATAAAATGGCTAATTTACCTTCAAGCAGATACACACTGATGGTGATTACTATGCAAAGTAACTAAGTAATTTTTTAAATAGTTTTTGTCTTCCCTGTTCATCGATAAATCTTAACAAAAATAGAACTCCCAGCTTGAAATAAATATATATGTGTGTATATATATAATATATATAAATGCTTAAGGTGAGATTTGTAAATGACATTAATTTCTCAACATAGATTACGGCTATAATTTTAAACATACTAAGACATAAACGCTGATCAATACAGTGTACCAAGTGGAAATGATTTCAATGGAGACCAAGTGCAACTAATTTACAAAAATGCACAACTTAGTATCTTTGGCCTTTTGCATCTTAAATATATATCCTAAGGAAATTAGTGCTCATTCACAGTCTTCTGAAGCATCTTGTTGTTGAAGCTGGTCTCTTAAGAATACTTTACAGACTTAACTGGAAGTTGATCTACTAAATTCAGTTGGGACCTCACTCGACATAAACAGGGGCATCACTAAGGGGGTGCGAGTGGCACCAGGTGACACCCTAAGGGAGAGGTGACACCACTGCTCCCCAAGCATCTGCCTTTTGGCAGAAAAGGCTGTAACATTTGCTTACATACCCTTAAGATGGTGAGGAGATGGTGTGAGTGGGGAGAGGGAGAGGGAGAGGCCTAGGGTGTTTGTTTGTTTGTTTTTTAAAATAAATTTGAACTTTTTGAAAAATTTCCTTGGTAAGTTTCTTACTCTGAACTTTTGTAGGTGGTGAGGGAGAGATTCTTACACCCAGAATGCCAGATCTGCAATTCTGTATAAC
>JAIPUX010001232.1:97846298-97857136 GCA_020142125.1 Phrynosoma platyrhinos | reverse complement strand
ATCAGGGTGCTGACCTAATCTAGCTTCATTCTAGGGAAAAGCTGGGGGAAAAACTGGTGGGAAGAGAAGGCGTGGGAAAATGTCCCTAAAAGTATCAGATGACATTACAGAGGGGTCAGGATAAGTAGACCAGAAGAGAGGACACATTGAGTCACTCAAACCATCTCACCTTATTATGACTGCTCTCTCTGGCATTCTTGACTGTTCAGTGCTAAGTGCTTTATAGATTATAGCAAAGCCTTTGATTAGGTAGATCATAAAAAAACCTACAGATTTATCTTAAAGAAATGGATGTGACACAACATTTGATTGTCCTCATGCATAACCTGTGCTCAGGACAACAGGCCACCATCAGAACTAAATACAGAGAAACAGAATGGTTTCCAACTGGTAAATGGATCAGGCATGACTGCGTTTTATTACACTATCTGTTTAACTGGTACACTCAACATATTATATGTAAACCTGGATTAGATTCAGAGGCAGGACCCATTTGCTATAACCCTCATTTGCATATTTGGAAAGAACACCACCAGTTTGAGATATCCAGATGACATGATATTACTAGGAGAAAATAGCTAGTAAAAAAGAACAAAGAGCAAAGGCTTGGAACAACTGTTGAAAAATGCCAAGGAAGAAAATGCAAATGAGGGTTACAGTTGAACTCCTGAGCAGATGATTCAAAAAATGAACATCTGTCATATAAATTTGGTGATTATATTTAACACATGATATCCTTAACATTTGCATAATATTTTTTTCTTTTGGTAGCCTTTTTGTTCTTAACGTTAAGAAACACTAGCAAGTAAAAAAGATCACAGCAAAATCTGTTGCACTGAAGTGTTTGGTACTGACATTGAAATGGGAGAGCTGATGATCAAATTCAAGCTTGTAAGTGCAAAAAACAGCAGTTTGGTTTTTTCCTAATCATTCAGATCTGTTGGGCCTTGTTGCTGATTCATTGTTTTGATTACCTGTATCAATGGCTCAGCTAAATCAAACCATAATTTAGAAACACAGAAAGAACACAGGATATTAATAGCCTGCAGAATGAAGCACTGGCAGCTCACAAACTGCAGCCTATATGATAAGTCTTCAGAGGTGACTTGTTCCTTGCATACCAACATGATGAAAATAAAACTACACAACACTCATCCCTCCACATTTGCAGCTTTGACTTTTGAGGATTTGATTATTTACAGATTTTATTAATATGTTATTGCTAGGAACTTCAACCAAAAGTCGCACTGAAGGACCGAGATTCCTAGATAAAACACTCCACGAGGCATTTGTAGCTCCTCCAGTGCAATTCAATGGTCAATGTCTGGCAGATGTTGACCACAAAGTTGCACTGGAGGACCTAGAGATTCCTAGAGATGTGTTCTCTCAGGTAAAAACATAGTGTTTTTGTTATTTGCGTTTTTTTCCACATTCACGGCGGTCCTATGCCCCAACCCCAGCAAAGTCACAGTCCAATACACTGGATGAGTGTATTCCAAATCCAGTTGTCAGTTTTTATGCTGTTAAGGCTTCTAAAGTAGATGCTGCTCATTGCTGATTTTTTCACAAAAAAGTATAGAATATCAAAACTAGGAGTCAGTGGGCTTTCCATAAGTCTTTATATTTGTTACAATTTAAGTACATATTACATTGTTTTTGTGATCACTGCTTATGTAATGTGCTTTACCTGAACACAAGAGGCTGGAAAATGTAAACAAGTTAATAAGGTGCTATGGGACTGGTGCAGGTTAAGGCTTGTTAAATGCAGACTCTACAGCTAAATGGACAGAAGATTTAAAGAATATGTTTATCAGGTGCAGAGTAACTACTTGCCCTATGGCACTCAAAGTAAAAGGCATTAACTGATGAAGAGAATAAAGAGGACATCAATTTTCATTTAAAATGTACATGTGCTAATTTATGTGCATAGATACTGTGGCTGACTTGCCCTTGTTAGCACACCCAACATTCCCATTATGTATATGGGGCTCTTCATGTTTTCATATTTTCTATCTAGAACCAGGCATGTTTTAAGAGGCCACTATCACCTTTAAAATACAGGGAAATTTCCCATGGGAAAGGAACATAGACCTGAAGACATGTGATAGAACTAGGTAACACCAAAATAAAGGTTTAAAATGTTTGCTAATCACTCTGTTCTCCTGCAGGCTTTGTACATATCCTTTCACACTGGAGACAAAGACAATCCCATTGCATTAAGGCTAGTAAGACAGCTAGTAGAGAGCCAGCATGACTAGTGGTTTGTGTATTGGACTGTGACTCTGGATACCAAGGTTCAATTCCCCACTTGGTCATGAAAGCCACTGGAAAGCCAGTCACACTCTCTCAGCATCAGGGGAAGGAAATGGCAACCTTCTTTGAACAAATCTTACCAAGAAAATCTCATGATAGAGTCGCCTTAGAGTTGCCATAATTTGGAAATGACTTGAAGACACACAACAACAACAGCAACTTTGGCAAATCTAATTCTTTATGTTAACTTTTTGATAATCACTGATCCACTTGAAGAAGGGCACCGGCCTTGATAACCTATCAAATAAGAGACTGTACTTTGTAAACTAGGACCCATGTTGCCGTAATATTTTGCAAGAGGTCATGTATGATCACTGTATCACTGGATTATCCAATATGAGATTTTACTTCCTTAAGTTATTTTTCTACTGCTTTCCATTTTGCCTACAGTAAATCCCTTCCCCACATCATCAGTTCCATTTCTGAGCAATTATAGTTTGACTATTTAGTCTAATAGTCTAAGAGTTTTCATCTTGTTTTTATATCATTGATTCCTGTTTTATTGTTTTATCATTTATTATTTTGCGGTATTTTAATTTGTTTAATTCTGTTTTAAGGGGATGGGAGGGTTGGACTGTGGGATGAGGGAATGTTTTAACTTTGGGCCTTTGCAGACTGCCAGAAATAGTTCACATTAAATTGAGGCACTGCCCTGGCTCAGTGCTAGGGAATCATGGGAACTGTAATTTATTGTGGCACCAGAGCTCTCTGACAGAGAAGGCTCAATGTCTCAGAAAAAAATACAATTCCCATGACTCCCTAGCACTAAGCCAGGGCAGTGCCTCAATTTAATGTGCACTATTTCTGGCAGTCTGCAAAGGCCCTTTGTCTGTTTTAAATGTTGTAACCCGCCCCAATTGCCGTGCAGAGGGGCGGGCTCTACATAAAAAAATTATTATTATTATTATTATTATTATTATTATTATTATTATTATTATTATTAATTCAAAAGCAAAGCAGTATTGAGTAATGCAAGGCTCTAAACATTTGTATTTAAAAGTACACTCTTGTATTTAAAATGTATATTCTTTTATAGGAGTTAAGGAAATAACATGATGAATATCCTTTCGCTGTAGGAGACTATCCTCATTCATCTTTGGTATCCTTGGCATATTTTCAAATGACCAACTCCCCCCCCCCCCTTAATTAGACTATTGTATCTATTCATTTATTTGTCAGTTACTGTTGAAAGCATAATTAATTGCTCTTTGAAAACATAAAATTATCCACCTGCATGATCTTGAACCTATTTGCTTCATAATGAGAGAATCTGCATGACATTTGGGAACTTGTTAGATGTCATCTGACAAAAGAGTTGACACTTCTTGATAGAGGAAGAACATCTTTGGGCCAATAGTCATCTTTTTAGACCTGGGAGGAATCTGTGTGCTTTAGAAGCCAGGTGCTTATTTCAGAAAGAAAAATAAATAAATAAATAAATAAATAATTTTATTTTTAACCCACCCCTCTGCTCAGCAACCGTACACAAGATTAATACAGATAACAGTTAAAACAGTCCTTCAATCCAATCCCTAACCCTCCCCCCCTTAAAACTTCCTTAAGTTATTTTTCTATCAGGAACTGAGATGATGTAGGCAGAATACCATACTCTCCAAATGTCTTGACTGGGGAGGAACAGTCTTGATAATTTTTTCAGCTGCTTTAGAAATGTCCCAGATTCTCTCTTGTCCTCCCAGTTTTCCTCCTTTGTCCTCAGCTTATTTTGGTTGCTGCAAACTGGGTCCAAAAGTGCAGAAGTAGTTTGCAGTGAATTCATGGGGTGGGGGGGGGGAGAAAGAGGAGGGGGGAATTTCACTCTTCCAATAGGCTCAGGCAAAAGCATATTGCTACAACCTTTCCTAGCTTGTATGTTCTTCTTCATCAATAACTTTTGCCATATTGACCACACTGAAGTTGCTTGATTACAGAAATCCTGCTTCTCTTCTGTGAGGTGCTGGAAGGCATGAAGTGAAAACAAGAATGAGGACCCAGGCAACAACAGAAGACTCTTTTGAGTGGTCCAGACATAGGGCCTTTGCAGACTGCCAGAAATAGTGCACATTAAATTGAGGCACTGCCCTGGCTCAGTGCTAGGGAATCATGGGAATTGTATTTTTTTCTGAGACATTGAGCCTTCTCTGTCAGAGAGCTCTGGTGCCACAATAAATTACAGTTCCCATGATTCCCTAGCACTGAGCCAGGGCAGTGCCTCAATTTAATGTGCACTATTTCTGGCAGTCTGCAAAGGCCCATAGTTATTTGTGACAAATTTTCTGTTATTTTGTAACAAAGAAATACAATTACCTTTCAAAATTTACATAACGAAGAGGACCTCTTCAGAGTTTTTGGTGGGGTGTAATGAATACTGGTATTATTTTTTACTTCTAATATTTTCAAAGGTTATTTTAGAGACATTTTATATGAAGCTGTTCAATTATTATGCCATTTTCAAAGAAATTGGTATTTTTTTTAAAGAAAAAAGGAATGGGAAAGGAACAAGTAACATAATGAATTATGTTATTCAAAACTGAGAAGAGAAATGACAAATTGCTTTCCTAACCCGTCAACGAGTAACTTGAATAAAGTGGTATTTTGAAAAAGTTATATTCAAAGTTCACATGTGAACATAGCCTAAAGAATCTTCTTTGATTTAGGAGATTATTGCATGCCTTAAATAATACTCCTTACCTCTCCCGAATTTAATTAATTTGTGCTGCAGCTGTGTTTTATCACACAGCTTTTGCAGCAGAATCTGACTTCAGAGTAGATCCCTGCTCCAATGCGAATTGGGAAATGTGCTCCAGCAGCCATTTTTCCAAGTCGGAACATAAGGAAAGGGAGGGGTGTGTAGTTTCAACTATATTAAGAGATGGGGAAATGAGTACAATTTAAATAATATTTAAAAATCAAAAAAGTAAAAGACAGATTTCCAGTCTTCTGTCAGGAAGTTAAAAAAAAAAAAACATGTCTGAAAGGACATTACTGTACTGAAAATGAAGAATTCCATGGTCTGGAAAATTATATGAATGGCTGTTGAAAATATTTTCTATTTTTGGAAAAGGCTGGCAAATTTGAGTTCCTACTGAAAATCTCCTTTGTCTTGTTTCCATGGCTGTTTGAATGATTCACATAGTAACCACACCAATTAAAAAAATCCCCTGGGGATCTGCAAACTCTTCTTAGATTACTGTACCTGATAAGATTGCCCAATACTATTAGTATAATAGCATACTAATACTATAGGCTTCTTTTATTTCTTAAGAGGATTTTTGCAATGTAGAATTTCAATTTAAAACTCAAGAGCTAACTCCTGTTATTATTCCTGGGCACATGACAATATTAAAGTGACAGGTAGGAGGCTAACAGGCGTAAATTAGGCTTACAAATATGATAACTTTGTTCATTATAGGAGTCTCATTCTATCCCATGGCAGCATTGTTCCAAGACAATCACATCCTACTCAATTTTCTTTCAAAATTGTTTTGTTAAAACTTTCAGAGGTAGCCATGCTAGCGTGAGCCAGCATGGTGCAATGCTTTGAATGCTGGACTAATAAGATTCTGGGAGACAAGGATTCGAAATCCCTTTTCATTTGGGAAACCCACTGGGTGACCTTGAGCGAATCACGCTCCTTCAGCCTAACAGAAAGCCATTGGCAAACCTGCTCTAAACAAATCTTGCCAAGAAAACCCTTTGAGAGAGTAGCCATAATTAGAATCAACCAGAAGACACATAAGCAACAAGTCATGTTGGCAACAAAACAACAACAAAATCTTGTATGAAGGTGAACCACTATCATGCTCTAAAAGGCATGGGTTAGGAAACTCTTTCCTCCTGGGGTCTCAATATGGTCCTATACAATTTTTAACATGACCATTCCCTCATCACCATGACAGTATTGTTTCTGTGGTTTACTACCCCTTCCCCATGTCTCCTAAATCTAGTTATTGGCAGCAAGAACGTTAATAAACAATATCCTAGCATTTTTGGTTCCACTCTTTTGCTTCTGGTTCCAGGTACAACTGGAAGGAGCCCCATAACTTCTCTGAAATTGAATTTCATTCTCAGGATTTAAGAAGTTTCCCACCTTTGCTTTAAGGTTTGAATTATAACAACAGTTCAACTGCGGACTTACTACTTTTATCCTCTCAGTTTCTCATTGTTTTATTTCTCCTGCAAAGGAGTATCTACTTCTGCTGAGCACAATCTAGGCTCCACATCCCTTCTTTTCCAAATGGTTTACAGCATCCTCTAACCCACTCAGCCTCCCTTCTTTCACTCCCTCCCCCATGCTTAAGCTTATTTTATTTTATTTTATTTTTAAAAAATCCAATTGACTTCCATAGAACTTGGCTCCAAGTAAGTGTGCTTTAATCAACATGTTGCTCTGTAAATGACTACATCAGGTTGCTGTGGACCAGGATTAGTAATTGAGATGCTGGCATTCCATAGGGAAAGCATTAATGAAACCACACAGGCAAGGTACTGGCTAGATTCTCACTTTGTTTTGTGGCTACTTGTATACAAAGGAGAAACAGAGAGAAAATTTGGCTTTATTTTCTAAAATTTGGATGTAATATCAACAGTTATTTCTTCCCCGGGAACAGAACTATTACAAACATGATGAGAAGCTCTTTGAGACCAGTAACTAGGATCCTTGTTGCTTCTGTTTTCATCCTATACTTTGCTTCAGGGCAAGGAATAAGCAACACCTTTACAGGTGAGTAACAATACACCTTCTCAGGTCTGCATTAATGTTGCTTCCCATCCAATTTTAATTTGGATGGGAACTATAAGTAGGCTTGGGGGGGAGGGAACCACAGCCACTAGTACCTTAGACCCTATTTATTTTCACAACAACTATTTATTTTCAGAACAATAGCTCTTGTCATATGCTCTACCCAATTGGCAAATATAGACTTAGAATTCTCGGAGCTGCTGCTGATCTTTTTTGATATCCAATTGTTTGTGACAATGGGAACAGCTTTATAGCAAAGCTCTGTAAAAGAGAAGTAGAGTGAAATCACAAAGACTGCAATCCAATCCTA
Organism: Phrynosoma platyrhinos; assembly: GCA_020142125.1. Lineage (NCBI taxonomy): Eukaryota > Metazoa > Chordata > Lepidosauria > Squamata > Phrynosomatidae > Phrynosoma > Phrynosoma platyrhinos. Next base: position 97,849,775 of record JAIPUX010001232.1, on the reverse strand, counting down.
GGCACTCTTTCTTGGGAGTAAGCTGCACTGAACTCATTGGGATCTATATTTGAGTGGACACGCATATAGCATTATGCTGTGTGCTCTGTAAGTCAGAGGGAAGGGCTCTGGTTTGTTTTATTTGGTATAAGTGCTAGGTGTCATAACTATAGAGCTTTGTACTGTTTCTGGCTCTGGAATCCTATGATCCCATTCTTAGTAGAGGGAAATAAGATTAACCAGCATGAAGCGTTAAAGCAGCTCTGGATAAGATTTCAGGGAAAGGATGTTCCAAATGGAAGAGAAGAATAAGCACATATATTTGTGTTTTTAAAAGCATACTTTAAGGGTAAGAACTATGTGAATTTTTAAAATGTAGTGGCTCATGGAACCATTATAATATTCAGCCCAGTTATGGACAGGAACAGTAAGAGGATATAGATGCTCTCTTATCCATTTAGCACTGTTTTTTTTCTTCCTCATTAGAGCTGTCAGACTGGTATGATAGCTACAGGTAGCAGATTCGGGATTTCATGAAAGGGCAGTGAATTGTTTATTTCCCCAAACCTGGAAAATGTATTGTTGGGGGCTTCAGCTCCCAGGATCCCGAGGAAAGCATTGCCAGCAGCTATGAAATTGTCTTTTAAAAAAGTAGTTTTTCCAAGTGCTCTTATTTACTACAACTACTTTTGTTGTTGTGTACCTTCAAGTCATTTTCAGTTTATGGCAACCCTAAGGTTCTGGATGGCCCTTGTGGTCTCTTCCAACTCTATGATTCTATGATTCTATGATTCTATCATGGGGTTTTCTTGGCAAGTTTCTTCAGAGAAGAGTTATTATTATTATTATTATTATTATTATTATTATTATTATTATTATTATTATTTTACTGCTAGGGACAGGGAAAGGCCCTTGTAAGAATTTCTACTATATGCAACAAAATAACTTGCCTGGCTACAGGTACATTTTGACTAGGGTGGGTGCAGGGGTGCCATTTCAGCAAAATGACAAGGGTCGATTCTGTTATTCAGTATTAAATTCTACATTGTGTATCATTTCTAATTAATTAGAAGCATATTTATTTTAAAGTGTCTGTCTTTTTAAAAGTTGAAAATTGTGGATAGCCACAGAATTCATGAATTCTAAGAATTAGCTCCATCCCAAACAGTGGATATCTGGAATGTAATTCCGTGTGGGTTGTGTAGCAAATACAGCTGGTTGAGCATTACATGACTTATTTTGGGAGGGGAGGGTTACATATTATGTAGTTTGTCTTTTCTTCCCCCCCCCCCGCTCCACATTGTCATTGATTAAAGCTGACACATACATCTCAGCTGCTGTTTGCTGTTGAAAGAAAGGTGCCTTATATTAGAAAGTTCCTGATTTGTCCCAACATAAAAGGTGAAGAAAATGTCAAGAAATGTGGAGAACGTTCCTCACAGAGATACTGCAGTCATATTTTAAATATCATGTTTTATAGAAACATTCTTAAGAGAAGAACTCAGGGAAAAACAGACTAGAAACAGACAGGGGAAAGAAAGGATAAAATTGCATTAAAAGATATTAGTTCACAAACAGAAGATTAATGATTTGGTCTATTGTTGAATGAGACTGAAAGGACATTTCTTTTCAAACCCTCACCTAAAATAGTTGAAGTTTTGGGTCCATGTGTTGGCTCAACAATCTTTATTTTTTTTTCTTACATAAGAGGATCTCATGGACAGCCAAAAGGACAAACAAATGGTTCCTTGAGCAGATCAAGCCAGAGATATCCCTAAAAGCCAAGATGACAAGACACATCATGAGAAGGCATGAATCGTTGGAAAAGACAATAATGTTAGGAAAGGTGGAGGAAGTAGAAAGAGAGGAAGGCCGCATGCTAGATGGATGGACTTTATTAAAGAGACCACGAATATGAGTTTGCAGGAGCTGGGCAGAGCAGGAGAGGAGAGGGGAGTCTGGAGCTGTCTCATCCATAGGGTTGCTATAGGTTAAAACTGATGCGAAGGCAGTTAACAAACAAACAATCTTATGTTGCCTGCTGAGTTTACACATTGTTAGCAATTTCTTTCTGATGAATGTTTCTGGTTAATGTTTTAACAGTGGCCAATTTTTGTAGAATTGTACAAAATGGTGGTGCTGTGTATATACCTCCAAGTCTGTCAACATATGACAACTCCATTAATTCCATAGGGTTTTTTGGACAAAGAATACTCAGAAATGGTTTTGCCAGTTTCTTCCTCAGAAATATTGCCCACAGCCCCTGATATTCGTTGGCAGTCTCCCATCCAAGTACAAACTAGGGCTGACCCTACTTAGCTTCCAAGATCAAACAGAATCTGGTGCCTCTAGGATATTTAGGCCTCTTTAACTATGAATGTAATATATTGATGTTTCTAAGAAATCCTTATTTTCTTTCAGGAGATTATCTCCATTACAAATCTCTCCCTTAAAAATGATAATATTTCTTCTGTTTCTACTGTAATTGTAATTTCAGAAATATGTTTGATTGCACAGTAGGGTAAGGTACTGCAAAAGTGATAATCAATATTATAAGACAAATAAATGTCAGTATTCTTATGATCATAGTGTAAAATTCAGCTGGCAGATAGTAATCTCTCTCTCTCTCCCCCCCCCCCACATGTACACACATGCGCGTATGCGTGCATACACACACATACAAAATCAAACACATTTCAATTAGTTTAATGGATGTCTAATCCTTGTGACTGGGAGCTACGGAGTAGAGAATGCAAATTTGTAAAGACTATCTGAATTGCACTTAGTAACTTTACAAAAGGGAATAGTTGTTTGAGAACTGGTTTCTAAGCTCTAGGGTGTCGTTTGGCTTTCACAGAAACCACAAAGCTCAATTTAGGTCTGGATTTTGATATTGCTGGTGTTAGGAGAATATTCCAACAGGAGTTTTTAAGCTATGGTTAAGACTAGTGCTACAATCACATATCCTCCAACATTTCACAAATAAAAACTGGGATGTGTATGGCCAAACAATATCAAACTGTGGTCAAGGTGACAAAAGTTATAATGAGGAAGAATACACATGCTAGGAAAGGCTGCAGCAATTTGCTTTTATCTGAGCCTATTGGGAATGGCAGATTTCCATTCCCTCCTATGCTTCTCTCTTTGCTGTGTTAATTGAGTATAAACTACTTTTCCAGTTTGAATTCATTTTGCAACACATAAAGTAAGCAGGAGATCAAAGGGAGCAAGTGGGAAGAGGAGAGAGGAACTGGGACATTTAAAAGCAGCTGAAAAAGTGGGGCAACAGAGGATTAATTGGGTCTGTTCCTGCCAAATCAGGACAGCTGGAGGGTATAGAATCCATAGGTGTCAGGATGTAGGATGGAAAGTAATGTTTTGAACCATGACAAATTTAATTATTTTAAAATATCTATCATGCTTTTCTATTAAGACTAGGTGTCAAGGGACGTTATCACACTTGGGCCAAAAAGCGATAATAAAGTGGAAATGAGGCAT
>JAIPUX010001232.1:97833177-97846198 GCA_020142125.1 Phrynosoma platyrhinos | reverse complement strand
TTACCTTAATTTCGCATTTGCATTTCCTCCAAACAAGCAAATTTCAAATGATCTCGGTTAACACCAGTTTCTGTCTACTTTCTGCCCAGTTTCTGTGCGACGTCGTGTGAAAACCTGGGGTACAAATCCAGTTTCTGTTTGGGATTTGTGTGGATTAACCAGCAGATTTGCCCCTGTGTGATAACGTCCAAGGTGGCTTACAATTCATTTCAAACAGAGCAAAAACACATTAAAAACAGCTTAAAAGTACACAAATTCAAATCCTAAATATACAGTACATGATAACAGTGCTCAATATTTTAAAGTCCATATTAGTTGCCATCAATGACTCAGGAGAACAATTCAGTTGTGCACAGGAAAGGAGTCACCACAAAAGGAGCCCTTGGCCTCTGTTAGCCACCCATCTGACATTTTTAGAAAATGTTAAGGGCCTTGAGCTGGAGCTAAAAAAGACAGAAAATGGGGTTGCTTCAGTATTTCAGACAAGACCAAACAGAAGCAAAGATAACTGGGAGGATAGAATAGAAAAGACCTTTTTGAAAGACCAACCCATTCATTCAGCAAACAGGACCTGCACTGGATTACAACATCCCCTATTCAACATACAGCCCACCCCACAGTGGATGCACATTTGATGTGCGGAAGTGTTCACGTGAATCCCATGCAATGACTGTATTGCACATGTGGGTGGGTGGAAGTACCATGCCCCTAGATACAAGTGCATGCTTGTATGTTCTTCAGCACAGATCTGACGTGGGATCTGTGCACACAGATTTCTGTCTGGATGGATGCTGCCTGTGCATGAATGGGAAGCCTGTTTACTCTAAAGTTCCTGTTTGTGTGGAGGAACCAAATGTGCATATGCCTGTCCAGTCGGTTCTCTGTATACACAGATTCAATCATCCATGGCATAAAAATATTTAAATATATACAAATTTCAAAATTCAAATCTTGATTTTTCATTTTTATATAAGGTACACCCTTTTACTATGCCATTATATATAATGGGACATGAGCATCTACAGATTTTGGTATCCATGGGAGGTCTTAGAACTGAACATTAGAGATACCAAGGCTCCACTGTATGTATATTCTCTTCCCTTCACATTTAATTTCTGTCAGAGATTTCTGCCAAAGGTACAACTGGCATATAATAATAATAATAATAATAATAATAAAATTTTATTTCTACCCCGCCTTTCCAAAAAGGATCAAAGCGGCTTACAAAAATTAAAAAGGCCAATATGATACAATAATACAATACAATACAATACGAAACTGGTCAAGGAAGAAAGCAGGAATCAACTAAATCACAAAATAACAGGGAGGAACAGAAAACAATCCAAAATCAACAGAGTGGTACAAGGAGGAAAAATACCATTACTGGGATGAAAAAGCCAATTGAAATAAGTATGTTTATAGTCTTTTTATATTGCTAGTGTTTGGGCACATGATTGGCAGGCATGATCCCAATTCTTCCTCACACATTCTAGAACTCATTGAGGGAGATTTTGAACTCCTCTGTGAAATGGAGCACACATGAGTACAAATGGACATGGACATACAGCTTGATGCAAACAGGAAACTTGGCTAATTGGGGTTTGCATTCATGCAGAGGAGCTTTATGTTCTTTTCTGTGTAGACATCATATACATTGGCACAACAATGTTGAAGGAATTGCCATTATAGGCATATAGATAGAGCATGGCATGACGGTCGTCATGTTTTTCCTTCAGAATATATTAATTGATCACAGCAGAGGGGTAAAGACATGTTGAAAAACATACTTGTAGGTCTAAAAAGACTATAATCCATAGATAATTCTTTATTATTGAAGCAAACAAAGCTCTAGATCCACATCTGCAGAGATGGTTGCTGAGATTTCACAGTAAATTTCATCTTCCTGTATTTACATAATAATTGTTTCCCAACATTTATTGCTGAAATTAGGCACTTTTTTTTTTTAAAAAATTACATGATACAATAGATTCTGTGATTTCAAAGTGTATTGATGTTGCTCCTCAGATTAGTTGTGAACCTCATGCCTCACTCCCAGCTCAGGACAAGATTGTTATATCCTTTCCTTAAGGCAACAGAACCATCTTTGGAAAGCTGGAAACTTTTCAGAAGGACACATTGTTTAATGCTGCTACAATTTCCATAGTAGCCTGACTTTCACGTAGAAGGAAGGGAATAGGAAATAAATGGACACATGGGAGTCTTGACCTTACCACCTGTTCATTTTTCCATGTTTTGTTGGCCCATGAGGAATGCATAACTCCAAAACTGAGTCCCTCTAGTGTTCAGTTTGACCTTTCCTGTATAATAGGCAGTTCTGGGAGGGGCATGAGAAAGGGTTTCTTTCCTTTGAATTCCCCATCTCAGATTGACTGCCAGGTTGTTTTCGAATTCTGGCAAGCTTTGATAAATGTTGTTGAAGTTGGGACAATGGTAGCAGAAAGGAACCAAAATGTAAATTCTACTGAAACAAAAAAACTAGATAATTTTCCATTACATAAGACTTAAATATATTTGTAAGCTTCAAATGAAAAGTGAAACAGAAGCAATAACATAAATAAATTTAGTTTGTAGAGAGATCTTGTAGCACCTTTGAGACTAACAGAAAGAAAGAAATTGGCAGCATGAGCTTTCGTAGACTTCAGTCAACTTCCTCAGATGCATTTAGTAGAAGTAGACTGAAGTCTACGAAAGCTCATGCTGCCAATTTCTTTCTTTGTCTCAAAGGTGCTACATGATCTCTCTACATACTAATTTTACAGAATAACATGGCCAGATCTTTGAATAAATACATTTAGCTTTTTGAAATTATTAATGAATTCAAATAGTTTAATCTGAAGTGTAATTCTGATCTTGAGATTTTAGAATATTTACAAATATCTACCTTTGTTGGGGTTTATTAAAATATATATTTATTTGTTGACCTTAATGATTTATCTTTAGTTTCAAGTGTTCAGCCTGTATACTAATATATTTAGTGCCTGTGAGAAACCAGGCAAATTCCTGCCCTTTTTCTAACAGACATGAAATGCAATACAAACCATTCTGGCAGAGAAAGCTGGAAGGGGGAAATCTACACTCCTCTCAGAAATAGGTGATATAGGGTTTTAAAAAGCTTGAAACATGTTAGGTCAGTTTAAATGAACCCAACTTGGCAGGGCTGTTCTGCTAAATGTGGTTGAGAAGCAAATGGAACTTCTCTCTCTTCTGTGTATTACCTAAGGCCATTTATTTTGATACTTGCAAGTAGAAAATCCAACAAGAACCTCTTCTCTCCCTAGGAACAAAAATTCAACCATTAATGAAAAAGCTGTTAATTTGCTTGTCTTTCATGACACTCTAAATCACATGCCTCAGGATAACACTTCATTGTACTTTATGGTAGCACCAGCCTTGGATTTTGGGTATTTTCTACTGTACTTTGTTGTTTATTGGCTTTATTTTCAAAACATATTAATTTTGTTTTAAATCAAATGTTTCCAAGTTGAATGGTGGGATAATAATTTCTGTATCACTAGTTCCTATCCAGGAAATATAATTGTGCCTTCTTTCTTTCTTTCTTTCTTTCTTTCTTTCTTTCTTTCTTTCTTTCTTTCTTTCTTTCTTTCTTTCTTTCTTTTTTAGAGAAAGGTCTCTCCTTGCTGGGCTACCATTTGTGCAATTACACTGTTGCCAAACATGTTAGCAAAATGGTTGCCTACCAAAAGTCATATGAGAAGCAAGCACCATGTGGAGGATGGATTCCCTGGAGGGTGTGCACCAAAACCTATTACAAAGAGGAATATCATCCTATCACAATCCCAGAGACTGTGAATCTGACAGACTGTTGTACTGGGTATGAACAAGTTGGTCTCTACTGTTCCTTACGTAAGTATTAAATAAATAATAAAAATAACACAACTGTAAAGTGCAAAACCACAATGCTAGAATGCTTATGGTTCTAGATTACCATCAGTTCACATATGATCTGGGCAGGAAGGCCTTCACTTGGCGGGGAGACACAGAAATGAACCTTGGGCTTGCTTATCCTCAACCTTTTGTTCACATAAAGAGGGCAGAATCCTGTCAGTGGCTTGCATGTGCACAAGTCTGGCTTATGCATGAGACTATCTCTTTAATGGAGGGGGCACAGGAGCTGTTCAGTTCCATTACAGAGCTGTTGAGTGTTTGTCTACAGTACACAATTAAAATACTCCTAATTTGAATCGAATAGACTACGATCCAGCTACACGTGATTTGGAGAAATCCAGCCTTTTAGTGGCGGGCAGGGGATGGGGTGGGGTGGGGAAAAACTCCACAGACTCCACTGAAAAAGGATTCACAGTTTTCACTGAAATGTCAATGAGTATTCCATCCATTTCACATGGATTCTCATGGATTTCCATGGCTGCACATTATCAGCAGAGGGTGAGCAAATAGATGAGAATTTGCACAGGAAAGTGGAGACAATTAAGCATCAATGCAAATATGTGAAAATATGCAATAATTTGCATAATATACATGTGCAAACTAGTCCAAAAACCTAGGAGGCTGCTGTTGCTGTTCCTTATCTGCTGCTATTGTTCCTTAGCAATGTTGGAAGTGAGACAATTCAGAGGAGGAGGAAGCAGCTGACCTTTGTTCTGAGGGAAAGAAAAAGGATGATGCACTCCATCTGGGAGTGCACTCTCATTTCTTCTTCCCCTTGAACCCAGACCACCTGCATCTTCCTCCTTTGAATTGTCTCCTCCCTGCCATCCTCTCCCCACCAGTTCCCAGGGCTTGAGAGCTACCCAATCAATTTTAAATTAACTATAAATTTTAAATTGCTATATTTTTAATTTTGTGTTTGGCGATTTTAAAGTGTAATGGTCCCCTTAATCTATGTTTTTGTATTTTAACCTATGTGTTTAAATGGTTTAATGTGTTTAATAATATATTGTATTTTAATCCAGTTGTACTCTGCCTCGAAGAGAGGCAGATAAGAAATAATAATAATAATAATAATAATAATAATAATAACAATAACAATAATAATTTGACAGCTAACAGAGTGAGAAGGGGAGGACACAGAATGGTGTAAGTGGAGCATTATTCTGTACACATATACAGTTACAATGTGTCATGAAGATGGGTGCTAAAGCCCAAGGACTGATCTTGCATTGATAACTGGTCATAGTCTAGGAATGGGCAATTATAGGAGGCTAGGGAGCTATGGCAGCCCACAGGAAGCCTTGGAGACCCATATGCCTCCCCACCACATTCTCTGCAAAAAATACATTTTTTTTTGTTCCAAATGCCCTTTGGAAGGTGGGCAGGGTTCTTCCCCCCCCCCAAGCCATTTTAGGCCCAGAGACACCTTTTACAGCAAAAGGAAATGACCAGAAGTAACTTCTTGTTCAGTTCCTGCATTAGAAAAAGGCCTCTCTTGGGCTTAAGGATAATCTTGGAAGCTGCTTGCAGTCCACAGGCCAGACTTTACACACCTTGTACAGAAGAATTAGTCTCAGTGGACACGTGGTTAGTTTAAGGGGCAAGATTCAAAGGTCAAATTAATTATTAAATTTTCATACTTGTTAAACTCTCATGTTTCATTCTGTTCTAATAGAGGGGCAATAGCTGTTCTCTAGCATCCATTGTGACAAACAGGGTTCTTACCTAACTTTTTCACCACCAGCAGTAAGGAAGATTCACTAATGTTTTGGTTTCTATCAAGAATAAACACAGCCTCTTAGGAGCTAACTGCAATTGTTTATTTTTTTTAATATGAATACAGAATGTTAAGCATCAGTGTGTAATATGTTGTTAGAAACCTCCTTGTTGCAAAAGGAGCTGTTTTACTGTGCACAGTGTTTGTTCAGTAGCTTATGGTTGGTTTAGAACAGCGGTTTTCAAATAGTGGGGCAGGCCCCCCAGGGGGGGCACAAGGCTCCGTAAAGGGGGGCCCGTTACGGCTGGAGAGAGGGAAATTGTCCCAGCGCAGCCCCAGTAGCAGCCCGACGTGCTCTATCCTGATTGGTCAAACCCACCCATGTGACTATTTACAGTCGCGCGGGGGGTGCAAAATGTTTTCTTCTTTCCTGGGGGGGGGGCGTGACAGAAAATAATGGAGAAGCACTGGTTTAGAAACAACTATAGATGAAGGATATTATCATACCAGCCTCCTGTCTGCCACAATCTCACTAGTTTAAGAATGGAAGCATACCAGTTTGGCATTATTTTGTATCATCCTCTCCCTGATGATAGCACTTTGGTGACTCATAGTTATGTCATCTATTTTCCACACTGCCAAATGCCACTTCTTGCAGTGGTCACAGCAGGCGACCATCTCCCGAAGCTGGCTGTTGTGTGAATGTGCACATAGCAGCCAGCTTTGGGGAGGTGTGGCAGCTGGGACCACTCCTCCTCCATTTGCTAAAGCTTGATGCTGCTGTGTACACATTCACACAGCAACCCCACACTTTGGGAGGCTGCATGCAGCAGCCAGCTTCAGGAAGGTGTTGGCAGCCATGACTGCTGCAAAGAGAAGGGAGGAATGGCAGAGAGGAGCAAAATCATGCCCACTCATGCCATGTGTCTGCCTGAGAAGAGTGTCTGCTGTGTCTGCAGCAGAAGGGACCTACCACACAAAGGCAGTAATGGAATAGCAGTAAGATTGAGAGACTATTGATGGATTTCACCCATCAATGAAAAGGTGCACTATAGTGGTGAATGGAACACAAGGCAACAGCATGACGGACATGATGTTGTATGATAGCTACTGGCCAAAAATGCTTTTATTCTGTTAATCTGCTTTTTAGGAGCTTATCGCATTACCTTTTAATTCAAATGCAGCCTTCCGGGACGCAGCCGGGATGCAGCATGGAGGTGGGAATTATCACATTGTAATTTGCCACCAAATCACCGGGTGATTGCAGCTCGGGTCCCAGGCACACTCAGCTGGCCACCATTAAAACTCCAGAGCTTTCTGTTTTCAAAAAAAAGGCCGGCTGCAGTTGCCCGGCAATTCGGTGGCAAATAACAGTGCGATAATTTCCACCTCCATGCCACGTCCCAGATGCATCCTGGAAGGCTGCATTCAAATTAAAAGGTAATGCGATAAGCTCCTTAGTCTCATGTGATAAAGTCCTGTGACTGTGATTGAAACCCAGCAAATACTATTGCTCTGCATCCTAGTTTTATTCCTTAGTGAAGATTAATTATTATCCTACATGGCAAAATATCTTTCTCCATTTTATCTTGCTTTTCATGAACCACAGCCCCCACAAACCATCCTGCCCAAATGGCTTCCATTTCTCTCTTGCCCAACTATTTGTCCTTCCTCCTTTTCTATCTGATTTTCTAACCTTGATAAGAACATATGCTTGTCTTGTTCCTTCTGATATCTTGACATTCAAGATTTCCTTGCTTCCTAATACGAGGGGGTATTGTAAAGTTTTAATTATTACCTTTACATTTTTTGACAGAAAGTTTGTTTTGATTTATAGTTGTTAACTTATCTCTACGTAGTCACCATCCAGATTTACACATTTTTCGCAGTTTCTTGACCCTCTGAATACTGTTATTGTAGAAGTCTGCAGATTGCACCTTAAACCACTCTTCCACTTCATGAATGACATCATCTGTGTTGACAAAATGGTGACCCCACAATGGATTTTTTCCTTTTTGGTAAAAGAATGGGTCACTTGGTAATGACGACAATGACAAAATTTCATCGATGTATCATAATAACGTCCGGGTGATAATTATTACTTTACTTCTCCATCTTACACTTTAGTCACTTCTGGCACAACAGGTAACAAAAATAAAGGACACAATTAGCTGCTTTTCTCAACAACATGCACTTAGGGACCAATAATGACACTGACAAAATTTCATCAAATATACCATAACAACTTCCAGGTGATAATTATTACTTTACAATACCCCTTTGTATTGTATGTTTGTGCAACAGATATGGGCTATTTTGTGGCCCTTGGCCTTTCCAGATTTCCTCACCACCCTTTCTCCTCATCAAAACACATTCCTGCTTTAGCCCAACTGGTCAGAGTGTGAACAAGGACTTGAGCAATGAATACATTTTTAGCCTGCAGTCTGTGCACGTGCTGGTGTAACATCTGGCTTTATAATTCACACAGTTTCATAGCAATCAAACATAATTTTAGTCAGAATAAAAGTCTTATGAAACATTCTACATACCTTTTATAAAGCAATTGGCTTCGGCCACACATAATGTAAAATCTTTTCTGGCTGGGGAAAAAATAATGGTGGAAAATTTGCTCGATGTGCAATACAGCTGAGTGCTGCAAATCTGCCACAATTGTATTTTAAGTCAGTAATTATCAGCACCAGGACTGGAAGCATGAATGTCTATTCCAAAAATAGATGGGCATCTACAGGTAGGTTGCCCCAGGATTCTGGTGGTACAGCATCTCTTCTTGTAAAGGTCTCTGAGGAGTTTTCCAATTTCTGGAAAATTGGAAGGTATGTTCAGGGCTGCCCTTCTTAGTCTCATCAAAAAAGAGCATCATTTGTCTCTTCCAGATTATTCTGTAGACCTCAGAGCCTTAGTCACAGCTTCTGTGAGTGGTAATGTACTGTCTAGACATAATCTTAAATAAATGATGAAGTGAGGAAGTTGACAACTAGTGGGATGAATTAACAGTGTGTCACTGAACATTTGTTAATGGTTCCCACCTGAATTCTCTGGATTCTCAGTTACTAGAATGGAACTATCTGAGGGGCTCTTCAGTGTGTGTTTTCCCTTGGTACTTGGACTTCTATCCTGAACCTGGGGAAGCTATTATTTAATTCTGTCTGGATGGCTGATCAAGGACCATTCCACACTTTGTGCAGCAGACAAATTTGCTGCTTGGTCATTGTGTGTTTCCCATGATGTCGTACTTCCCAAAGTGGAGGATATTGTTTTTTAACAATATTTCTTGGGTACTTTGTGAATCCTTATACTATGATTAATTCTACTGAATCAGTTAATTAATTACATTATAATACAGGACAAACCCTTGCTGAGAAACAATGATTGATTATAGCTGTACAGTGCATAACATCCACTCTGACTCCTAGTTTTGGGGGGAAATGTAGGGTATATATAAAGCAGCAGCAACACAACAACAAGAATATATCATCCACTGAACAGACACAGTTGCTCCCTTCCAATATTGCTGGGAGATAGATATTGTAATATGATACTTTGTTTTCAGATGGCTGATTTAAAAATATGGGTGCTACTGAATCTGATACCCATTGCTAGTGGTGGTGGGTGCTTCTATGTCAGTAGGCTAATGAACTTTTTTTGTCTGAATGTTAAAAGAGTTATCCAAGGTGCTTAACTCTAACTCCCCCCATTAGATTGAGCACCTTGGAAAACTCCTTTATTCAGACTAAAACCTGGAATGGAGTCACCACCTACCGACATAAAAACCACCAGCCACCACCTTCCACTTGCTACTACTAAGTACTTGTATTTGTTATGTAGCAGCAGCAGTCACAGCAACAAAAACAACAATCCCTATTAGTCTGAAGACTTTGAGTGCAGTTTCCACATTTCAAATACTCCTAAAAATAAAGTACATATTGCAATGAATATTTAAATATCTGAAAGCCACAACATGAACACTGAATGCTTTGTCATCATGAGTTTATTATCCTTGTTACCAGGAATCTCTCATGCATATAAACTGTGTACATATTTGCCATCCCTCTGAGCAAATCAGGAGGACTTTGGCTAACTGAAGGAGCTCATTGACTGGTTTTTATCCATTAAGAGGTTGCTTAACAGATGGCCACACTCTGAGTGTTATGCCTGTAAGGATGATCACTTGATAGACTTTGACAGGGACATGTTGGAGGTCAGTCTCTCTGTTTGGGCTGATGTAAAAAATGACAACACTGGTATTCCAGATTAATGGTTTCCATGGCTCCCAGCCAGCACTGCTACACACCCACCCCACATTACATCTGTGACCTGTTAAAATGTTTATGCCATCACCTCAAAAAAAGAAACAGCTGCTTTGAACACCAAATTTGGTTAAACGTATGCTTAGATTCCTGCTGTGATAGGTTCATAAGCAAGAAACTGGAGAGGGGGCAAAAAAGTTAAAAGAAAAGAGATGTCTCAAAGTTACACTTGTACTCCTAAGAACAACTAATGCTAAATTGTCCAGGTGCATGGGCAACTTCAAGAATATGTCATGCACTGATTTTATGCATATATATTTTTTAAAAAAATCTATTTAACCTGAATCAATCAAAGTTTCATTCAAGGTACTATTTGCAGTTGGTTGTTCACTGCTCCCTGATTCTTCCAGTCCTTTTGTGTCTTGTTCATTTCTAGCTTATATGTTATTTCTTCTGACTGCGCATTATACTCCTTGGCTTAGGTTGGTTTTTTTGTTGTGCTGTACAATAACAATAATGGTAATTATTCTTATTAATTACTACTATCACTGTGAAATATTAACAATAATTTCTGGTGACTTTGAAATTCCCCTATTGAAATTCCCCTACATACCTAGACAGTCTCTCCTGCACTGAAGGAAAAGTCTTGGGTGCTAAGTTGCCACCAGTCTTCTTAAATAAACACAGTGGGTGAGTCAAACACTCACACCTCCTGTTTAGAAAACTGTAATGTCTTGTTTATTTATCTGTATAATTCAAATGGGAGCAGTCTGGCCTTCAGCTGTTCCAACTGTTGAGCTGGTATGTGAAGATTGTTTGTTATAGAAGGTGATCTAATTTGTTTTGTTAACACTGTATCATTGCAACAAATATGTTGTTGCTCTGTACCCTTACAGCAAACAAACAGCTTCTGTGAGTGACTGCTTCCATGTCAATGGTGTGGGAGATCATTTTGGGTTTCAATCCAGCTTTTAGAGGTGTTATCCAAGGGGCTGAATCCTTTTTTACCAATTAGATTCAGCACTTTTGATAGCTCCTTTAAAGTTTGAATTAAAATCCAAAGCGGATTAATCACAAGGGAGAACAAATGCAACCTTTGTACACAAACACACATACACAGCAGAAATAGAGTAACTTCAGCTTTACCCTTCCCTGTATTTCACATAGTGAAATGCGTATGTTTGGACACACAAAATCCCTTATCTCTCTTTTCCTCTTCCTTTCTCGAACCCCTACTTTCACCGCCACTATCCTTTTCCCCTTTACTTTTGTAATGGCTAGAGCAATGGGGATAAAGAGAAAGAGGGAAGGAAAGACCAGAAGATATTTTACATAATTGAGAATTACCTTTGGGGCAGAAGCATGCTGAATAGTTGAAGCTGGCCTTTTGCAACTCCTGTACCACCCCCATCATGCCCAACTAGTTTGCCCTATTCATCCTAGTTGTGGTGATAAAAGTGGTCCAACACTTCTAGACAGGAACCTTTTGGGGAAGGTTGCTTTTTAAGCAAATCAGGGTCCCTTTCCCAACTATTTTCACACAAGAGTGGGAGGTGACTACTATGAAAGGGACTCCTGTCCATTCCTTCTTCTTCTAATACTACCACTACTTTTGTCATGATACTGGATATTGAACAGAACAGATTTAGTGAAAGCAGACTGTTACTGGGAGCCAAAGTCTTGAGGGTTGTATTCTACACTCTCTAGAGGATTTAAGCATATGCATTTTCATCAGCACATGCCCCCTCCCACTTTGCATGTGCATTTTGAAATGTGACATGGGAGTGGGTGGGTGTGGCTGTTCCAATTTTACAAAAGAAAGACATTTTAAAAATATCTATTGGCTATACCCAAATCCCTGGGCAATAGGCTCCATTTTGCTGTTAACTGCTTTGTTCTGTAGCCCTAAGCAGATCCAGTGAATTTGCCTCAAGGCCTGGTGCCTGTCCAGCAAAAGAAGTGGAAGCATTGAATATTTCATGCACATCTGATTTGGATTGTCCAGAACATAAAAAATGCTGTGAGACATCTAAAGGAACTGGTTGCTCCAATCCGGTACCTGAAGGTATAGTACTGACCAGTGTTTCCTCTCATTCTAGCAGGCATTAATCAGATTTTTTTTTTTTGGGTGAAAAAGAATCAATGCAGAATAGTCTAGATATAGAGACAAACTAATAGTAAACCCACTTGGTGAACTTAGGCAAGTCACATTCCCTCAGCCTCAGAGGAAGGCAATGGCAAACCCCATCTGAAGAAACATGCCAAGAACTCCCCATGATAGTCTCACCTTATGGTCACCATAAGTAGGAAACAACTTGAGGGCAGACAACAACAATAGCAGTATCTTTAAAGGGTCTTCCCCACTCCACCAAACGGAAGTGCTTTCAGGTCACTTGTTGTTTGAGAAAAAGGGCCTCTCCTGGGCAAAGCACACTCCATTGGGCCAAGTGCAAAGTCAAACTGGTCCTGATCACTACTAGAGACTCCAGGAGAGCAGTTTGAGTAAACACTTCAAAAGTTCCACGAGGGATATATGCAGTTCCCCCCCCCCCCCCAGCTTCAGGAAGTTGTTTCCTGCTTTAGAGGACCATTTGCAGGTTCCCCAAAAGAGTTTATGGAACTTGGGGCAGATGTAATGTTCAGGACACTTTCATTGACCCATGCATATGGGGGAGTGGCTGTTTCTGGAACTCATACTACAGAGCTTGGGAGATCTTTTAGAGTAGAATTTCAATAACCTCTCAGTCAGCATAGCTGTTGGGCATACTCACTATGGACGTTATCACACAGAGGCAAATCTGCTGGTTAATCCACACAAATCCCAAACAGAAACTGGATTTGTGCCCCGCTTTTTCACACGACATCGCACAGAAACTGGACAGAAAGTAGACAGAAACTGACATTAACCGAGATCTTTTGAAATTTGCTTGTTTGGAGGAAATGCAAATGCGAAATTAAGGTAATTTCGCATTTACATGTGAAAAGCAAATGCGCATTTGGGAGCATTTCCCTGCTTTTTCCCATGGTTCCACAGCGATCATTCCTCTATCTGCGCATATGCAAGAAGCCCATTTCTAGTACATTTACGGGCTTTTCTCACTTGTGT
>JAIPUX010001232.1:97790936-97821700 GCA_020142125.1 Phrynosoma platyrhinos | reverse complement strand
CCTCTAAACTCCTGAAATTAAAAAGATCTCTGATAATACCAGTTTCTGACCAGATTTTGTTTGGGATTTGTGTGGATTAACCAACAGATTTCCCCCATGTGATAACATCCAGAATGAGGCTAGCCAGCTACCTGCTGGGGATGCTTTAGCTGGAGTTCCTGCACTGAGCAGGGGGTTGGATTTAATAGCCTATGCGATTCCTTCCAATTCTGTGATTCTATGATCCTAAAACCTGAAGAAATTCAGCTATCAGTAGTAGGTTTTAGGCAGTGAACCATTAAAAATATCTCTTGTCCTAAGCTAATAAGTCTGATGAAAAAGTATGAGAAATTTGTATTTAAAACATTGAGGTGCCCCAAGAAGAAGATAACTCATACAAAATATCATAAATTCTGTCTGGTCTTGGTATCCAGCCAAAATGTGTGAAAACCAAATGCACGTTCTACCCTCTTTCTTGCTTTAGTAATGAGCTTCTAACGTGTTATTGTGTTCTGCGTGTGAAAATCATTCACACATTGCACGCTTTTGCGGCTTGAGGATGCTTTAATCATTATTGGGATGGAGGTACATATGGTCCCCATGTGATAGACTCCCTAGACTCCATCTATTTCTTCAGTAAGACAATGCAAGTGGCAAATTGGTAAATGTGAACCCTTGCATATACTGGCACAATATGTTGGATTTTATGCAGACTCCTGAGATTAAGAGATGAACCCATTGCGGCTTCTTATAGTATACATTATCC
This sequence comes from Phrynosoma platyrhinos, assembly GCA_020142125.1. Classification (NCBI taxonomy): domain Eukaryota; kingdom Metazoa; phylum Chordata; class Lepidosauria; order Squamata; family Phrynosomatidae; genus Phrynosoma; species Phrynosoma platyrhinos. Next base: position 97,820,955 of record JAIPUX010001232.1, on the reverse strand, counting down.
TAACTGATTTTTTTTAAAAATTTAAATCTTGGTTTTTGAATTGCAGACTGGAATGAATGCACATCTAGAGCAGAGAATGATTGCTGTATGTTTGCAAAATGTATCAATACAATAGGCTCATACATATGCAGATGCAAGACAACCACAGATGCCAATCCACTCCGACCTGGGAGAAACTGTGAGGGTAAGAAACAGGAGGGGATTTGTTTACGCTGACAAATTGAAACAGGGTCTTCAGTAATCCCTTCTTTCAGTGATTACATTATTGTGGAGAGTCTTCCATGTGCCTAACCAGCTTGCAGATGCCATGGAGGATCCTCCAAGACTAATATCTGCTCCCTCTTTGGATCTTCTTTCAAATCTAGCAGTGTGGTCCTTCTGCCCTGTAATTCATGGATGGGTAAGGTGTGCCCCATTCCTTTTTTTTCTGGTTTCTCAAAACTCTAACCCCCTTCAAACCCTTGCATAGCACTAGCTTTTGTTCCTCCCAAAGGTCAGTTGCCTCTCCTAGAGGGCTCCAAGAAGTATGGATTTATTTATTTATTTAAAAATCTCCTTAGGACTGCCTGAAAGTCATGGAAACTGCAGAAGTAACTTTCAATTGAGATTTGGAGGTGAAAATGTAGAAATTTGTTTTGTCATAGAGATGAACAATGTGTCCTGCCCCTTCTGAAATTGCCTAATCTTGCTTTATTTTCATAAAGCCCTTTCACAAGGAATAACAAATATATACATGTTTTGTTAACTGCTTTATGCTAGTACTATAGTTATCTGCATAATGGTTTGATAAGGATGTATATTAATAAATTAATACATTTATAGTATATTAATGCATTTCTCTTTGTGTCATATGCAAAAAATGCTGTATTCCAGGTGAAATTGTGGATCCTACTACTGAAATGGTACCTACATTGGAAGCAAATGTTACAGAAGGACTGTCAGTGCTAAGTGTCACTGCTCTGTCAGTGACAGAAAGGACAGTGATTCCATTCACTCCTAAATCTACTGAGGCAATGACAGTGCACTCAAGTGGCACCCAAAAGTCAAACACTCTTTCAATAGCCAAAAATATACCAGCATCTCAGAGAACAAGCACATTAAGCTATGTCAGGGATAATAACATCCTGAATACCTCAGCAACAGCAAGTCTAGCAACAACAATGTGGAGCGATGTCACAACATCAAATAGAAACTTAGTAGAGGAGGGATTATCAAAACAAAAACAGCAGAACTCTTCATTGTCCATGTTACGTCGAGTTTCAAATACTACTGTTTATCCTTTTGTGACAAGTGGGACTGTAAGCGAGGCAAGCACACCAAGCAGAAATTCTCAGAAAGATCCATCCCTGAATGTAACAGAACATCCTGCTCTAAATCATAGCCTTGATAAAGAGGTGGGGAAAGACAACAGATCATGGTCAGAGGAAAAATTATCCAAAATGTCTCTGTCTTCCTCTGAGGAGCACACCCATTCCGCCTTTGCTACAGATTGTGGTGGTGAGTTTGCCATAGAACTTTTCTTAAAAGTAATAGGTTAGTATGAAGAAAAAGACATTGTGGGTGTAAAAAATACAAGATAATTTAAATGTAATAAAAACAATTTAATTGTCCCATCTAAATGAAATAAAAAGTGACAATGCAATAAAAATGTAATAAATGTAATAAAAGCAATGAAATACAATAAAAGCCAGCAGTAAAAATCCTCTATAAAACATCCAGACTAGCTTAAAATGTCTGAGTAAATAAAAATGGTTTAGCCTGTCACCAAAATGATTGCAAGGTCGATACCAGTTACGTCTCATTGAGGAGGATTCCCCCCCCCCAAAAAGTACCAGTACAGCAAAAGCTCTGTCTCCTCTTTTGCTTTTGCTTCTATTTGCTTATCAGTTCTTTCCTTTGGATTGTATATAACAAAAAATAGGCATCTTGAGAAGAACCTCCCTTGTAGTTATACAGGAGAATTTAGCTAAAATGAGATCCTCAGAACTGATTCTTTATGAGAGCTTGGAATTAATGCAATAAAAATAGCTGTTTTACTTGTAGTGCATTACTGTTTTGGAAGGAGAGGAGAGCTACATGGACACAATTGACAGTATAATTCTGCATAAAGAGTCACATTAACTTGTTATGCAGAACGTCACTTTGGTGGAATTTGAGTTATTTTGTGCCATTTTTGTCAATTTTTTGTTTTTTAAAAAGTTGAAAACAACACATTAATGAATCTCTTGAATAATCATTAAGGACGAATGTTAATAAATGGGACTTAATTTGCTGGAATAGTTTCCAAGCTCTGTTCTCTATTAGGCATTGAAAAATATCCACACAATGAATAATTTGCAGAAATTCTAAGGACATCTGTTTTGTTTTCCTCTCTCTTGAAAAATGTAACTGTCATCTCTTTTCTTTTTAGTGCCTCCTCAAGTTGAAAGAATTATTTTTTCCAATATAACCAGTACTAGCTTTCATGTTGGCTGTTCCACAAATTTTCCACAGAATTCTGCTTTCCAGTTTTTCCTCTTTGAGGGAAAGCAGCTTCTACAGGAGATTAAAATCCAGAGCAGCAACTTGACGTTTTCCAGATTAAAACCTGGTATTTTGTATACTGTTGAAATGCAGGTGGAAGTTTGTGGAAAGAAAAGTAAACCAGTACAGCATAAAGTAATGACAGGTAAGAAAAAGAGTTACTTTTCTGAATCTAGTGCCCTAGAAGTCCAGAAGAGAAAGGAGGACTTTTTATATTCTTAAAGAACTATTAAATATAGGCATGCCTTTAGTGCCATTAGCACAGTTTTTGCATACATCATATAATTGTCTTTCCATACCTACTGTGCATCAATGGAATAAAAATTCCAAAACAAATTGTGTCATATGGATAACTCCTTTCTCATCCCTAAATGCAACAGAATTGACTAATAATAGACTTTTGCCTAAGTCCTATTGTTAGTGCCAACTAGAGTAAAATAATTTAATTAGCTGGATTTATCTACATGTTGACCCACCATTTAACAATTCATTGGATGAATTTACTCTAGTTAAGAGTAACCAGCAGGATGCCAACCTCATTCTGAAAGTAACATTGCTCTAAGTTTGAAATTAATGTTGCTTACTTTTCTTTCAGTTGTTTTCATTCTTTTCATACTTTTGCTATTTGGGATGTGACAAAAACCTTCAACAATTTATCTGAAGCTTTTTTGATTTGCAGATTGTGATCTGATCAAAATCTTTATAACTAATACTCTTGTCTTTGTGATCTGTCCAACATCCTTTTAACTAATAACTTTGACTATCTTTCCAACTAACCTGAAGCTGTCCAGAAATTTAATGGAACAGTCAGGATATCAAATATGAACTATAGATCAGAGTTCAGCAATTCAAGTAGTGAAGAGTTCCAAAATTTTACACAGTTATTTCTCACTGAGGTAAGTGAATATGGGGAAAAAACCCGCTACGGAAGTTCAATTTTGGGATGCATAATTATGTAAATGCTAGGTGTGGTGTGAGAAGAGCCCTTCCTGTTCACTCAACCTACAGACTATATCTTGGTAAAGTGACTTTATGGGGCCTAATCCAATTAGGCTGAACTACAGTAGACTGACTAAACCAACTAGGTCTACTAGATCTAAATCTAGGTATAGCTGGGTCTACTCCAGATGCAACTAACCATTGGATTTAAGCTTTGGACTACAACTCTGAGAATCCTCCAGCTACCATGATCATTAGCCATGATGTCTGGAAAAATTTGGGAGTTGTAGTCCAGAAAGGAACCTTTTAAAGTTCTGATGTAGAGAAGGGGCGATTATACACGTTTTACCTCAACATATGTTTTTCTATGTTTTAATCATTTCAGGTCTGGCCCATAGCAAGGAGTGAACATTTGGCCAGACCTGCCTGCTTTTATTCTGGATGTCTAGCAAGAAGGGTGAACAGTCTGGGCTCTGTGTATGGGTATATACACATGTGGGGTTCCTGACTTTGAATATAGGTTTTACTCTGGTACAGATGTACAGTACATGCATGAAGCGTGTTCTTACTTTTTGCTGAACATACTTCTTCAGAAGCAGGGTCCTGCTCATGTTGCATTTAGTGAATGTGTACTGTAAGGAACAGAATATATATTTTTAGTTAACCTCACATCCATATAACAATATTTTTCAAAATGGGAAATGTGAGAATTATTAAAACTTACTGTGCCTGTGGGAAACTGCATACTTCAAAGCAATTTTCTTTTCCTATCTATCTTGTGATTTGGTTTACTATTCATTAAAAACAACAACAACAACAACCTGATTTGTCCAGTCAGTTTGAAGGGCAATTGTGAAGGAATTGCTGATTACTGGCTAACTTCTCTGTTGTAGGATCATCCTAACTCCTGAATGTTCTGTAAGCTGTGACTGAAACATGAAGCATTTGATGTGTTATTATCTGAGAATCATGCCACCTACAAAACATAATATTTCAAAACATTCTTAGTACCCACGTTCATACAGTACATGCATTCTGTCTTGATAACAGATACGCACATCTCTGCCCCTTAACATTATTCAGAAAATGGATGCTGGTATGATTCAAATGTTGATAATGAATATTACCAATGGAAGCCTAGTGGTAACCTTCAGTCTCCTGGTTCCAGTAGATGTGGAAGCAAACAATGTTACTAGATCTTTTCTTGCTGCTTTTCAAAACAGTTACTATTTCATAGTGGATAACACCAGTCTCTCCATACATGGTAAGTTAGTGTTTTTTTCTATCACAATTATAAGTGCTGTAGTTCAGATCTGGACACTGATAGTCATCTATTAAAACTTCATTATTTTGACTGAGCTGTTATTTCACAAAATAAAAATATATGGTTTATCATCTCACAGTTAAGGCAGTAGATGTTTGACCACAAATATAGCACTGTCTCTGTCATTGTTGTGACTTTGTTGTTTCTGGGAAGTCAGGGATGGCCTTAGTTTTTTTGCTGTCACAGTGATTACCCTCCAGATTATATGTAATTGTTATTTCAGAGCCTTGCCTTCTGATCCCTTCTTCTCTAGTCACTCCTCTTCCTCTAGTGTGAATAGAGAATAACCAGCTTCAAAATGACATGTATTTATCTGTTTATTGATCAATCAAGCAATAATTTAGGCAGGAGAAGCCTGTGCTTGCTGACAAAGAAGCTAGTCTCCCTCTTAAATCTTTGTGTGTAGGATTATAGCCCTAGAAACAGCAACTAATTTCACAAGACAGTGGCAAGCTAAGACAACAGCTCTAGAAAACTTGTGTACATGGTACATACTTAGCATCATGCAGAATGTGTTCAAACCTTCTGGTGTTTTTAAGTGTATGGAGTTGATCAGGCTAAGGTCTAGGTTTGCCAATTTTGGGGAAAAGACAATGGAAACACAGCTTCATGGGCATTACAGGTCCAAGCCTTTCCAGGGTAACTTACTAACTAATAATAATAATAATAATAATTTTTATTTATAGCCCGCCCCTCTGCGGAGCAATCGGGGCGGGTTACAGCATTTAAAATACACAAATTAAAACAATCAAAATCCCCATCTATCCCTCCCACCCCTTAAAACAATATTAAACTAATTATAAATTAAAACAACATGCTCCAAAATAAAATAAACCTGTAAATACAAAATAAATAACATGATGATGGCGGCATGAGGGAGGGGGCAAAGGAGCTGTTCCTGCAAACCGGAGAATTATTCCGGGAAGGCCTGCCGAAAGAGATCCGTCTTCACTGCTTTCTTAAAAGCAGCGAGGGTGGCAATATGACGGATCTCATATTGCCACCCTCGCAATACTGGTACTTGCTGGTACCAAGTACACATCTTTATTATAGATAGGGGAAATTCTTGTAAGCATTCCTGAATGGAAATGATAACATTCTGTACAAAAAATGCTGGTACAATAAAGCAATAACCACAAACTGATGCATTATTATTCTCCCCCCCCCTTTTTTTTTTTAAAAAAAACCAAACAAACAGATTATGATGAATGTGTGAGAGAAGAAACTGATTGTTCTGCTGATGCATCTTGCTATAATACTTATGGATCATATGAATGTAACTGCAAAGAAGGATTTATCAATGTAAATGCTGAGAGACCTGGGAGAATCTGTGAAGGCAATGTCTCAATATTCTATTTTCATTTTTTCCAGTTCTGATGTAGTAATGAAATTGATAAACCACATTCACTGTGACTGAGACTCCAATGCACCTATAAAACAGTAAATAGGTTATATATTCCAGACAAGCTTAAACTGTGTAAATTGGCTAATTAGGTATAAACCTCCAGTAGATAAGCAATGGAATCATGCCTGATAAGAAAAGTAGTACTCACATTTTATTATATTATTCTCATTCTAGTTTTGTCATAGCAATATTTAAATTCTAATATTATTTCATGATGGCAATCCATGTGCATCTTTTGTTTAGTCATGAATGTGGAGTGCGTGTATGAACTACATTTTGATGTTTTTATTTGTATAAAAATAATCCAACAAAAGACTTCCACAACAAGGCAACTGAAAGAAATTGCATAACTGTGAAGGACAAAATAATAGAATTGCTGCCCTTTTGTAGCACCCAAAATTGATCCACTGTCACATTCACATCTAGTTTAGCATTAACTTGTTATAAGTAACTATTTATTTGTTATGACTCATTCATTTCCCATAAGAACAAGTATATGATTTAGTTACACAGTGACTGTGACTTAACAACGGATAACTGTACTCCTTTTGTTGTCATTGAATATTGGAGGAGGAATAGCAAAAGGTTCTAATGCTGATTCATGCCGATTCTGGCAATGGACGTTATCACACGGGGTCTAAAGCAGACAGAACCCCATCCCATCCCCGTCCCATTGCGGATCCTTTGCCCCTGTGTTCACATGACGTTGCACAGAACCCCCTCCCATCCCCCTCCCATCCTCGTCCCATTGCGGCATCATCCCCATTCTTTTGCATGCCAGTTTCATTGGGAATTACATTTGCGTGACCAGAAGCATACCGGAATGATGCTGCTTTTGTTCATTCCGGAATGATGCTAGTTGCTAGAGACCCGCGTGTAAAAACGTCCATTGAACTGATAATGAAGTGGGTGGATTGAGAGTGTGGTTTGTACTATATACCAGCAACTTGTGGCATTCACATTTTTTAAATAAGTAGCCATCTAGTTACTTTTAAGGCATAGGAAAGGAAAAGGGCTACTTGTAAAAACTGTAACCATAATGGCAAGTTGGAACCTTGAAACCATAACAGTCACTAATTTCTAAACTTTCTAAGCTCTGGTTTAATAGATAAACAAATGAAAGAAGTGGTAGAAGAAATAGGAATATACCATTTAATAATAAACCTAATATACATTCACAAACAGTTAAGTCAGGGGTAGGCAACCTTTCCCCTTTAAGGGCTGAGGGACTTCAGCTCCCAGAAGCCCCAGCCATGTTGGCCAATAGTCCCATGTTGGCCAATAGCTCCTGGGATTCTGGGAGCTGAAGTCCCTCGGCCCTTAAAGGGGAAAGGTTGCCTACCCCTGAGTTAAGTAAATAGAGCAAAGGATAATTGAAATTATACTATCTGTGGAAAAATATTAAAGGTGAGAGAACTGACAAGAGTGAGGGATGGTTACCTCCATTTGGTGCCATCTAGTCATGCCATCCCTCACTATTTTAAATTTTATAATCTTTAATATTTTTCCATATATAGTATACTTTGAAATATCCAAATTCCTTGGATCTCTAGACAATACTGGGAATCTTTTTTGTAAATCTGAGACACATTTTTTTTCTGGTTTTGCTGTTTGCACAGCAAAAGATGCTATTTCATGGAATGCAAAGCTTATTCTGAACGAACCATGATAAAAATCACAGTTTTCTATGAAACAGAGTCCCCCCACCTTCTCTTGGAAAAGTATTTAGCAAGAAAGGGGAAAGCATGCATATCTCTGTGTGACCTGCCTATCTTAAAGCATTATAGGCAAAGCAAACATTTTTGTTTCTCCTTCTCTCTGGAAAAATAATACCAGAGCCACAACGAAAGGCAACTTTTAGAGATCCTGTTTTGCTAACAAGCACCACATCTTGGACAATATCTTGGGCAAATAGGGACTGGGTTTTACAAGAGGTAAACAGATGATAAAAATCCCTATTTCAGCATCTTTTCGAGAGCCTTATTAAGAAGTGACTTATCCAAACACTTCAAGCCATGAACCATCATCGCCTTCTGCCTCCACAGCCAAAGATTTGGAGAATACAGTCGCAAGCACTACAGTTAATGAAGCATTAACAGAACCAATAGTGAATGTTCATAATTCACCTCAAGTCTCATCCTTGCCATTTACTAAGTTTTCAATTAAGAATGAAGTCCAAGTGCTCTGTGAATTTGAAAAAATTGTCATCTCCATCCGGAAGGCTTTCCTGCAGAACCAATCAATCCCAGAATCTTCTTTGTACCTGGGAAGACCTCATTGCAATGTAAGCAAAAGTAATTCCAGTCATGTCGTACTTCAGACTGGATGGAATGAATGTGGAACTGAAGTACAAAGTGTAAGTCATCTTGATTTCTGAAATATAAAAGAGGATGGAACTAGAATCATAGTATCATAGAATCACAGAGTTGAACTAACCACAAGGGTGTTCAATCCAACCCCGTCATGCAGGAATACACAATCATATTCAATTGCATATAGTTAAGAACGATGGGTAAACTGATATAAGTTGCTGAAACATTTGTTGCAGATTTCAGACTCATAAGCCCACTAGCCAACTGTAATGACTATCTAGTGAATCAAGAGATAGGATCCTGGAGAAGGCCTTATTTCAGTACCAGTTAGCTGTTTATAAAAGTATTCTATTGGATAGTGAGTTTTATTTTGATTTTAATGAATTGTTTTCTGTTGTTTTATCTAACTTAGTTTAAATTGCTTTAAGTTATGCTATTGATTGTACCCCATATGTAGGATGGCGTATAAATATCTTAATGAAGAAGTAAAATTGTGTACATGGTATCTTTAAGTAGAACTTTTCAAATATAGGTCTGGGATACTGAATTAGTTATGATGCTTTCTTGTTAGTTATTTATTTCCTTAAATTAATAGTATTATGGACATAACTGTGATGTAAACCAGTAACTGTTTATGAAAAAGTTAGCATGTGAAGTGATTTGAGTGTTAGATTTCAGGTGACCAGGGTTCAAATCTTTGCTTGGCCATTGAAACCCACTAGGTGACCTTGGACAAGCCACACTCTCTCAGGGGCAGAGGAAGGCAATGACAAACCCCCTTTGAACAAATCTTGCCAAGAAAACTTGTGATAGGGTCACCTAAGGGTTGTCATAATTGAGAAATGATTTGAAGACACATAACAACAACAATAACAGCAATTGTTATTAGGCAAAGTGAATAATGAATGGATAGTGAAATAAAAAGAAGAATAAAATGAAAAACTATGTCCTTTTTGCTTTTATGTTTCAGAATAAAACACACACCATAGTAAAAACAATTCTCCAAAACGATAGGTCTTTGCTGGGTGTTATCCACCATTTAAGAGTTGCCAGTCCGATTCATTGTGTGTTTCCGAATGATCTCTTGACTTCATCTGGATACACCCCAGAAAGGTAAAGAAAATCTCAACAAATAAAGGGGAAATGAAATCATGGAAGAACTAGTAGTGACTAAGCTAGGAACCTCCTAATAGTTTTCATGACTTACAACACACCAATACCTATGCAACTTTCTTCAGCACTTTGTATTCTAAGCTGCAAAAGAGGAGGCTTCTTATATTGTTCTAGTCTAGAAACTGAGAGTGAAACAGGATCGTTGTTCTTTTGCAATGCTTAGAAATAATGTTGCTATTTTGCACACATAAGAGAGAGGAAAACAGCACTAAATGCTCCAAGAATGTTAACCATGACTGATTCTCTTGCAGAGTTTATACAATATTTGAGGATTTGCATGGATCAGGACATTTTTTAACAGAAATGCAGTTGTTCATTGGAAATTCTCCAATTCCCAAAAATTTCACCATCTCTGCTAGTGATGATTTAATGATTGAGGTGGGAATTCAGACAGAAGATAGTAAGCTCAAGGTAGTTGTTGGTGAATGTTGGGCGACTCCAACTAATAACTCAATGGATCTTCTATCATTTCCTTTTATACATGGCAGGTATGTCTCTTTCATATGGAACCTCTGACTTTACAAGCTAAGATATAATCCATGAAATACTGTTTGTCATTTCCAGGAAATGTGGGTTCATGCATAAAAAAGTCTGGTGGGAATCTTGATCCAAGAGCAGCTTGTATCAAGTATGTCATGTAAATCCCTTCAAGAATGGAAGAGTGACATTTCTGAAGATGCAGGTCAGGATATTATGTGTCCATTGGGCATGTTTGCTGGGGGATCTGAGGAGCTGTAGTCCAACCTCCCCACTACCCCCCCAAAAAAACCCCAACATTTCTCAAGCTGGGCATTTCCCAAGGTAGAGAACATAGCAGATCTTATTTCATTTTGTGATGGTGGAGCTGATGGAGCTGGACCAATCTCCTTCACAGGCTGCATTCTCTGATTGTGATTTCCTAATAGCAGGAAGACTTCTCAGTCCACGGATTCTTCTGTGCTTTTATTACTGGCCAATCTGCCCTTTGATTGTGATAGTGGGGTTAGATATGCAGGCATGGTACATAGAAGAACAAGGTTACATTCCCACTGAAGACATGAACGAAAAATGGTAAGGTATGGGCATACAACAGATTCAAGGTATCAGACATAAAGAATGCAGCTTATAAATAAATAAATAAATAAACAAGGCAACTAGAAACTATAATTTCAGGTTGATAGGTCTGCAATTTTTCAACATTTTTCAACCTATTAACATGGGATATCATTATACCGTTCTGCCTTAAAAAGTTGTTGTCAATATCATTTAGACAATGTCTTTGAAGTGGCTAAAATTTTTCAAAGAGGTATATAAATAATGAATTTTCAGTATGTTGCATAATTAAGTAGATTTTTAAAACCTAGCATTTATATTACACTTTGGAGTTTTCATGCCACATCATATACTTTAGCAATCAGACTGAAGTGATTAAGAAGCCAAGGTGGATATTCATGAAAAGAGGCTAAGGGCCTTTGCAGACTGCCAGAAATAGTGCACATTAAATTGAGGCACTGCCCTGGCTCAGGGCTAAGGAATCATGGGAACTGTAATTTATTGTGGCACCAGAGCTCTCTGACAGAGAAGGCTCAATGTCTCAGAAAAAAATAAAATTCCCATGATTCCCTAGCACTGAGCCAGGGCAGTGCCTCAATTTAATGTGCACTATTTCTGGCAGTCTGCTTAGGCCCTAAAACTCACATTATGCTTTTAATATACGTGTTTGTCTATCATGTTGGTTAATTGACTATAGGTAGTTGCCACAACAGAGGATGGCCTCTCTGTTACAGTCATAGTTAGGAGATGACTGTGGTAGAGAGGGGGCAAACAAATGGGTTCCTTGTATATCTAGTTGGGACAGAGAAGACCATGGAAAAATAGGGGAAACTCATTAACCTGTCATTACCTCCTCTTCTTTCTGAAAACAGCTTAATAGCTGAGCTTTTGACATAACTGAGCTTTGTCCTTCAACAAGAAGGGGAGGAGAAGGAGACAGTGACAGAGAAGCCATCCAGTGATTAAGTGTTTAACAGTGACCAGGCTGGAGGATTCTGTGTTGCAGTCCAAAAATGTAACTTTTCTCAAGCTTTAACTATGTTGTGTACTCAAAGCATGCTGCTATGATTGTGAGCCTCTTGTTGGTATACTTCTGTCTAGCAGCAGAACGTTCAAATGTTTTGTTTGAATGTATCTAACAAGCAGAAGAGAGTGAAGACTAAGGAAGTGTAAGAAATTTCATCTGGCAATTTATCATCAGTTTACCTGATTCTGCATCTTATAGACAAAACTGGAACCAGTTGCAATTCATAGGTGGGAATCTGAACATTTCTGAGTTTGCAATACATTCTGTGATAATAGTACATTCTGTGATAATAATGCATTTCATGACAAATGCACATTTGAGAAAGGTGCAAAAACATTGCGTGCATTTCTAAATTGGGTGCAAATGCACTCAAATCAGTGCAGTTAATACAGACACACATTGTGTCAATACACACAAATGGTGAAACAAAAAACTTATCATAAAGAGTCAACCATCTATGTATAGGATATATCTTCCATTTTTGCACTAATACATTAATGTTTGGATGTGGCAGGGTAAATAATAAATGATTTCAAAATGTTTCTTTTTAATTAACAACAAGATAGTGTGCATGCTTTGTTTAAGTGTCAGTTAATTAATGTTCTCAGGATACAAAATAAAATATATGTCTATTTTATTGTTATTGCTCTTGTTATAAATCATTCTGCAGCTTCTACTTGAACTGTACTGGCTTCACTCTCAATAGCTACTCCCTGGAAAACTACCACAAAATTTTAGAGGAAGCTCATAAGCAGAAACAAAAATGTTTGGGTTGATGTTGATTGTTATGCCTCAGTTTGTGAGTGACCATCAGTTACCGTATTTTACTGATTTTTATCTTTTCAGCTGTCCAGTCCCAAATACTCACACCACAGTGATTTCAAATGGGATGTCCAGAAAAGCCCAGTTTAAGCTGAAAATCTTTTCTTTTGTGAATGACTCAGTAGTTTACTTACATTGCAAAATCCATGTTTGTGTGGAAACACCTGGAACTACTTGCAAGGCGGTAAGGAGTTTCTTTGCCAGCTTTCATTATTGTTTCTCTGCAAGCCCAATTTGGAAATCAAAGTGATCATAAATGATCAGGGGCCCTTTCACACTACACAGTTATAACACTGTGATTCCACTTTAACTGACATAGTTCTGTGCAAGTCTAGAATTTGTAGTTTAAGGAAGGGTATTCAGACTTCTCAGCCAGAGAGCTGTAGTGCCTCACCAAAATATATATCCCAGGATTCCATAGGATGCAGCTGTGGCAGTTAAAAGCAGAGTCATAACACTATTGTTGTGTAGTGTGAAAGATCCTCAAAAGGAGTAATATACGTTCTATATATTGTTAAGAAAAGCCATTTACAACAAAATAAAAATTATTGTGTAAATTACTCTAGGAAGCTTCCTGAACTTTCTTCAGCAAAATAATTTCAAAGCAGGAAGTGCAGTAGGAAGTATTTCATAAAAGAGGAATTTTATTGCATTAGAGTAGAAAGCTACCAGCACTATTTTGCATAGTTTGGAAAGGCTACTATTTGGTGTACTTCTCCCAGAATCCTGCAGTCAGCATGGCCATGGCCATATTGGCTGTGGAATTCTGGAAACTGTAGTGCCCCAAAATAACCTTCCCAAAACACTGTTATTTTGCTGCAAAAATAGCTAAATTTTCCATGATAGGCAGCCAGGTGGAGAGTCCAGGTAGACAGCCAGTGATAGATTTACCCTGTCCATGAACATGGGTCTTTCATGTGATTGGCACTTTGATTTTGATCATTCACAAATGTGGAAATGCTTTTTGATTCTTTAATAATAAAACAGCTGTGCTTTCACTTGGCACTGAAAGAAAGCCAGTGTTTACGCTAATTGGGAGGGCATTCCATAATTGGGATGCCACAGCTGAGGAGGCCCTCTCCTATGTCCCCTCATACCATATTGCCCCAATTGGTGAGACACAGAGAAGGTCTGCCTCTAGCAGACCCCAGTCTTCAGACAGGTGCATATAGGTAGAGGACCTCCCTCAAGTATTGATAAGGAGCCTTTGAACTCTGCATTACTTGTTGACCTCTAGGTAATGGCTTGAAAGTGATTTGCCTGTGGCTACAGTGAAACTAACATTATCTGTAGTAACATCACAACAGTTTTGTGGTGAGTAGGTGATAAGAAGTAATAAACAATAGATCATATCCTAACATTATATTAATACATTTCTGGCATCCTATTTTTTCTGACACTGTTTACAAAAGTTTGTATCATGTTATGAGTATTATTGGAGAGTGAGGCTATCAGGGTATGTATCCCAGGGTTTTAAGAGCTGTGTCCCAAAACATTTGAGCTGTTCCTCACCATCATCTTAATGTAAGCCTGCATCGTATGATTCTTCTTCATTCTGAGGTCTTAATCCATGTTCTTCTGAGACTTCTTTTACCTTGTACTTCATGTGAATGACAAAGAGGGTAGAGACAGTCATAATGTGAAATATACAAGATACAGACTATAATACATGTGTACCACCACAGCAGTTAATACCAGCAAATGCATTCATGTGTTCATGCTTAAGATTATGTTAAAATTCTGATTCCCTACTTCAAAATAGCTGTACTAGACATTACTTTGTTTTTCAAAAGTTGCAGTATCTAAATCCATGTTTGGCTGCAAATGGTGTTTGCAGTAGAGAAGAAGCAGTAAGGAAGAGTGTCTTTAAGGATTGTCTGCTTAGAGGAAGAGGATGGCAAGAAGGTAGGGCACAGCAAGATAGGACCAACCCTCCTTAGAAAGGGTGCAGACCAACCATTGGATCAATGGTGCAAAAGGTTCATTGCAGGATGAAAAGAAGTCCTGAGAACAAAGGTCATCCATAGTCTAAAGAGGGAATGCAGAATGGAAAGGATTAAAAAAAAAATGAGAAGAAAATATCTTTTGGAACCAGGAGGAATAAATGGGTCTAAATAGCAAGCTTGAGTATGACAAAACCTTTTCTTCCTACCATATTTTTCTTACAATATATGCAATTCTCATCAGGAGAAGGAAAGAAATTGACACAGTGTTATTTTAAACTGTCAGCTCTTCTTGCTCCAATCTTGTTATGTAAGAGCTTCAGGGTTACATGCAGATTACACATATTTTTTCAATATACTCTTCCCTGTTCCTCAGTACCCACTACTGAAAGGCTTATTTTTGAATGAAGTGAAAGGAGAAAGCAGAAAGCACTCTAGCAGAAATATTGATATTTTTCACTATGTATGATTTTAGTACCCCAAAGCAGTGATGTCACTGGGGGGGTGCAGTGGTGCGGCCCACACCAGGTTACACCCCAGAAGCAGGGTGACACCCAATCAGGCCCTCCTTCTTTGCTCTGCCCTCCCCACTTGCACCACCTCCACACACTTCCACCTCTCCCACACTCTCCTATCCTCCCTGTGCCTTCCCCCACTCCCCACACATGCTCTCACCCTTCTCGCACAATCCTGAGCTCCACTTTGTGTGCTGCCCACATGCCATCCTGGATGGGGTGGCATGGGGGGGAGGGAGCATACACCCCCTGGAAGCCCCAACCCCACACCGGGTGACACCCGATGTAGGGATACCACTGTCCCAAAGAGTAATTCACTGGGTTTCTCAAAGCAAAGGATGCCATTAGCCTCACACCTATTTTTTTTATCTTCTACCTTTGACGTCATCCACTCAGTGTAAGATAACTTATGCTGAATGTTTAGGATGAGGTGATATCATCATGTTCCAGGAAGTGTTGTGGAAAGGAAGTTTTAAAATAAGTGTTGAAAAAGCATATAAAAATCTTCAGTCACATCACCTCAGGAAATTAATTGAAGTACATATATCCTCTTTCACTCTGATGTTCTCATCATCTGAAAGAAGCCACATGACTTGGCAAATTTTTTTTTTTTTGCCCTGCACATTCTTTTTCTGGCAGGAAAGTTACTTTGGGTTAATGTTTGCAGCCAGAATCCCCACGCAATCATTAAGAAGTCAGTCCTGGTTTAATGTAAACATTAAAATGGCTTTTCTGTTGTACTGCACTAACCTGGCTATACTTTTAGCACAATCCTATGACAGTTTTGTCAATTCCATGGAAGGAAAGAATATTTACAATTTTTTTGAAACTGAAAAAAATAGTTAACTGCCACAACAAGACTGTACAGCAAGAATCTCTAGGGATACTTGGTATGTCCCTGAAAATGATGTTTTTGGCACATATTCCCAAAGATCATTCACGGCCACAGCTCCCAAGTTATGGAACGGCCTACTGGAAGAGATCCATCTTATCACTATGCTAGATGCCTTTATGAAGGCACTTAGGACAGAGCTCTTTGGGCAGGCCTATCCATCTGATCTTCTAGATTTCTAGATCCTGACGATGATTGGCTATTATATTCTTATTTATTTATTATATTGTATTCCATTTTCTTATTATTTATTATTATTGTTCTGATTTTTCTATTTTATTGGTTGTATTTTGTACATTGTATACATTTTATTGTGTAATCCCGCCTCTCCCTACGGATCGAGGCATCTTCTCTCCTGCAAACACAATTTTCAGGCAAGCATGGGGATAGATACTGTAACTTTTGAAAACAAAGTAATGTCTAGTACAGCTATTCTGAAGTAGGAAATCAGAATTACTACTACTACTACTACTACTACTACTATTACTACATGTAGCTAAAGAAAAATAGCTGGATTGTAATCGCTGATCCCCTTACTTTAAGACAAGCTGGAAACAGCTAGGTTGGGGTGGTGATGATAACTTTTGTTTGATGCATGGTCAGAACAGACATCTGACCTATACAACACTGAGATTATACAGCAATTTCCTTGTTTTAGAAGAGTTTTCCCAGTTTGACACTGAATTTAAGGAGAGTAGTTTTGAAGAGGCCCAGGGGCTTCAAATATATCCTGTGGTACTTATTTCTTACCCACACCTATTCTAGAGCCATGGTTTTGGAACCAGACTCTTAATCCTAGTGATGTTTTGACAGTAATTAAACTACAGGGAGGAGAAGATCAGAAGAGCTTTTCCATAACAAGGTGGTAGTAGGAGAGAATTGCATACACAGACAAACACAAATTTTTACAAGGAGTTGTTGGAGAAAGCAAACTTAAGGACAGATTATTGTATAGAAGGAACAAAGTGCATGAAAACCAGTTGCAGTTTGTTTACAAAATGTTTAATAAGTGCACAGTTTCTTAGAAGGGAATACTGAAACTTTAATCTGTTGAAGGGAATATCTATAAACTGTAAAACCGCAATCCTATGATCAAATAGCCTGTTGAACATGGTGCACTTACCTTTGAACAGATATCTCTCCTTCTCTCCATTCCCCTCTCCTTCCCACATCTATATTCCAAATAAATAAACAACATCCTTACATATAAGCAAGAGGAAAAAGAAAAAAGTTAGATAAATTAACCAATACTTCCCAAATGTCAAGAGATCAGCATAAGTTATTATTTCATAACAATATACCTTTCTTTTAAAAAAAACTTTAAAAGAGAAGAAAATCATGATTAACTTTAATTATTCTTTTCCCCTCACATTTTTTAGTATTCTCATTCGCTGTATACTCTTTCCACCCATTAATAAATAATATAGTCATTTAATCAATAAATCCAGGAATTGTTAAATTGTCAAATCTAAATTGCAGATAGACCTGGAATCTCTTCCAACCATTAATAAATTTACTGTTGGTTTTCCCATCTATTTTTGCTATCCATTCTTCCTCTGTAGGAGTATTAGATGTTTTTCAGTATTTTGTTAGGTGCGTTCTAACTGCAGTTGCCATATGCCAGCAGAGTCTACCAGTTCTTTTGCATACAAAAGAATACTGAGGACCTTTACAGACTGCCAAAAATAATGCCGCTTGAGGCCACTTTAACTGTCCTGGTTCAGTGCTAGGGAATCATGGGAACTGTAGTTTATTGTGGCACCAGAGCTCTCTGACAGAGAAGGCTCAATGTTCCAGAAAAAAACAAAACAATTCCCATGATTCCCTAGCACTGAGCCAGGACAGTTAAAGTGGCCTCAAGCTACATTATTTCTGGCAGTCTGTAAAGGCCCTAAGCCTAGCTGAAATATTTTGGTGCCAAAGAAAACTGTAGTGGGAGGATGAAATAATAATGATACTATTTTTATATAGCATCCTGACATTGTCAGAAGTTTCTGAGAAGCTTTTATTAGAAAACATGGGAAACTGATTTTCTCATATGTTGTTTATACAAGACATGGACACCACATGGTCCATTTGTAATCTTTCTGCAGATTATTAAATATACATTTTAATAAGTTTATGTTTGTGGAATCTTACTCATGGGCTACAGTTTTAATATGTACAACTATACCCACAAATCATTTGCATGACAAAAATATATCATGTGCCGGGATAGTTGTCACCTTGTGACTTAGGCTGTAAGACAATAATTTCAAAGAAGAGGGGCCATGGAATTCAGAGTGGACTCATCAGTCAGATAGAGATTATGAAAATGTATAATCATGTGCAGTTATTCCATTGCATGAATTTGCAACCTTTTTGCATATTGTTGTTGTGTGTCTTCAAGCCATTTCCAACTTATGGCAATTCTGAGGTGACTCTCATGGGATTTTCCTGGCACTTTTGGCATATGCATCTTAACATTTCATAGTGGTAAAAATTCAACCCATGTTTGTTTGTTTATTGGATGCAGAGCTGCAGTGGTTTCCGTTCTCAGAGGAGTGGGGAAACTATTGCGATGCCCAGGGCATCTTGGGGGCCTCTGCGCAGATCCAATGGTGAGTAATCAGTAAGAAGTGCAGAATGGGACATCAGGAAAGAAAAGGTTAATAGCTTGTGTGTGTGAGAGAGAAAGTTTCACATTAGCAGTGGAATGGAATAAATGTTACCAGGCACTTTGCAATCACTTTGCCAATTTCACCAGTCAGTGGAATGATGGAGTGATAAAAATAATGAGCTGAAACAAACAGGTAAGGCAGAAAAATGGGTTCCATGGTCCATGTTAACCTTTTGTATCACTGATTGTTCTCCAGCACCAAATGTAAAAAATGTTTCCTTCAGTCATTGCTGTTGTCATGTGCCTACAAGTCATTTTTGACTTATGGTGACCCTAAAGCAAACCTATCATGGGATTTTCTGGGGCTGAGGGTGTGTGTCTCACCCAAGATCACACAGTCGGGGTTTTGTTTGAAAAATTGTTTGTGCAAAACAATCCTGGCCAGGATCCTACATAGTCAGATGCAACCACAGTGACAGAGCTCTGTTCTCTTTAAGTCTGATGATACCAATTCTCCAAAGTGCTACCTTTTCCAGCCTGGCAATGCCCCAGCCAAAGGGTTTCTGAGGTTCTGTAGATCAGGGCAGTAGGAAACGATATCTTGTGGCCTTGTGGTTGCAGGGTGCATTGGGAACAAGCAATGGAGAGATCCCTTGGGGTTCTTCTGCAATTGTTTCTCTTAGAGCCCACCTATGCTTGGGGGGAAAGTCTGAATGGATTCATCATCTGTTTTGCCCCAGACCTGCCCCACACTTGTTTTATCCACAGCATTGTCTACACTACTGTTGCTGTGGTCAGCTCCCACTACCACTGCATTTCCTACAACTCCTAGAGCCAGGACAGATTGCTCCCTGGTGGGGGCTGCCATTTACCTTCCTTACCTAGAACAACATTTAAATAAAGATTTTTCCTTCTTCTGAGGTGCTGCAGATATCATTTCCTAGTGCCCCAATCTGCAGTGCCTTGGAAAGCCTTGGAAAACTGAAAAGATAGAATTTTGGGGTCATGTTTGGTTATTAATGACCATAAATGTAAATCCCCAGCAGTTATGATAATGTAAATCCAGCTTACGATCTTGTAACTACTGAACAGGATATCAGCCCTCCTTTTTGTGTTGTTTTGTTGCACAGCCTATTGTCTTTTGTGCAAAAAGCATATTCCACAGAAACACAAGAAGAGATTGGGTTTCTGCTTTTGCACAAAATACATTTTTCTGTCTTCAAAGAAAATTTTCATAAAAACATCCTGAAATGAAAACAAAAATATTTTTAAAATGTGGAAAAAAATTGGGATTTCTCCTAGTGGGGAGAATTTTTTTTAAAATGATTCATTCTTGCATGTTACAATGAAATAAGCAAAGAGTCACATCCATAGTTCAGGCTGCAAAAGATTATGAAACAATAAGGTAGGGAAAGGCGAGTATGAGAGAAAGAAAGGATGAGAGAGAGAAAAATATGAATACATATGTAAGAGTTATATTTTGTGTTTCCTGGTAGATGTCCTAGCTGAGGAAGCAGTTGGGAATGTATCTGATTCAGATTTCAAATGCTCACTGCTCTGCAAATATAATATTAACATCCTAAAGAGCTGGAACATTCAAAAATGGTACACAGTCTTGATTCTAGGGCTTTTACTGCACATTGTATGATGTAAAGATAAAGGTAAAGGTATTCCCTGTTAACAAGGTTGTCAAGTTGTGTCTGACCATAGGGGGGAATGCTCATCTCTGTTACTAAGCCAAAGAGCCAGTGTAGTCAGAGACTACTCTGTGATCATGGGGTCAGCATGATTACACAGAACACTGTTTATGATGTATGATGTATGATGTATAGCCAATTAAAGTTCCTGTAAAAACTTCAATGAAAGGTCAAATATTAAGTTTTATAGTTTACTTGTGTTTTATAGTATAACCTTTATATAGTCTCAAAGGTAATCTTTTCATTTCTTTCATTTCAGATGATTTAAAGGACAAGAAAGTGCCTGGCTTAGGAGCAGGATATATAGTACTCATTGTGCTTGGTATATTTGTTCTTGCACTGGGAACAGTAGGATTTTTGGTTTGCCGATACCAATGGAAAGCTGGCACATACAACTTCAAAATCAAGTCTGACAATTTTAACTACCAAGTGTTCTGTGATTGAACATTGCAGTCTTATCATATGTAAGTTCTGTTGTTCACTGAACGTTTGTGGTGGCTTGGCACTCCTGTGAAATCCTTTTAAATGAACCTTTAGAAGTTTGCATAGAATGGTTATATAAACCAGGCATATGTTACTGTATAGTCAGTCCTTTCTGCAACCAGTATAATACACCAAAAGTTATCTACATAGCAAAACAGGCTGATTTATCTGTTAGTTTCTACAGAGAGCTTATACAGAACAAAGAGTGGACTATTAGATGGAAACTGCAGTGAGCATTTTTCACAACCATTCTTGGCCATGGAATTTATTAGGTGGCTGTAAGCATGTCACTCTCAGCCTGATATAGGTGGGAAGATAAACTGGATCTAGGGGAAGATGAAATCCACAGATGAAACCCTAAAAATATTGGTGGATGGATAGTATGCAAATGTGACTGTTATATTGGTAATACTATACCACTAATCAAAGATTCATTATTTTCTCTTGGTAGTCTAGATGGAAACATTCTATAAAATATAATATTTCTCCACATGATACTGGACATGATGTACCCAACAAAATTTAACCACAAGCAGATGATGCTCAGATTTATCCTCTAGTTTCTTCATAAATGCTGTAATAATTTTTCATTAGATTCAGTCACTATTTCAAAGCTCTTTAGAGTTCTTGCAACCTTTTGGAAGGAGAAAAAAATTGCTACCAATTTTTCAGTTAGGATTATTTCCTTTCCACGTGCCCACACTACCATTGTTGATATCACACGTTCTTGAAAGAAAGGACACATCAATCAGTATAAAAGAACAAGTTACCGTAGGCACAGTTGCTCAACAAGTCCTTCATTATGATTTTCCAGTCAGGCAATTAAGGGAATGTAGATTTGGTATTTTCATGCAAATCTCTTAAGTGTGCAATGTGAGTGCTGGATTAATGCCAAGGAAAGCATTTTGAAGTGATTACATAAAATCAAGAAAAGCTTTGAGAAACCTATTTAACATATGATATGGTTCAAAGCTGGGAAGAGAATGAGACATTTCTGCAATTGCTTCTGCCATGTCAGGATAACAGATTTTCTGAGACAGAGGTTGAATCTGTTTCTGATTAAGTATCCTAGCAATGTTTTAATTTTTATGGTGCCCTCAATGGAAAGTATCCTTACTTTCAAGCAGGCCTGGCCAACATACAGCCCGGGGGCCACATGTGGCCCGCCAAATGATTTGGGGTGGCCCATGAGGATGTGGAGCAACTTCAAGGCTCCTCTGCTGCTTGGCCTTCTCTTGAGGAGAGGGCCATGCAGAGGAGGAAGGGCAAATGCTCACCCAGCAAGACTCCTCTGCTGCCTGGCTTTCTCCTTAGGAGACTGGCCCTCAAGCCTCCTCCATTGCTCAACCTTCTCCTGAGGAGAAGTTCAGGTGGAGGAGGAAAGGGAGAAGGATGGGCAAGGCTCCTCTGCTACTTGGTTTTCTCCTGAAGAGAGGGCCAGGCAGAAGAGGAAGAGGACAATTGAATTAATATGAATTAATATTTAATTAAAACTTATCTGCAGCCCAAAGAAGTTTATCCTATTTTAATTTTGGCCCCTACCTACTACCAAGTTGTGTAGGTCTGCTTTAAAGCAATCACCTGTGAGAACTTGTTTAAACTTGAGTCTAATGGCAAAGAGTTGTAAAGTCCAGGAAATAAAATTTCAACTCCATTAGCAAAGTTTCTGTCTTTTTTTGTCCCTCCAGAGCCTTCATGGCCAAGGAGGAGGAATGGTCTCTGCCTACATGGATATCCCTTTGGACCATCCTAACTGAGAACAACTATAACAATGTCTTGGCAAAATGTACACCTGTGACTTCAACACTGTCTCTCCCCTCGCTTTCTCTTGTTTGATTTTTAATACTTCTGCCTGATGAAGAAACCTATGGAGCTTTGAAACCTTGCATCATGTATTTTGTGCATTTTGGTTGGCCCAATAAAGGGATCTTGGTTTTATGAATTTTGGATGTTGTTGTATTTTGCTGTATGGCCACATGGATACCTCTGGATATATTTTCTAGGGTATACTTGGTCAGTACTTTACTGGGAGACCATCTCCAGATAGATCTAGGAAAGAAATCTGCCTAAAATTTGAGAGAGCTACAGCTAGTCAGAATATTGGGCTAGACAGACTAAGGTTCTACGCAGCTTAAAGAACCACCCTGTGTTATGTTTATGTTTATTCAGACTACAAAGTTATTCAAATTTATAGACTAGGCCTATTATCTTTTTCCCTAACAGATTTCCAGTGCCTACTAATAGTTTCATTTTAAATAGAAATTCAGCTTTTGTATATCTACTTTTTTGGCATCAGGTGGGGGGGGGGAGGTTTCTTGTACAATATCTTCTCATCGTAGAGTTGTTCAAATCACAAATCCTGAAAGGAAGTGGGGGAAAGCACAGGAAAGCTGACAAACTTAACATAAACCCATAGAATCTAACAATGGCCATCTTGTCCTGCTTCAGGTATTTTGTATGTTCCCCCAACCATACAAGGTTTGTGAAACCTCCAACACTTCTCTTTGCTAATCCTTATATTACTCTGCAGCCCTTGTTAATTGTAATTTAAGGCAATGATTTGCTAAAGTTATACTGTAAGAAAAAAATGATTTGGGGCCTCATTCCCACTATGTTTTAAATTGGTTTGCAAACTGGTTTGAAACAGTTTAAATTACCCTGGTTTGCACTTGAACTGAATCACTGAAGCAGTTTGGAGAGGGGGGCCATGTGCTAGACCCATTTAACACACATCTTTTTGATGCTGATTTTTTTCCATGTCTTTTTCGATAAATTGATTCTGTGCAAGTGTGAACCAGATTTGGATCGGAATTGATTTAAATTTGCCCTTCGCTGGCTGAAGTGGGTCTTGCTGTAAAATAACCCACTTGTGGTTCATTCATCAATATGAACCACAAGTGGGTTATTTTACAGCAAGAAAATGCGATCGGGGCAAATTTAGTGTGAACCACGCTCTGCTGTCGAACCGATCCATCGATATGGATTGCAAACTGATTCATTTGTAAATGGGAATGAGGCCCGGGATAACTGGAGAGTTTGAACAAGACTCTGAATCTTGTTTAGGAGCTACTATATTTGTGGTACATTTATTATACATTTTCATTCTAATGAACACAATTTAATTGTCCCGTGTCCACATAAGGAAAGAAAAACTTTTATTTTGGGTTGCAGCTTCTACACTGTAGTAATGATATTAAGTCTTGACATTATCATCCTTAAACTACATAAATATACAGTACTTTTGAAATAATTTGGACTAAAGACATTTCAAAATTATATATGCCCTACTTAGCTACCTGAGTGGTTTGTGAATCATATCTGAATTTAAAGGTCTGTTAGAAATGAAAAATTACAAATAAAGCTAGGCAACTTGCACTTGATGTGTATAAAAAATATTTGATGTGTATAAAATATATTTATGTCTATCACAGCTACATCTCTGAGACCACAAGATATATATACCTGAGATTTGGCTTACACACTAAGGGAACCCTGGGTGTGTTTGTGTTTCAGGGATATTCAATTTATTAAAATGCATTCATTATTTTTTGATTACTTTAGATGTAAGTGTATTTGAAGCCTTTAATGCCATCTTTAGTCATAAGGTGACACTTTGCTGATCAATGCATAGTTTTATATTCAATAGAATATGAAGTGATGGACGAGAACTTGGAAAGGGTTGTCTAACTCAACCTGGTGTGGGGTAGTTCCCCCTCAGGATTGTGCTGAGTATACTCTAGGAAGCACCATGGCAGTGAGTGTGCCGATGGTCTCACCAGCTATGGTTATGCTCTGATGCAGGGGTAGGCAACCTTTCCCCTTTAAGAGCCGAGGGACTTCAGCTCCCAGAATCCTAGGAGCTATTTGCCAACATGGGACTATTGGCCAACATGGCTGAGGCTTCTGGGAGCTGAAGTCCCTCGGCCCTTAAAGGGGAAAGGTTGCCTACCCCTGCTTCTGATGTGACAGACACAATGTGGCCAGCTTTGGCAGCTGAGTAATTTTGGCAACTGAGTAAAAGCAAGAAGTGTTTCAACTCATATGAAGACCTTAGTACTGAATTAGATCAAAAATATTATTAGCGTTGTGCCTGCTGCCATAATAAATGCTTTTGTAAACTTACTTTTGGGTTTTGTGTCATTTTATTTTTGTATTAACCTTAATGGAAATATTTCTCAAGGCTAAAGGTGTATTCATTGTAATTCAGATGCAGTTCATTTCAGATTAATACCCCAAAGGTCTAGTCTTACTGATGAATAAGTCCCGTTGAACTCTTAGATGCCAGTCTCATAGATTATGTTTATGCCTGTTTATAGGCATAGGATTACCTCCGATTCATGGAATGGCAGGAGACTGGTATCTTTGAGTCAACCCTCCCCCATGTGTGTATGAGGGAATGGAAGAAGGTGGTCCAATACTGAAGAGCAAAAGAGAGACACAGGTGAGAAGTCCAGAACTGCTCCCACTTGCTACTTACTTGATGCGACCCTTCTACCACTTTAGCCCTGTATAGCCAAATCAAGCAACCCTTACACCAGAGGAATGCATTGGAGAGTGATAAGGGACAGTTCTGAATTTTGCAGCCGAATTTCAACCTTGTATTGAGACAATGGGCAATATCCATGCTTAATGGCATCAGAATAGAATAAATTGTATTATAGGGCTGGAAAAGGCACAACCAAATGATCAGGAGGATGGCACTACTATTGCCATCTAAGGAAAGCTTAACATGTTTGATGTTTAGCTTATAAAAGGCTGAGTAAGAGAAGACATGATAGAGACCTATAAAATTATGCATAGTATAGAACAGGGTTGAGCAGGTTGGATTAGATGCCTCTTGCAGTATCTTTGAACTCTATGATTCTATGAACAGTTGAATGTTAGGGGGGACACATTGATCCTCCCAGGAGACCTCAGATGGAGTACATCACTCACTTTTGGGGGAAAAAAAATCTCCCCAAATGCCTCTAGGACAGGTTTGGGAAATTATGGAATAATTATTTTTCTTTAAAAAAAAAAACAAGTAATTTTTGGCAGCTGTGAGGTTCTAAGGATCATAAAAATAGCCCTGAGAGCTGCACTTTGTCCAGGTGAGTGAAGTGAACAGTGAAAAAAACTAACTTGTTCCATCTTAATACTAGAAACTAGGATCATCTAAGGAAGTTAAATGATGGGATGTTCAGGAACAGAAGCAATTAAGTATGATATTTCTTCACATAGCACCTAGTTAAATGGAATAATGGAATCATAGATTCAGAAGAGAACATAGTCCAGTCCAACCCCCTGCTATGTAGGAATACACAATCAAAGCATCCCCGACAGATGGCCATCCAGCCTCTGTTTAAAAACCTCCAATGAAGGAGACTCCCCACCACTCTCCGAGGGAGTGTATTTCCCACTTGAACAGCTCTTACTGCCAGAAAGTCCTTCCTAATGTTTAGATGGAATCTCTTTACATGTAGTTTGAACCCATTGTTCCATGTTCTAGTCTCTGGAGCAACACAAAGTAAGTTCTCTCCATCCTCAAAATGACATTTGTTAAAATATTTAAACATGGTTATCACATCATTTCTTAACCTTCTTTACTCCAAGCTAAACATACCAAGTCTGCAAATATCGAGGGCTGACTGTACAGGCTATCACATTCCTCTTTGCCACCCTTCTTTTGCTCATTAGAATTTGCTTGCCTTCATAAGGTACTCTCAACAATAATTTCCAATTCTAGGGGTGAAACTTAAAGATTTACCCACACAGAGATCATTAGGATTTAAATCAGGTGGCATCCTGATATTATCACAAGGATTTAGCTGCCGAATTGGCTACCCAAATGCAGCCCGGGTCAATCCCTGCTCCCAGGACCACTCAGCACAGCTCTTTTCGTAACCTGGAGTTTTCCAGCTTGAGAAAATGACCGATTATTTCTGCAGTGTGGATGCAGCCTGCATGAGATATAACTTGGATGGGACAGATACATAATGCCATCCCACATAAGTCTGTGGTTCCAATATACAGCAATATAGGATAATAGGTCTGATTTTATAGGTATTGCCCACCTGGTAATGGATATGGCAAAGAAGCAATTCTATTGTATATTTACATATTTATCCACACATAACTATAACTTTACAAAGGTGCTGGGAATGCTATCCTGCATAACTGTGTGAACTATGACATCAGTTCCATTAATACCAGTTTAGTGAGGTGTTAGGATTTAATTCAAAAAAGACTTCCCAGTAAGTTTCAAAAATAATAGAATTGCGTATCACATGCTAGAAGTATAAATGACTATATTCTAAATGACTACACATCTAATGTTACTCCTAAAGGTCACAGAGCAAATTCAAGGCTAATCAGTAGACATTGTTCAAGAACTGGCCTATGTCATGAAGGAATTGTTTAAAAAGGAGGTGTGAAAGTACCATTGGCACCTGCAGGAAATCCTGCCAGTAAATTCAAGAAATTATACAGCACTGCCTTCGTCGACTTTCTGGTGGAAGCTTTGGCAGGGAATCTGGGAACACAGATATTCCTAACTCCAGACTCCTAGCAGACAAAATGACTGTATACCTGGCTGTGAAAGAGATGCCAAAAGTAAAGAAATTTGTATGTTTTGTTAGGAAGAAAGATAAATGGGAAATACCCCCATTTGTATCTAATAAATATTGATTATCCGTAACCAAAAATAACACTGGTTTGTTTGTTTGTTTGAATTTATATCCTGGCTTTCTCCTGAAATAGGATGCAAGGTGGATTACAATTTTCAAACAGATCAGGTTTAACAAAAATTAAAAAAGAAGTAAATCACAATATTATTTTAAAAACATTTAAAACATAACTGCCAGTAAAAAGATTAAAAATACAGCACACCATTTCACACTTTTCACACACACACTTTGTGGTTAAGAACTGCAGGTTGTGTTGCTCTGTTGTTAACTGCTGTTAAGTTGACTTTGGCTTTTGGTGACCCTATGAATAAGAGACCTCCAAGTCACCTGGCCATCCACAGCCCTGCTCAGGTCCTGCAGACCCAGGGCTATGGATTCCTTGATATAGGTCCTTTACAGACTGCCAGAAATAATGCAGCTTGAGGACACTTTAACTGTCCTGGCTCAGTGGTAAGGAATCATGGGAACTGTAGTTTATTGTGGCACCAGAGCTCACTGACAGAGAAGGCTCAATGTCCCAGAAAAAAATACAATTCCCATGATTCCCTAGCATTGAGCCAGGACAGTTAAAGTGGCCTCAAGCTGCACTATTTCTGACAGTCTGTAAAGGCCCTTAGGGGTGAAACAGATGGACAAAATAAAGCAGCTTCCAGAGGCTTTGAAGGCAGGGCATTTATATGCCACACACATTGGAAGCAGGTGGAAAGTGAAATGAAGGTATGCTCTGGGACTAAAAACTGGAGGAAAAAGAAGCTGGGATACTCCGGCTTAGCTCAGAAAATGTACACCTTTGTGCCGGCATATAAACAGCCCAGCACCAGTGCAGGGCTGTGGCAAAGCAAAAAAGAAAAAGTGTGACAACTCCAATGGATGTAATTACGCCATACACATACCAGACAGTCCAACAAGAGGCATGAGGTGAAGGGGAGTGAAGTGGGCATGTATTGGGGGGGGCCCTCCATGCTTGTGCTTTGCCAGTCATTTGCATACCAATGCACCAATGCTCTGTACAAGCAGAGCATGGCATATGTGACTGTGTGGCCGATCAAAGAGGTGGCCATGCAATAGGATGGCATCTGCAGGACGTGAGAGGTACTTGAAGGTTGCAGGTGGTATGTTTATGCAATGGTGCGCATGCATAGTGGGGAGGTGACAATAAAAATTACCCAGTGGTGTGGCTTGATGCTGCACTCTGCGGTCTGCCTGTGGGAGCAGGCTGTGTGGCCAGTGAGGTTTCAACCCACTTTTGGAGAAAGTAGGATCGAGCCATTTTTTTCCTGCCCATCTGCTCCGGCCCTAAGTCTATCCATCTTTAATGCCATTTTCCTCTTCTCCTACTGCCTTCTACTCTGCCAAGCAATCTGAAATTTTTGCCAAATTTGGAATTTGTGACAAATTTGTGATAGCTCTGTCACATGGATGGAAGTGGTTTCTGTGTCCTGCACCAAAGAAACTATTGCAGGTGATGAGATTTACTAGCCACTTATTATTATTGGTCTGATTTGGAAGGAAGCCTCTATAATTTTAATGACGATGAAGGAAACTATTTTCATATTAAATAATGTGACACCCTGAAAAAATATATTTCCTAGGGCACCTAGTGACTGGGGTACTGCTTATTAAGTGTTGTAGGTACTAGTAAGACTTCACCATAGGTTGCAACCACTGCAAGTTGTGGGTAGGGGGAGGAGAGGCTGTAGTAATAGTATCAGAGAGCAGTACTAACTCACTATGGGGGGGTTGCAGATTGCCAGAAATAGTGCAAATTGAGTCCACTTTTAGGGTTAGGGTTAGTGCTAGGGAATCATGAGAATTGTGGTTTTTTTTCCTCTGAGACATTGAGCCTTCTCTGTCAGAAAGCTCTGGTGCCACAATAAAATACAGTTCCCATGATTCCCCAACTCTAACCCTAAAAGTGCACTCAATTTGCACTATTTCTGGAGCCATTATTTAAGTCCAAATGAGTCTGGGGCAGAAAGATGAGTCTTTACTAGGAATCTTCTGAATCCAGGCTTTAACACCATCATTAATTTTGGTGGCTAAGGGGGGTTGCAGACTGTCAAAAATAGTGTGAATTCAGTCCACTTTTAGGGTTAGGGTTAGTGCTAGGGAATCATGGGAATTGTTATTTTTCTGAGACATTGAACCTTCTTTGTCAGAGAACTCTAGTGCCACAATAAAATTCAGTTCCCATGATTCCCTAACCTTAACCCTAACCCTAAAAGTGGACTGAATTCACACTATTTTTGACAGTCTGCAACCCCCCTAAATCATGTAATTCAACACCCATTCAGGACTAAAACAGAGCTAGAACAAATCTCAGTGTAAGGTATCTTGGCAGTACTCTCATTTCAGAGTACAGGGAGATGACCTCTAAGGAGGAAGGGTTCACTGGCCACTGGAATCAGGCAAAGGTTAATCTGAACCAGGTATGTGTGGTTCAAAAAGACAGGGTTAAATTCATCAGCAAAAACTGAATTTGATAGTCACTATTTTACTCTTTGTGCCTGCATATAAACAGCCCAGCACCAGTGCAGGGCTGTGGCAAAGCAAAACATATTATAAGAAAAGCAGGCTTGGACACAGAAGAAAGAAGAGTGAAAATAGGAGGAAGAAATGGCAACAATCTGAGATATACTGATGACACCATAATACTAGCAGAAAACCT
>JAIPUX010001232.1:97771541-97790836 GCA_020142125.1 Phrynosoma platyrhinos | reverse complement strand
TATGAAAGAACTAAAAAAGATCCTAAAATGCAAAGACATACAGCTCAGAACAAAAGTCAGAATTATACAAGACATTGTATTCCCTGTTACCATGTATGGATGTAAGAGCTGGACAGTCAAGAAAGAAGTTAGGAGGAAAATGCATTTGAGATAATGTGGTGCTGGAGAAGAGTGCTGAAGAGGATCCCATGGACAGCCAAAAGGACAAACAAATAGGCCCTAGAAAAGATCAACCCAGAGATATTCCTAGAAGCCAAGATGACAAGACTTAGACCAGGCACCGGCAACCTACGGCCTGGGGGCCGGTTAAGGCCCCGGGCCCCAGACTTACCAGCCCAGGCCAAAGGTTGCCGCCGTCACCGCCACTGCGTGCCACTGCGCACTGGCGCCGGCACCGCTTACCGCCATCGGAGGGCGTTTTTGGCCGCGCTCGCGGCGATCGCCATTTTGGAAGTAAAAATGGAGGTTGTGACGTGTTTGCGCATGCGCAGTACTCTTGTGCATGTGCAAACACATTGCACCACCATTTTGACTTCCAAAATGGCGGCCGCGACATGTGCTGTGGCGGCTGCAGCCGCGCACACCACGGCGGCAGCGTGCATAGGGGGTCGCACGTGGCAGAGGAGAGTGCGCGCATGCGTGCGTGCGTGAGCGCACGCCGCCATTCCCCCCCCTCGGCCCAGCCGAGACCTGGCCGATGGCAGACTGGCACAGGTCTGAAAAAGGTTGCCTGTCCCTGACTTAGACTGTCGTACTTTGGACATATCATGAGAAGGCATGAATTGTTGGAAAAGACAATAATGTTAGGAAAATGTGAAGTCGAAGGCTTTCACAGTTGGCATCCATAGGTTTTTGTGGGAATTTTTGGGCTCTGAGGCCATGTTCTAAAAGAATGTATTCCTGACATTTCACCACAGATGCAGATGAAACATCAGGAATACATTCTTCTAGAACATGGCCTCACAGCCCAGGACAGGGGAGCCTGGAGATGTCTTATCCATAGGGTTGCCATGGGTTGGGATCGATGCGAAGGCAGTTAACAAACAAACAAATTTTACTTTCAATGCCCCTCAAAATGGGGTATTTTGAAAAATCTAAAAAGGTTGCCCTTAAACCAGTGTGGCCTTGAAGAACTCAGCTAAGTTCTTCCATCCAGGAAATGTAATGCCCCCCCCAACAATCAGAATAGTCCATTGTTTCATAGCAAATGTGGCACTTGATCTACCTTCAGCAACTGTTTATTACTTTTGGGAAGCCTTATCTGTTGGACATTTATTGGAGGGACATGGCAATGGGCATCAAGTCATTTGCAGAGGAAAGAAGCAGCAAGTTAAACTCAGCTAAATCTTTTCCTTGGCAGGAAGGATCACATTTTGAGAAGGAGGAAAATGCCACCAGTATTATGAAAGTGGAAAGATACCAGAAAGTTCACCTTATTTGAGATGAGGGATACTTTGCTGTAGTAAGAGTGAGGCTATGGTCTAGGATAGTGGAGGTACAATAAAAAGGAGAAAGGAGGGGGGAGAGGAAGAAAGAACTGTGGCAGCACCTTTAAGGATATTATCACATGAGCCCTGTTCTTGCTGTGAGAATGCAAATTTTTAAATTTTAAGAATGTAATGTTTTTAATTGATTGAATTGTTTAATTGTTTTTTAAACTTTGTATTTTTAATATTTTCTACTGTTTTAACTTGGACTGTTTTAGATTTGTTAGCTGCCTTGAGTCCCTGTGTTGGGAGGAAGGTGGGATATAAATAAACAGAATAAATAAATAATAAATAATATCAGTTTGTGAGCAGCCATTATCACATGTCTTTGCAATTGCATGACCAAGGCTGCTGCTGGCATTGCGTTCTCTTATCCATGCCCCTTAATCATACCCTCCTTGCCCTATGCTCTACCCAGCATGAGAGTTTACTTTCATCAGCAGAGCAGCAAAAACGTGGGTCAGACTATTACTTTAAATCTGTCTTCCTAAAGAATAAAGACAGGACTGAATAATGTGATACAGGCCTTTCAGATGTAGCCAGTAGATTTTTAAAGTGCTCACACCAGTCTTGCAAAGTGAAATGGCTTGCAATTCATTGTAGCTAATGGTTAAGCTCAGTGATGCCGGAGGAGCATGACATTTGGCTACTTTTACTAGTTTCCCCAAGAATTGGAGGTTGGAACTAACCACTCCACACTAGTCTTAGCTAGCACAAGTATGCTATGTTCCTTCAAGAAAGCTGTTAATCTCATTTATTGGTACCTGTCCTCCTTGCTTCTGCTTTACAAAACCCATTCGGAAATTGTTAAGTCATATTAACAATAAGTTTATTTCATGAGATGAGGATATAGCTGTTCATGTGCAAACATATATATAAATGGGCACCACCTAAAGGTAAACAAGTGCAGCCTCGAATAACTTTTAATCTTTCCTGTATCTTGGATTACTACATTTTAATACTTAGTATGAAATGCTTCACTTGTACTTTTGAGTTCTCAATAGATTCTCCTATTTCTTGAGGAATGTGTTTCTGCCCCTAAAAAAATACCTTTTCATCAAAGCCAAGGAAAGAGAGAGAGTGTGTGTGTGTGTGTTTGGGGAGGGAGGGGAGAAGAAAATGAATGTGTCTGTGTTACTTCAGGAAGCATGGCTTCACGTATCATAGCATGGCTGTAAAACTGTGAAACCATTTCTATTTTAAATCTGTTCTTAATTTATTGACGTCAATGTTACGGGGGACACACATTTACATCAGGCTGTGTAAATTCAGTCATTCATATTGTGTGGTACAAGTGAAGATTGCATGTAATTTCAGAAATCCACTCATGGAAGCATAGCTGGATCAGGGCAAGAACATAAGACAAATCATGCTGCCATTTCAGTTCTGCTGAATGCACTGAAAAGACTGTTACAGCAATTGCTGATAATGAGCCAAACACATTAGAGAAAGTCCTTTAACATAGCCACCACATCTGGAAATATTTATCCCCTTAAAGTATTATGATAGAATAATATTTGACAACTCTGCCAAAGGTAGTGAGTGCAGGTGCTGTGTGGCTTGCTAGGAAGTAATGTCTAAGTGGTGGTCTCCTAATACCCATCAGTATGTAGAATCATGTAGGGCATAAGCAGACAGCTTAAAAGGCTGTCTTGGGGGCAGGGAAGGGGAGGGGCAGCCGCACGCTCGGCACCCCAACCCCCTCCTGAGGTTGTCCTCGGAGCAACCGGCCCTCTGCACAGCCAGTGCTCCGAGGAGGGCCTCCCGCCACAGCGTTTGCAAACGCTGCGGCGGAAAAGTCGCCGAAAGTGCACCGCAGCCTTTTGCG
Organism: Phrynosoma platyrhinos; assembly: GCA_020142125.1. Taxonomy (NCBI): domain Eukaryota; kingdom Metazoa; phylum Chordata; class Lepidosauria; order Squamata; family Phrynosomatidae; genus Phrynosoma; species Phrynosoma platyrhinos. The sequence goes on along the minus strand of JAIPUX010001232.1, from coordinate 97,787,521 downwards.
GTGCACTTTCGGTGACTTGTGAAAGGCGCGCTAATTTAGCGCTCCTTTCAGGGTCAGCGAAGCTGCGCCGCAGGATCGAGGCATGGGGATGCCTTGGTCCTGCAGAGCAGCTTCCCAGGGCCGCCCATGGCCGCCCGTCTGCTTAGCCCCGTAGACTAGTGAAATGGGACCATATGTGTAGAGTGCAGAGTTGGCTAGACAAATGACATGTCTTTATCATTTCAGCAGCCTAGAGATAATTCCATCACATTATTTTTTACCATCAGCCATATACACACACTTTCTGCCTTTTCAGTGAATAATACTGCTGTTTTGCCCCATTGCACTGTATGTGACATATCAGTTATAACATGTTGTCTCCCTTATACAAATGAGAGGTGGGGAAAACTTTTTCAGCCTGGAGACCAAATTCCAATACGGTGCAGGCCATAAGGTCTACATGTCAATAGCAAGTAAGGTTAAGAACATGGATAGGTGCCAAAGCACAGTGGCCAAAGCCACATGCAATTCTTTCCAATTTGGAGATTTTCTCCACAAAAGATGGAGAGATCAATTCTATGCATGTCTATCTAGATGTAAGTACTAATACAACAACTTCTAGAGCTGGAGACCACTGAATGCAACATGCTGGTCTGCAAATAAGAGCTATGTCATCTTTGCTGGCTTTCAATAATATATTTGGAATGATCTGTGCACCTGAATTTCAACTCTCATTAAAAATTAGGCAGAATGTTAAATCAGTTGAGCTAAGCATGGCAACAAGTCGACATTCGAGCTTGCTGTCTCAAAAGATACAATACGTGTGTAGCAATATTTCCAGCTCACCATTTTTTGCTTCCTAGTTTCTACCGCAGCCTGGTTCTTCAGCCTGGTATCCACCAGATATGTTGGACTGCTACCCCCTCATCCTCACCCAACATTGTCATTGACTATGTTGTCTGATGATTATGGGAGTTGTAATCTAACACATCTGAAGGGTACCAAATTGGAGGAAGGCATTCCTACTTTATACCTGAAAAGAGTGAGCAGAATGTAGGTTTAACACTAGTAGCAATTTACAACCTAGTAATCTTGTATGTTTATTTTGTTATTCAGTGCTAACTAAAGAGTAATAAAACTCTATGGATGTATACTTTTGGCAGAAGTTCCAAATTAGTTAATAATTGGTCAGGAGTCAGGAATACAAGAGACAAATGGCATTCTTTTCAGTCAGGGAGGTGAAAGAAATAAGAGAGGTCTCTGTAAAGAACTGGCAAAACTACCTCTGAGTATCCCTTGCCTAAGAAAATCCTATGAAATTCATGGGGTCACCGTAAGTCAACAGGAGACTTGAAGTCAGGGGAGAGAGAGAGAGATGGTTTTCTCTCTCAAAAGAGAGCAAGGGGCCATAATAACACTGGTATCTGTTTTGTCTCAGAAAGTAATAAAACTGCAGGGGTGAATGGTTTTCCTTGGGAATTAGTATTTATACATGTACTGTTTTGTGACAGAGGGCCTTTGCAGACTGCCAGAAATAGTGCAAATTGAGTCCACTTTTAGGGTTAGGGTTAGTGCTAGGGAATCATGGGAATTGTTTTTTTTTCCTGAGACATTGAACCTTCTCTGTCAGAGAGCTCTGATGCCACAATAAAATACAGTTTCCATGATTCCCTAACCCTAACCCTAACCCTTAAAGTGGACTCAGTTTGCACTATTTCTGGCAGTCTGCTTAAGTAGCACAAATATACTAAACTAGTTCTCTCACATGAGAAGAGAACTGTCCTCAAGGGAACAAGCAAATAAACCTCTGTTTAGGTATAAAGGCAAGCATGGTGCCATAATTTATGCACTAATTGGTTATAGGCTACATACAGTTCCATAATCTGGGAGTTCCTGCATGGCAGGGGGTTGGGCTGGAGGGCCCTTGTGGTCTCTTTCAACTCTATGATTCTATGATTATATTATTCTAATTCATGTATGTACTGATCATTAAACCCTTTGAAAACAGAAACTATTTTGAGATAATTGGTAATTACAGTAAGCACTGGCTATCAGGTTATGAGCTTTGGTCAAGTTTGTGACTTACAAGAATCTCATGTACTGAGTCAGTGCCCCATTCAAAGACACAGGAATTCTGTTAGGAAAAAAATGAACACACGTCTCAGTTGGCACAACAATTCCAAATGCACCTGCACAAATAAATACAGATGGGCCATTCACACACCTGTATTTAAAAAGTTGGTTCCTCTTAAGGAAATTCTGTGAATTCACTTTTCTGTTTAGCATAGAAAATGACTCATGCATTTAATTAATCTTGAATACTGGAAATATTTTCTTCTCACTCTCATTGTGAGCAAACAGTCTGCATACACAGCAAAAGCTGAAGTAAATTTCTACAGTTTTTGATGAATCAAAAAGTCCTGGTAATGACAGATACCCATTTATTTTTTCCTCTCTGTTAGGGACACATCTATTTCTCAAAATATTGGCTTTGTATTTTTCAAGAGGTATTTGCAAGCTGCTCAGTTTTAATTAGCAAAATGCCTGGTCTTAAAAGGATGCTTACAGTGGGATCATATCATATGCATGCTTATTCAGATATTTATTGAAAATTACTCCCATGCCATGTGCAATCCTACACAAACATACCTATGAGTAAATCCTATTGAACTCAGTGGTATTTCCCTATGGACAGATTTGCTTTGATTGCACTAGTTATTGTGAGTAAGGGGGGTTGCAGACTGCCAGAAATAGTGCAAATTGAGTCCACTTTTAGGGTTAGGGTTAATGCTAGGGAATCATGGGAATTGTAATTTATTGTGGCACCAGAGTTCTCTGACAGAGAAGGCTCAATGTCTCAGAGAAAAAAACAATTCCCATGGTTCCCTAGCACTAACCCTAACCCTAAAAGTGGACTCAGTTTGCACTATTTCTGGCAGTCTGCAACCCCCCTAAGGTTCCATTGTGCCTAGTGTAACTTGTTCCTGAGCAACCACACAGAGGATCAGTCCTACCATTAGGCAGGGTGATTTGGAATACTATGAAAAGGAGACAAATTGGTACTTATTTTGTTATTATTGTTATTGTACTGCCAAGGATGAGGAGGGTCTTGTGGGATTTTCTGCCTCATGTATTCAAATAACATGGTTGTCTATGCTTCAGATGTGATCTCTTGATTAAAAGAAGGCAGTCTCACATTGAAAAAAAGGTAATAATTTAACAGGGATGTATATGTACTACAAATTTTTATAGATGTATTATCCCATTTAGCTATTATGGTTTACCCCAGTAGTGGATAGACTTTAGTTTATAGGACCATTCCCCCCCTTTTTTAACCCAGGACTCACTGACTGGTGCAAGACAAACAGGTAGAAAGTATACTTGTTTTCAATGCCTGAGAGTTTTAAGATGATGTACAAAAAACCCAACCCTTTAGTTTACTCTGCTATTTGGGGGGAAAACTGGTTTTTGTTGTGGTCTGACCCCCCCCCCCCATTGGGATCATGGTGGAATCGTGGTGGGGGTGTGGTGGGGAAGGTGCTGATTGATCATCCAGGTCAGGTGTTCATCTAGGTCACCTGATTGTTCCAACCACAGGAGGGTAGAGCTCTTGTTTGTATTGGCATCTGGAAAAGGTGGCGTTCACATTTTTCTTTTTGATTTGGTGTTTGTATACACATATTTGAAGGTCAGCATTTCACCTCCCCCTTCTCTATGGGCTGCACTTTACAGAAGCGCAGGTGGGCAATCAGAAAGAAGGGAAATAAAAGGCTATTTGATTAAGTGAATATGCAAATAAGTGAATACATGTATACATTGTGAGAATAAAAAAAAATCAACAACTGCTGTGATTAGACATAAACAGATACAGCAAACATGTGCAAACTGTAAAAACATCCCCTTGCACTGATCTAGGGGTATTGGGGGGTCATTGTGGCATGAAATAGGTGCATGTGGCAATAAAGGGATCAAACCAAGGTAGGGATACTACTCAGTAGAGCTAAGATACAGCTTTTGTGTTCAGCCCCCGTCATCCCCTTCACTGTTCTATTAGTCACTTTTCCATTAGCTTCTACTGGTAACAATAGTAGTTACTGTTGTTGCTAACAACTGCTTTGGTACTTATTAATACTCCTGAATGGAATTTATAAACTGGATTATCAAGTCAAACCACTCATGCAAACACAGATTGTGGATGCAATTCTATATTTACTTACCTGGAAATAAATCCATTCAACTCAATGGTACTTACTTTTGATCATATATAGGATTTCACTATAAATTCCCCTGCCTAAATAAATACGTATGAAACACTTGAATAACCTCATTATCAGTCTTTCAGTTTGGTAACACACCTAACGAAATGTTCAAGGCACCAAAACAAATACACCTTTGCACTGTAAAATCAACACTAGCATTTTACTTTATTCATCGTAAACAGAAACTGATAGTACATGTTAACCTTTCACTGGGTTTCATAAGAATATGTTAAGTTTTGGATACTCTTTTGTTGCTAGGTTGGCTAACCATAGAAATCACTCATATGATAGAAATAGATCATCCATTCCATTCAGTTGTAGGTGCAGGTTGTAACAAGTAACATTGATATATCAGAATTTGAGAGGAAGTTGTGCAGTGGATTCTTTTAATTTAGATCATAATTACTGCAAACAGTTGCAAGTAGTCTAAACAATTCAGGGCTGCTAGCCATTGTTCAGAAATGCAATTTCAGCTATCCTATTTCAGATACAGTATGAATAGTTTACACTATTATATTGTCAAAATGGTAAGACAATGACTCCATCCCTACGTTTTTACTGTTGATTTACCTATACATGAATTAATTAGGGTCACTAATGTTGACACTAATAAAGAGTGTTAATATTTTCTCATTTTATTTTATAAATGGCAGAATTATGAAGAATCAATATGAATAGTTATGAAGAATAATATAAAGATCTCAAACAGGGTAGTGTGTTAATCTTTTGGATCAAAATGACAAAAGAGTTTAAGATTAAAAAGATTATTACAGGTTCAGTCTCCCTTATCTGGAATTTTGAAATCCAAAATACTCCAAAATTCAAAATTGTCTACATAGGTGGCTAAGATATTGATACCTTTGCTTTTGGGTGGTTTAATGTGTACAAACTTTGTTTCAGCACAAAATTATTTAAAATGTTGTATAAAATTAGCTTCAAGCTATGTATATAAGGTGTATGTAAAACATAAATGAACTACATGTTTAGACCAAAATACACATATGCAAATACAGGTCCAAAAATCCAAAATCCAAAAAAAAAGTCCAAAATTCAAAACACTTCTGGTCCAAAGCATTTCAGATAATGGAGACTCAACCTCTATTCCATTAGCTTTTGTGGATACAACCCACTTCATTGGATGTATGGAATGTAACATCCCATAATATCTTGTACTTCAGCATGACAGAACAAACACATTTGTAAAGAAGAAATGATCCTTTCACTACTTCAGACAAATGCATATCATGTCTTCTTTGTCTTGTTTATGACCACTACTGATAATCCTATGGTAACTATCTGTATCTAATTTCAGTATGATTCTCCCAACTCCCCCAAATGTGTACAGATTATGGGGAGCTCCAAAAATTGGGTGGACTCAGTTTCTATGAGTGAGCATTTGGCAAAATCCTTTCGGGGGCTTACGCTGGTGTAAATCCTGGTTATGCCAGCATAGGGCTGGAGCAGATGGGCAGGGAAAAGTGGCTCGATCCTGCTTTTTCCAAAAGTGGGTCAAAACCCCGCTTCCCACATGGCCTACTCCCAAGGTGGGCAAAATGCATACAGCCTGACCACATGGCACAGTGTTAAACTGCACCGCTGAATAATTTTTTTTTGTTACCTACCCATCATGCATGTGCACCATTGCATAAGCACACCACCTGTGACCCTGAAGTACCTCCCACATCCACCCAGATGCCATCCCATTGCATGTCCATCTCTTTGATCAGCTGTACAGTCACATGGGCATCAGGGCATCGGTGTGCGAGTACTACACTGGCAAAGCACAATCATGGAGCCTCCTCCTACACTCCGCTTCACTCCATACCCCTGTTGGGCTATCTCGTTTGTGTATGTTGTAATTGCATCCATTGGAGTTGAAACACTTTCATTTCTTTGCTTTGCCACATCCCTGCATTCACATTGGGGCATTTATATGCAGATGCAAAGTTGCTCATTTTTCGCCTTGAGTCAGATTATCCCAGGTTCTGTTTGCTCCAGTTTTTAGACTCACTGTGCAGCTTCAGTCTGGTTTCTGCCCACTTTGGAGGTGTGTGTCATCTAAACACCCCGCCTTCAATGAGGTTGGAAACCACATTATTTGGCCCATCTGTTCTACCCTATAGTTACCATTTTTTTTTTGTGCTGTGCAAGTAGGTATCCTGTGATAAACAGGCCTATCATCAGCAATCTTGGCTGGCAAGTGCTTAACAGAGTCTTTGTGGAGGGGTACTGTGCCATTGCTGCTATTTCTTTATTTTTATAAGTGGCTGGGGGCAGTTAAATGGGCATATCCCTAATTAGAGATTCTCACAGTTTTACCTTTAATTATAAAAGCATTTATCATCAGAAATGACAGAATGTAATGGCCATTATCTCAATAAGAGTGATGCTTTGAGTTTTTTTCATTTCTTCTCTGTTACATACATTTTTAAAAGTGCTTCAATAGATTGGCTCTGTTCCAATATTGGGGGGGGGGGAGGAATAGCAGAGAAAGAGAGCAGACCTGTCCACATTTCCATACAACAGCCTGCCTTTATGCCTGACACACCAAGTCTGTAGGATACACTCCATAGTTGCAGTTTGGATTATTTGACTTCTAGTTCACTTTCCCATTAAGGAGATGGGCCAAAACAAACCATGCATTCTTGTGCTTCCACTCCCAAATACCAATTTCATCTAGGAAAAGCTGAATCTAGGCTACCACTGCTCATTAGGCCTTTTTACAAAGGCATAGGATAGAAACTAGGGTGTAGATCAGGGGTAGGCAACTTAAGGCCTGGGGGCCGGATGCATCGCCACCACCGCCTGCCATGATGATATTGATTATTGTTGTTATTACTTATTCTTGGGGTTTTCTTGGCAAAATTTCCACAGGGGTTTTGCCATCATGGCTTTTCTGGGGCTGAGAGAGTGTGCATGCATATTTTTTTATTTTTTATTTTTGTTTAAATTATTTATTTATTTATTTTTGGTTGTTTGAGGGACAGCAACCCGGCCCCCGCCTCAAAAAGTTTGCCTACCCCTGGTGTAGATTCTCAGGCTGGCTAGTACCTGAACTGTTTCTTTCAACAAAATATAAATGATCTTCTCCTTAAATTCCTTCAGTTCAGAGGAATTCACTAAAACACTTCCTAGGAGGCTCAAGGCTCCTATTGGCCTTAATAGGCAAGGCTTGAGAAGGCAGGCAATAGGCAATAAAGCTCCAAACATCCTTCTCTGTATCTTCAGACAAGATCAGCTGAAGTTTAACTGCATAATGTACAGAGACATTATGAATACTTTCAGGTCAGCTCAGTAAATTGTGATGTCCGGGCTTGCATGGCCATGAACACTTATTTCCCCCCCTTCCCTCACCATATTTTTTCCTTATTAAAAATACCGTATTTTTCGCCATATAAGATGCTCCGGCATATAAGATGCACCCAATTTTAAAGGAGGAAAATCTAGGAAAAAAAAGATTCTTAACCAAATACCGTAGTAAAATATTTTATATCAACTGTATAAAGTTAACAGCAGTTTAAGAACAATTTTAAGTTGTACCTGTACTTTGAAAAAAAGTAACTTATATAATATATAAACAATTGGACCAACAAATAAATACATACACTCACAAATGAAACAAGAAAAAAACCTAATACAAATACATAACTAATAACTTCCCAGTTTCCCTGATTTCCTGGGATTTGATCGTCTTGTTTTAATAACTTCTGACTGTGTGTAAACTTCATTACGCTATTAAACTAAATTGAAAAGTTGCTAGCAATGCACACATTATTCTGTTTTATTTTGTTATATCTTGATTTGATTAATTTCCCCCTACCTTATATCCAATTACTTTTCCCATATATTTTCACAATATTCTATCACCAGACCCCAATCGTTATCCAGTTTATCACTTGCTTTTTGAGTTATAGAAACCGTTAACTTATCTAACTCTATCATTTCTATTAACTTTAATAACCATTCATCATTTGTGGGTAAATGTGGTGATTTTCAATTTTTGCCAAAAGAATTCAGGCAGCAGTTACCATGAAAAGAAGCAATTTTCAATATTTCCGTCCATCATTATTTGCAATCTTATTTGTCATATTTAAATATATATCTCAGGATATATATTTGGTATCTACAGTCGCCCCTCCTTTCTCATGAAGTCCATGGTTTTGCCTATTCACCTAGGGGCAACCTCCATTGAAATCAATGGGACGCCTGCCTGTGCACTCCTGTGAGAGCACACCCCATTCAAGTCTATGGAACTTGAATATTGGTGAGTCTCTATTTTCATAGGGGGGGGGGGCAGGTCCAGAATAGATCCTATGAAAATGGAGGGCCAACTGTAATTGTTAAGATCTTATTGATTTGCCAGTGGCTTTCCTCCCAATATTTTTTAACCTTTGGACAGGTCCACCACATTTATAACCACATCCCTTTGGCTTGCTTACATTTACAAAAATTATTTTGTTTTGATTTCTCAAACATGACAATAGTTTTTTGTGGGTTTTTTGGGCTGTGTGGCCATGTTCTAGAAGAGTTCCTTTCTGATGTTTCGCCAGCATCTGTGGCTGGCATCTTCAGAGAAGTCCACTAGTCCACTTTATTATTGTGTCTTGGACCTGATCTTGTTCAAGTTCTCTGTTCAAAAGTATTTTATATATCTAAGCTGTTTTCTTATTTTCATTGCTTAAGAGAACGAGTCACCTTGAGTCCCTGTATTGGGAGACAGATGGGATATAAGAAAATAATAATAATAATAATAATAATAATAATAATAATAATAATAATAATAATAACTTTGTTTAATTCTATTTTTATTCCTAAAACCTTCTAGATTCAGATCCATTTTATATCTTTCCTTTAGTTGCATATATTAGGCTCTAATTTCCCCATACCTTCTATAGGTTTCATTTGATAACCTTATGCCTGATCCTTTATTAAGATGTCCTAATATGTTAACCATCTTCCTTGAAAGGCCTCTTATGGAGATATCCATTTGGGTATTTTCTGATAACATTTCTTTTTCTTGAATTGCCAGTTTCTGTGAAGAGCTTTCATAAAGTAATGATTTTCAAACTCCGTGTGCATTTTAACCTTTAATATAGGTATGCGTGTCAACCATAATGGAGATTGAAACCTTCCAAATTTAATACTCTTTCATTTTCCAATCTTATCCAATCAATAAGCCAATTAAGATCATTAGCCTAGTAATATAGCTTCAAATCTGGGAGATCACATCCACCATTCTCTCTCTTATCTGTCAATGTCTTCTGTTTAATCCCAGGCTTCCTTCTTGCCCAGATGAAGTTCCTAAGATCTTTCTACCATTTGGGAAAGGGTTTTTCTCTAATGATTACTGGTAAGTTCTGAAATAAATTGTTCCTCTTTGGAAGTATTACCATTTTAATGGCTGCTATTCTCCCCAAGAGAGATAGCTGTAGCTTAGACCAATTTCCCATCTAATTTTTTCTCCACAATGGTTTACAGTTATTGTCATATAAATCTGAATTTCTTTTTGTCAACCAAATTCCAAGGTATTTTCTGTTTTACTTCCTTATTTCCATTTCTTCTCCTTTTGTTATATGCTTCATGAGTGTAACAGTCTTTCATTTGTTTATTTTGAATCCAGAAAATTTGCCCAAATTATGTAATTTCTTCATTAATTTACCTGTTCTTGTCAGTGGATCTACCAGAATTATCACAAGATCATCAGCGAAAGCCTTTAGTTTGTACTCCTGGCCTTTATGTCTTAACCCTAGAGTTTCTGGGTCTTGTTGAATGTCATTGTTTAGCACAGTAGTCCCTTGCTATCCAAAGGGGATCTATTCTGGACCCCCGCCCCCCATGGATAGCAAAAATGCAGGACCTTAAATCTCTCTCTTTTTTAATAGGTGTGTGTGCACACTCGCATCCACACATGTAGCTGCATGCACATGTGCCCGTTGAAAAAGCCAGAGCTTGCCATCCATGGAAGCTCAGACCCGCAGATGGCAAATCCATGGTTGGTGCAGGAATGCTGTACCTCCAAGACACTAATAAACAAAAGAGGTAACAAGGGACAACCCTGATGTCCATTTCCAAATTCCAATTTCTTTAGTTCTTTCTCTATTAATTATTACAGGGGTAGGCAACCTTTCCCCATTAAGGGCCGAGGGACTTCAGCTCCCAGAATCCCAGGAGCTATTGGCCAACATGGGACTATTGGCCAACATGGCTGAGGCTTCTGGGAGCTGAAGTCCCTCGGCCCTTAAAGAGGAAAGGTTGCCTACCCCTGAATATTTTGGATCCAAGCTGTGACCAGTAGTATGTATGAAGTATATTAGAAATTAGTGCATTGTTGAGGACTGAAAACCTACACAGGTTCTGAATGGTTACAGCTACTTGTACTTTCCTCTATAACAGGAAAGTTCTATGGTAAACTGTGTTGTCAAGCAACAGGTTAGTACAAACTGATGTTAAGCTTAAATAAACATGTTTGAACAAATTATGACCTTGGTCACAGTGCTTAAGTTCTAGACAAGCTGTATTTATTTAATCAGAGCCTTCTCAAAGCACTTTGATGTACAGACTTGAAGAGAGAGCTACCTATTAAGCAAAGAACTGTAAGGATTTAAGAGTTTACAGGTTTTAGGAATATGAAGACAATGAAACATTCACACCACCCTCCAGCTTAAATGCCATTCAATTTGGATGAGTGTAAGGGACTTGTTAATTTAGGTAAAATAATAAGAAAATGGTTTTGGAAAGGAAATGAGATGCAAGTTGTTTAAAGAACAGTTGTACTGTATGGAATTGGTCAGTTGTTGACTCCCATTCCTTACTGTATGGCCAAAGCTTTGGTACTGGACACCACTATAATATATATGCATACCATACAACCTTTGTGAAACTAGCAACTTGAATTCTATAGATAATCAAGTAGAATAGATCCATTCAGTCAATTGTTGAATTGTGAGTTAACATTTATATAATTCTTTTAATTGATCTACTCTAGTTGAAGACTACCAATAGGATTCAGGTCATTATTTGCATAGCTGTAACTTTGTTTTTTCCTATTACAGAAGCATGAATAAATGCAACTTAAAAATCTAGCTCCCTAAAGGACATTGTTTCATGAAGAGTATATTTATATTTATACTAAGAGTTTTAAAGAAACATATTTAAAGAAAGAAAAGCAACATTTATATAACTATGCACACTGGAGATTCTCCTTGTAATGTTAGCACAGCACTGTTGCGTTGTTGGCACACTGTCATGATTCTGCTGTTGCTACTGGTATGCTGTGTCTTATACACTTCTCTGTTTATTTAGCAAGCTTTAACTAAAGACTATCCATGAAAGTAAGAAAATCTTGGAGAAATAAGATCCACACTCATCAAATTTACAGGTGACATCAAATTAAAAAGGGAAACTTCAAGAGACAGAATCAAGATTCAAGGTGACTTCAACAGATTGGAGAACTGGTTCAAAACTAACAGAATGATTTCCCATAGTTTCTTTATTTAGGAATAAAGCCATATCCACAAATATAGGATGGGTGGCACCTGATTTGACAGCTATACATGTAAAAAGGATATAGGAGTCTTAATAAACCACAAGCTAAACCGGATCTGACAGTGTGATGTGATAGTGGTAGGGAAAGCCAATGCAATTCTAGTGTAATGTTCAAATCTATTGAAGTAATTTGTTGTTGTTGGCTGAACTTTGACTCATGGTGACCCTATGAATGAGTAACCTCCAAGAGTCCTGGTCACCAACTGCTATGCTCAAGTCTTGCAAACTCAGGGCTGTGGCTTCCTTGGTTGAATCAATTTGGTCTTCCTCTTTTCCTACGGTCTTCCACTCTCCCAAGTATTATAATCTTCATCAACTCTTCCCTAGTGTCACATTTCAGATGTGTTGATTGTCTTATCAGCTTCAATCACAGTCCAGATTTCACAAACATACATAGAAATCAGAATTATTATTATCTGGATGTGTCTGACTGGTATTAAGTTATATGCTTTTATGCTTGAGGATCTTATCTAGTTCCTTCATGGCTGCTTTCCCAGATCTTACTCTTCTAATTACTTGACTTTGGGCCTTTGCAGACAGCCAGAAATAGTGCAAATTGAGTCCACTTTTAGGGTTAGGGTTAGTGCTAGGGAATCATGGGACTTGTTGTTTTTTCTGAGACATTGAGCCTTCTCTGTCAGAGAGCTCTGGTGCCACAATAAAATACAGTTCCCATGATTCCCTAGCACTAACCCTAACCCTAAAAGTGGACTCAATTTGCACTATTTCTGGCAATCTGCAACCCTCCTAACTTCTCCATTGTGGTGAAGAGTGAACCAAGGTATAAGAAATCTTTGACTATTTTAATGTCTTTGTTACTTACACTAAATTTATGTTTATCAGCTGTGGTTATTATTTTTGTCTTCTTAATATTCACCTGTAGTTCTGCTTTTGTAGTTTCTTCTTTAACTTTCAGCTGTAGTCATTTAAAGTATTTGCTATTTTCTGCAAGTAATACGGTGTTATCTGCATATTTTAAATTGTTTAGGTTCCTTCTTCCAGTTTTTACACCTGCTTCCTCTGAGTCAAACCTTACTTTTTGTATGATATGTTCTGTATATAAAGAGAAAGGGTAATAAAATGCAGCTTTATCTGACCCTTTCTGTTTCTCCATATTGTGTCCTGACAGTGGCCTCATGTCTAGACTAGAGGCTATGCCTGAGGACAATCAGATGCTGTGGCACTCCAATTTTTTTCCAGAGCAAACCATAATTTCTCTGGATCTACACAAATTTGCTGATGTCTATAAAGCACAGTGCTTCAGTGTTTTCAATTATCCAATGTATGTTTGCAGTATGATCTTTAGTGGTTCTTCCTTTTCTGCATCCAGCTTAGAGATCTTTCATTTCTCACTCCATATATGGTAAAAGCCTTTTTTGGGTAAAATATTGAACTTCACTTTGCTTGCATGAGAGAACAGCGCAATAGTCCAATGGTTACTACAATTCCTGGTATCCCCTTTCTTGGGGATTGGAACTGAATGTTTCCAGTTTGAGTACAATTGTTTTGTTTTCCATACTTGTTGGCTGACTTTTGTTAGAATTTGAATGGATTCCTTCTCTACAGCTTGAAACAGCTGTATTGGTGTAGCATCTGTTCCTGGTAATTTATTTCTTCCACAACTTTGAGAACCTTTCCCACTTCACTTTCTAAAATTGTGGGTTCATCTGGGGCATCACTAGGGGGGTCCAAAGAGTGTAAACTGCATCAGGTGACACTATAAGGAGGAAATGACACTACTGCTCTCCAGACATCTGCTTTTTGGCAGAAATGGGCTGTGATGTTTACCCATGTCCCTTTAAAATACTGAAGACGTGGTGTGAGTGGGGTGAAGCTCAGAGGAAGGAGAAAGGAGAGGCCCTGGGTTTGTTTTTTTAGTTTTTAAAAATGTTTAATTGTATTTTTTAAAAAAAAATTTTTTTTCTTTAAAAACATATCTTACCAAATGTTCACTTTAAGCACATAGCACTATGTATATGTAAATACATTTAGGCTGTGTTTTGACTGGGTAGGCCTGCTGGAAGAGATATGTCTTTAATGCTGTTCTAAATGCTGTCAACATTTTCAGCTGTCATATCTCCTCCAGTGGGTCATTCCACAACTGGGGGCAGCAGACAAAAAAGTCCCTAGGAGACTGTTGCCAGTCTAATCCTGGCCTATTGGAGCAAACATTTCTCAGAGGACCTGAGTGTACAGGCAAATTATACAGGAGAAGATATTCTTGTAGGTAACCTGGACCCAAACCATATAGGGTTTTAAAGGTAATAGCCAACACTTTGTACTTTACTCAGAAACTAATTGGCATCCAGAAGAATGATTTTAAGATCAGTTTGATGTGAACACTTGTAATCAGTGTGGTTGCCATATTCTGAACTAGTTGGCAACCATAATTTGGTACAAAGGTAGCCCAATCTAGAGTACATTGCAGAAGTCCAGACTTGAGGTTACCATTGTGTGCACTACCATCTTTAGTTCCTCAGATTATAGGAAGGGGTGCAGTTGGAGTATCAGCCAAAACTGATGATAACAGGCACTCCCGACTGCCGCATCTATCTATGCTGACATTTGGAGGGAGCACTCCTAAACTGCAAACAAAGTCTTTCAGGGGGAGTGTGACCCCATCCAGAACTGGTTGACACACCTCTAGCCCCAGATTAGGACCCTTGATAGTAAGCACCTCTGTCTTGTCTGGATTCAGCTTCAATTTGTTTTTCATCATCCAACCCATTACCTCTTCCAAGCATTCATTCAGAAGAGACACACTATCCTTAGCTGTTTCTGAAAGCATGGAGAAGTATATTTGGGTGTCATCCATGCCTCTGGATGATCTCCCCCAGTGGTTTCCTGTTGATGTTTAATAGCACTGGGGATAGAATAGCACCTTGTGGTATGCTATATAATAGCTCCCTTTTTTGAGGAGCAGCTATCTCCGAGCACCACCGTCTGGAAACTGCCTGAGTGCCTCCAATTCTCAACCCCCTGAGGTGTTCCAGAAGAATACAATGGTCAATAGTATCAGAAACCTCTGAGAGGTCCAAGAGCACCACCAGGAACACACTCCCTCTGTCAATGCTCAAGTGAAGATCATCCATTAAGGCAACCATAAGAGTCTCAACTCTGTATCCTGTTCTGACATTGGTTTGAAATGGATTGAGAAAGTGTGTGTCATCCATGACCACCTGGAGTTGGAAGGCAACTGCTTTCTCAATCATCTTGCCCAATAAAGGAAGTTTTGATACTGGCCTGTAATTATTAAGGTCCAGAGAATCCAGGGAGGGCTTTTTCAGCAGTGGTCTAATCACTGTTGTTATTACCATTACATTCAGCAATATATGGGAATTATAATTTATGAGCAACATTAGTACTAGAAATTTACTAAGGATTCTGTATGGTGTAATATGGGGGATCAGTTGCGGGGGGGGGGGTTGATACCATGAGATATCGTATCAGGTGATGCCAATTCTAGTGATGCTACTGGGTTCATCATCAAATGGTTCTTCCTTACAGTCTCTCACAATCTCTTTTATAAAGGGGTGAAACAACAGGCATAAAAAAACCCAACAAAACGGTTTCCTAACAGCTTGGGAGAGTGGCATACGCATGATGCACATACCCAAGATGCCTGGAAGCCAGCTTCATGCTGTCCAGCTGCCCACACAGCACCCTTCTAGGTGCTCCATGCTACACCAATACAGCACCCTTCTAGGTGCTCCAGTGGCATGGTGTTTATATGCTGCACACCGCAGAAGCACTGTAAAGCCTCAGCAGGGTGGGAAAAGCCAGCTTTTGCCAGCACATAAAGGAGTAGCAATTTGCCGCTTCTTTTTGGGCCAGCAAAAAGGCGGATTGGGGCCATGGTGTACGGTTGCTGTGGCCCCAATCCAGCATCAGTGGGGCAGCTTTACATTGCCCCTTCAGGGTGGTCTCTTTTACCCCATAGTTCCTCAGTGTATTTCTTCCATTGACTTTTTATTTTATCCTAATCACTTAATGTGTTCCTATTTGGTCATATATTCTTGGTTTGAATTTCCCTTTAATTTCTCAGATCTTGTAGAAGAGGTGTCTTGTTTTATCTTTTTTGTTATTTTCTTTGGATTATTGTAGTTCTTTTTGTCTCTACACACAAGTAATAGTACAATTCTATTCTGGTTTGGTCAGACTTTGTGGAGTACTGTGTTTAGTTCTGGGCAAAATAAT
>JAIPUX010001232.1:97754522-97765157 GCA_020142125.1 Phrynosoma platyrhinos | reverse complement strand
TATATCAGGGCACTCGTATGTCGAGGTACCACTGTAAAGCTATTACCCATTGACAAGGTTGCCAAGTCATGTCTGAACGTAGGGGGTGGTGCTCATCTCCGTTACTAAGCCGAAGAGACTCCTCTGTGATCTTGTGGCCAGCATGATTGCTCAGAATGCTGTTTATCTTCTCACCAAGGTGGTACCTATTTATCTACTTGTATTTGCATGCTTTCAAACTGCTAGGTTGGCAGAAGCTGAGACTAGTGTCAGGAACTCACCCCATCATGCAGGTATGGAACTGCCAACCTGCCGATCTTGCAATCAACAGAGTCACCACTTCACCACTTGAGACAACCATTATTAAAATTACAAGAGTCTGATCCCTTTTTTGGTTACATCAATAGGGTATACAGCAAAGGATCTGGTTTGGTCAACATAACCTAAAGTATTGTACCCTTATTGTCTGATTCCATGCATTTTTATTCAAAAGTAAGACCCATTTTGATCAGTGGGATTTTCTATATACAGAATTGGAACCTGGATTAAGGGCCTTTTCATGGTGTACATTTATAGCACAATGATTCCAGGGCAAGATCCTGTGGAATCCTTGGAGGGAATCTGGGGAGGGGAATTTTGGATTCTTAGTCAGAGCACTCCTTTAGTGCCTCTGACTAAACTATAAATTCCTGAAGTCCATATATGCAGCCATGACAGGTAAAGTGGAACCATAGTGCTATAATTGTGTAGTGTGAAGTGACTCTCAGAGAGGGGAGGGGAAAGGAGCTCAAAATCTTATGACTTACTAGAGTTTTATGTATTTTGTTTTTACATTAACCAGTTTTCAGGCAGAAGATACACTTTTGACCAATTCCTAAATGGGATGGTGGTGGCTGTGCAGAAGAGCCCAGTGTTTAACTTTCTATGCCTGTGTCAAAGAGCAAATCATAAGATTGATGGGGGGGGGGGGGGGGGGGGGGGGGGGGGGGGAGGAATAATTGGCATTGAACACAAAGCTCAAACAGCAGAGGTAGAGAAGCAGTCTTGGTACCCTCTCCAGTCTCTTCCCAGCCACTGGGAAAATATTTGTAGTGGCTCTTGGTCCAAGATTCATCAGAGCTGGAAGAAGAGGTGAGTCTGGGCCAGTAGGCAGGGACTCTCTCTACTATACCCTCAATACAAGGGAAGATTTTGACCAGAGCCAAATTGTAGCTCAAAGAAAAAAAAGAGAAAAGCCACTTCTTTCTGTCCTGCCAGCAAGAGTGCAGAATGGCTCAGGAAATGTAAAAGCACTCCAGCCTCAGAGCAGTCCACCCAGCAGGTATGGAACAATGATGTTAGTTATTATGTTTATAAGATTATAGGGGGAGAGGGAATATTATGATAAGAATTGGTGGGCATCATGCAGCATGTGGCTAATGAGTTTTAAAGACCTCTTCCTATCCATAATTCAGAGCTAGTTTTGACTTGTTGCTTTATGCCTGCTTTAGCTCTGTTGTGGAAATACTGCTTACAGCTTGATATAATGATTGCAAGCTTTTTTGTGGTCTGTCTCAGAGACTAGCAAAAGAGTTCTTTCATTTTCCTATTTTCAGCATGTAGGCCTGGTCTACATATCCAGCAGAACAAAGTAGCAGAAACCCTCTGGTCTAAATTCTATTGTCGCTCTTGATTAGAGTGGATTAATTGAATCAACTGGATTTGTCTATGTGTTGGCTCAACATTCAATATGTGATTCAGTGGATCTACCCAAGTTGCCTAAATACTCTGATCTTGAAGGAAGCTAAGCAGGGTTGGGCCTGGCTAGTACTTAGATGAGAATCCACCAAAGAATGCCCTTTGTTATTTCTTTGCCTGAGAAAACCCTATGAAATTCATGGGGTTGCCATAAGTCAACAGGTGACTTGAAAGAATACACTTTATTTAACTCTGGGAGTATCCAACAGGATTAGTATATTTAGCAGCAAGGAAGTTCTTAATGTGGGGTACACTGTACACATTAGGAGTCCAACTCCCTCCCCCAATTTTGCTGAATGTGTAGCAGAATTAGTTCCAATCACTGGGGTGTTTATGTACATATGCACAGATCAGATTTTTAAAACATTGCCTGGATGGCATGGTTTATAACTACCCTCAAAAGACCTTGAGAGTTAGGCAAAAGATCTTGTCTAATATGAATACACAACAGTTACTCTGTACAGGAAATCTTTATAGTTCTGTAGAGTACATTTCATATCAGAAGAAGATGGTACTTGGATAGGGGAAATGAATTATCTTTTTAAAAAAAGTTTTCTTAGCAATAACTATTTGGACTTCATTTTGCACATTATGATTTGTTTTACATGTACCAGCATAACGACAAACTGGGTGTCATGTGTGGGAATCTGTTGGCTGTTTATTGCACATCTGACTCATTCAAACACAATAAAGTGTGAAATTCGTAAAGTGGAATTTAAATTGCAATTTCTGTTAAGGTGATGATTAACTTTGTGAAACCTTGTACAAAACTTTGATGGAAAGATGTCAAAAGAGATCTTATTATTATTTTAAATGCCCATTTAAGTTAACTGACCTTTCGAAGAGACACACATAAGAAAGGCAAACAAAATTTATTTTTTGTGGGTTTTTCGGGCTGTGTGGTCATGTTCTAGAAGAGTTTCTTTCTGATGTTTCTCCAGCATCTGTGGCTGGCATCTTCAGAGAGGCTGGCATCTTCAGAGAATAAAATTTATTTTGTTCTATTGTTGTGGAAAATCCATATGAAACCCCAGAGGTTTTTAACACTACATCACAAAGGGGTGCTCCCCGAATTAAGGCTATTGCCAAATAAGAATTCTTCTCCCCAATGAAAATTTATTTTACACTCCCCAAATTGCTAGCATTGCAATTAATTTTATACTTCAGGTGACTATACAAATACAGTTTAGGTCTCCAAAGAAAAAGAGAGGTCAGTGCTACCAAGGAACTGAGAATACAGGAAATATAAGTTCTAGGTATGAAAGATATTCATTGCCTCACTATTTGTAATACAAGAAATTGGCAGATTGAAAGAAAATTTAATTTGGGGGCAGAATTCTTTTTTGGGGGACAGTGCTCTAATTCCCTCATAACTACGGTACATCTCTGCTATATCATTTTTAATAGCAGAATTCTTGCTAGAACAAAAAATATAGAACACTATATTTAATAAAACAAAAACAAATGCCAAATCATGATAAATAGAATAATATATAAATATAGCCGTGTTAGTCTGTAGAAGCAATATATAGAGAGATCTTGTAGTGCCTTTGAAACTAACCAAAATAAGTTGGCAGCGTGAGCTTTTATAGACTTCAGTCTACTTCCTCAGATGCATATAGTGGAGTGAAAACCAGGGGCAGACATATATATGCCATTGGTATGGCATATATATGTCTGTCCCTGGTTTCCACTCCACTATATGCATCTGAGGAAGCAGACTGAAGTCTATGAAAGTTCATGCTGCCAACTTCTTTATTTCAGTTATCTCAAAGGTGCTACATGATCTCTCTCTACATACTGTGCAAGTGCAGGTGTAGCATAAATAGCACCAGGAGACCCACAAAGACAGAGGGGATTATCAGATGGGGGGGCAGAAGCATTCTCCTGGCATAATCACATGATTGCGCTGAAGATTTCAGACATATCATGCTCATCTAGGACTTATCCTGTGAGGATCCAAGAAATCTCCACCAACAAGCCATTCATGGGGAATTCCCGGTAATGGTTTAGTTGCAGGAGCATTCCTGGATATTCACAGGATATGTCCTGGATGAGTGCAATGTATCTGAAAATCTTCAGCACGATTCCGTGTTTATACCTTTTACTCCTGGCTTCCCATTCCCCCACCCCCCAATCCCGTCTGATAATCTCCAGAGCTCATGAAAGTTAGGTGGGACATAGCCCTCCAATGTGCTCATGATCCATACGGTGAATGTTTACTGATATCTGTGCAGCAGAACAACTCTTGGTGCAGTCCCTTCATTCTGCTTACACTATTAACATGTTGTGATGCTGCTGTGGCTTAAAATGATTTGTAACTAATCCTAAACCTTGAATGTAGGTTCAGTGATGTGCAGGGCTTGTACATGGGAAAAGTGTTTTGTTACTGAATTTCAAATGAAATCCCAACTTTGTATTTTTTTTAAAAAAGTAAATTAAACAGGAATATCTGTGATGATTTAGAACATACAGCTTCTCTCCCTTCCTCCCTCCTTCTCTCTCTGTATATATATATATGTTTTGTTGAAACAGCAAAGCAGTTTTTGTTCTTGATAGCATGAGGAATTACTCCAGGTAGAAACGTGACAATGTGGCCTCACCCTGCTTATATCACAGGAATTGCCACTGCAAAATGTCAGTCTTACAAATGGAACAGGTACTGAAAAGAGCCAAAAAGAAACAATGGAATCTAATTTTTTATATTTTACTTGGTAAGTTAAGTCTCTCTTTATTAACATATCTTTTGGTTTAATATTTTAATATAAAGATCTGTATAGAGTACAAAGTCAATGAATGTTTAAAGATCTAAAAGCCATTAGTTTTCCCCTTCTTTAATTTCTAATGAATGTATAAAATTTCATGTATTTGTGGTATGTGAAGAATGATTTTGAAGAATGTTGAATAATTTTTCTAAGATAAAAATGTCACAAACGGTTTTGCATTTACTTTCACACTAAACAGCAAAATACCCAAATGCTAGTTGTACATGTGTTAAGCTTTAGTGTTCCATTTTGATTTTACTTTTTAAAGTCTTTTTGTGTCAGCTTTCTGGAGTAACAGGATTTGGTGCTAAACATATTCAGCATCTTTTAATCTGAAAAACATTGGAATGTATTACTACAAATACTTATCAACTTTTAAAAGTACAGATAAGACATCCACTTGGATTATATCAAGAACTTCTTTAGAAAACTTTGCCTAGCAGGAGAGAAGTATTGCTTAGGAAATCATAAAAGTGGAAAGAAAGAGAAACTCAGATTTACAAGGATACTATTTTCCTGACATTAAATTGAAGATTAGAGCTTTAATGGAATTCCTGTATATTCTTTGAAAGTGTTTAAGATGACAATCTTATCTTGTGAAAACTGGATGCTGTTTGAGAGAAATGTTTTTCTGATCAATTGATTATGTGTTTTTGTAATTATTCCTTGATTAAGAATAGATTTGATATAGTTTTTTAATAAACAATATTATAAAGAAAAAACATGTAAACATTTGGATTTCTATAGCTCGATTCAGCAACATTTCTTCAAATATCTGAATATTTTAGATGGTCATATCCAGTAGCTTACATGACACAAAAATTACTTCCCTAGAAGTTATAATTACTTTCGGACATTAGAGTTGGAGTCATACAGACAGTGCCACTTACATTGGCTTGTTCAACAATGAGACATTGCAACATATAGTGAAATCTCTCTTAATGCCAGTAAACTACCCACTTTCTTCTAGTTTAAATTATTGGACACTCTTGTCTGAATCATACTTAAGGCAGGTACGTGCTCCCCTTGAATGTACAGAGAGCCACAATTGTTTGAAGCTGGTAACTATTCCTTCATGAGATATAGACATTTTCAGAGGGTTGTTCTTGTTGTTAACTGCCCTTGAGTTGACTTCAACTCATGGCAACCCTGTGGATGAGACATCTCCAAGCCCCTCTGTCCTCAACCTCTCTGGTCAGGTCCTGCAGGTCCAGGACTGTGGTCTCCTGATCGAGTCTAACCATCTAGCATGTGGTCTTCTGCTTTCTACAACCTCCAACCTTTCCTAGTATTATTTTCTTTTCTAATTATTCATTTTTTCTCATGATTTGGCCAAAATTCAACAGCCTCAGTTTTCCCATCCTGGGTTCCAGGGATAGTTTGGGCCTGATATGTTCTAGAACCCATTTATATAAAGAGATCTCGTGAAAGAAAGAAGTTGACAGCATGAGCTTTCGTAGACTTAAGCCTACTTCCTCAGATGCATTTGGTCATCTTGCATTTGATAGCTTCTTGGCCACACACAATATCCTCAGCACTCTTCTCCAGTACCACATCTCATATGAGTTTATTTTTTTCAATCAGTTTTTTTTTCATTGGAGATTATCACAATGACGTCCTATCCCTGTCCCATCCTTCCCGCTTGACTGTGGGAAGAACTTTCACAGCTAATCTGTCATTGACCCGGCAGAGAAATGTGATTGAAAGTGATTGCGCAAATCACTTTCACACTACAGCAGGCTGAAAAGCACTTTCAGCCATCATTTGCAGACTTTTGTATTAACGGAAGAACCTATTAATATCATGACAGCTGAAAGCGATTTTGGTTGGCTTGTGAAAGTGCTTTTCAGCCTGCTGCAGTGTGAAAGTGATTTGTGAAATTACTTTCACTCGGGTCATGGACGGGATAAAGACAGGGGAGTGATTCCATTCCATTCCCCATGTGATAATCTCCATTGTCCAGTCTTTCCTTAGTACAATAGTGTCACGGGTGTGTGTGTGCAGGGGGTGCTACACCCTCAGAGGGGGTGACACCAACTCCACTGTCAGCTGTTTGCCCCCAAAAGACTGGCTGTCCAACCGGCTGTTCCAGCACCTTGTTCTCATTCTCCAGGGCTGAACAGTTTGCAGTGGCGGGGCTGCCCCAGTAGAGAATGGCCATATTGGCAGCGCTTCCCTGCCTGCTTCTTTGTTGTGGACGGGCTCAGATTCTCTGTGAGCGGAGCTGCTAAGTGAGTGGAGCAGCCCAGAGTTGGGGTGTCTCCTCAAGCATCCTAGACCAGGCATTTCAGAGTGCTGGTGGAGGAAGGAGCTTCTCCTCATTCCTCCCTCCTCTATGCATACAGTCTCTCCCTCCTCCCTCTGACTGCACCAACAATGCCTGGCTTTTCCTTGCTGAGTTTCCTCAGCCCCCCTCTCTCCCCACGGGTGGGTCTGAAGGAAAAACCTGGAGGATGAGAACAATCAATGTGGTGGCCTTGGAACCCTGCCATCAGAGAGCACATACACAATCTGTTAAGTGTGAAAAGAAAGCACATGACTCATTTGGGGGTGTAATACAAGATTTGGAAGGTCCAGGTCTAAGTCTCATTAGAGAGGAGATCCTAATCTCTAGTCCCATAATCACAACACAATGGGTCTCCCTCTAGTTTTGCTACTAGACCAATTAAGTTCACCCCTTGGATTCTAAAGGGAAAACTGTACTCTTGCACTGTTTTTAAAAATAATAGATCGGCTACAACTTCTAGGCTCAACAAGTGGTATGGAGAGGGGGGCACACAAGATCTGTGTGTGTTTGAAACCAGGCTGCACAAGGAGGAACAGGATATTTTCAAAACCCATTTTGCTGTGTATGAGAGAGAGAGAGATAGAGAGGGGGGAGAGAGAGAGATAGAGAGATTGTGACTGAACTAACTCCTCCACAGCAGGAGAGTTTCAAAAACCACTCATTCTCCAGCGACATGAGTGGTTGTAGGCATTTTGCTGGGTGTCTGTGTCTGTGTGAGAGAAGGCACTACAAATTCCTTTGGTTGAGTTATGATATATGATAGAAAAATATCCCTGTAGCATGACATAGTGGTTTGAGTGTTGGACTATGGTTCTGGGGACTAGGGTTCAATTCCCAGCTTGGCCATGAAACCCAGTGGGCAACCTTGGGGAAGTCACACTCTCTCAGCCTCAGGGAAAGGCAATATCAACCCTCCTCTGGGCAAGTCTTGCCAAGAAAACCCCAAGATAGGGTCACCATAAATTGAAAAGGACTTGAAGGCACACAGCAACAATGTTGACATTTTTCTTAACCCCACTTATACTGCATCAATTCATCTACACGATTAAAACCCTATGGTAACTATCTTTTTGAACCTTTTAATGCATATGCACTCCAGTCAGAGCAGTCATTATTACCTAATTACAATTATGATGTTGTTTTAGGATGTTTGTTTTATAGTCACTGATTTTGTCAAATTACTGAGGATTCTGTATGGTGTAGTACAGGAAGAGGTCTATGGGGGGGTGACACCATGAGTTACCACACCAGGTGACACCAAACCTAGTGACACCACTGCCTTAGTACATGATGATGGGAATACAATGTTTTGGACTATCCTCACTTTAGTGTTCAGAGTTATGCCTTTGCACATTATGATCTTGTCCATTTGTTTTATAGCTGCCTTTCCCAAACCTAGCCTTCTGCTAATTTCTTGTCTGCAGTCTCCATTCAGATCAATATTTGAGCCAAGGTTTGGGAACTCTTTGACTATTTCAGTTTTCTCATTGTCCAGGGTGAATTCATGTAGATCTTTGATCATTTTTTAAAAATGTTCAGCATTAATCTGATCTTGGCACTTTCGTCTTTGACCTTCTTAAGTAATTGCTCCAGATCTTTCTTTGACTGCAGTCAAACAACGCTGTAGTCTGTTGTTTCTGCTAAGTATTGCCATCTGCGTATCTTAGGTTGTTAATGTGCCTTCCTCCTATCTTCACTCCTCCTGCCCCTGAGTCTAAGCCTGCTCTTTGTACAATGCTTTCTGCACACAGGTTGAAGAGACAGGGTGATAGAATATAGCCATGCCTGACCCCTTTGCTGATTGGGAACTGTTCTGTTTCTCTGTATTCTGTTCTGGTGGCATCCTCTTGTCCTGAGTACAGGTTGCCCATCAGGACTATCAGATGTTGTGGCACTCACATTGCTCTTAATGCAAGCTATAGCTCAGGGGTAGGCAAACTGTCCCCTTCAAGGGCTGAGGGACTTTAGCTCCCAGAATCCCAGACTATTGGCCAACATCCCAGACTATTGGCTAACATGGCTGAGGCTTCTGGGAGCTTGCCTACCCCTGCTATAGCTTTTCATGATTTATGCAGGCAAAGGCTTTGCTGTAGTCAATGAAACATGTGCAGATTTTCTTCTGGAATTCCCTAGTGTGCTCCATTATCCAACGTATGTTTCCCTAGTACCTCTTCCTTTCCTGAATCAGCTTGCACCTCTGGGATTTCATGTTCCATATATGGTAGGATACAGAATTTTATGCATGGGAAATTAGGTTGATGTTTCTGTAGTTCCTTAAGTCTTGTATGTCTCCTTTTTTATGGATAGGTATATATATTGATCACTTCCAATCGGTGAGCCACTGCTTTGTTTCCCATATTTGTTGACAGATTTTAGTTAAAACTAAGTTTGATTCTGTCTCTGTGGATTGTAGCAATTCAGTTGGTTGTGAGAGGATTGTAAGGGAATGCAAGAGTTGAAATGCTTCGAGTTGGTTTGGCTTGGTTTTGGCCATGTCTGTTTAAGCCATTCTCCACCATCACCCATCATGTCAGGTCATGATCCACACAAAAATGATTCTCTTTTTTCAGGCCTTATGGCAAGATGCATCACCTGGAGACTGCATGTGATTAGGGTGCCATATTACCCAGCTGGCCTAAATTTTAGGCATACCACTCTATGATTATCTGAACCATTAGATGGCCCAGATTCCAGGACTTTTTTTTTTTAAGTACTTCTCTAGCCTTTGTAGAATTCAAGATACAAAGCAAAAAGTGCTATCCCTGCTCTCTCTGATTGTTTTAAGACAAATTAGTTTGCTTCTGCCTTTCAGTGTGTTTAACCAATGAGGGCAATCTCATACATTTGATTGATGTTTTCACATGTTTAAAATACTTGAACCACCTTCTCCTGATTCTGATTCCCAGTTACCTGGATCAATATTACAATTGAGGAGGGAAATTAGTTTTTAGGGGGAAATCTAATTGAGATCTGTTTTGGAGAGTTCCTTGCAAATACTGCACAGAAAGAAATGGAGCCATTGTAATGAATGGAGAGAGAAGAAAAAAAAGCACTGTAAAAGTGTTTAGTACCACAATGTAAAAGTATTTAGTATTTAGTAAGACCTTGTTTAAGGGATATGTTCCAGGATCATTTGCGTATAATGAAAATCACGGTTAATCTATTTGTTATAACTGCTACCATCACCACTCTTGCACTTTGGGCCAGTTATTAAACAGCACAAGCAGTTTACCCGCACAAGCACTTTAACAGCACAAGCTACTAACAGGTGGGTAGCATATAGTGAATCAATGCAGGGCAGCGTGCAAATCCAACTAACAGGCAGGGTGGTGTACAGTCAATGAACACTGAACACACGACAGCATGAGTGGCATTAGCAGCATGAGGCAGTGCAAAGCAGCACGAGGACACTTTGCAGATAACTGAAACTGAGGGGGGATGCAGATGGGTGGCCATGGGCCGCCCTGAGAAGTGGAGGATTGGGGCCAAGGATGTCCCATGCCTTGGCCCCAATCCACCCTTTCGGTGACTTGGAAAGGAGCGCCAAAATAGCGTTCCTTTCCCAAGCGGCGGAAAGGGCGCCGCAAGAGCCTCCATGTGGCTCTTTTGCACCTCTTCTGGGGGAGGGGTTGGGGTGTCCGGCGTCACACTGCCCCTTCCCTTCCCTGGCTCCAAGATGGTGCTTTGTGCCATCTGCAGAGCCCCTGAGGTAAAGAAATCCAGATTAAATGGAGCCTTTTTGTACAATTGCTGGTATTTAAGGTGTTGTAGAGGGTCTTGTTTTTGTTGACTTCCTTTTGCATGACTTGCTTCCACCCAGCCCCTTGCTGGACTTCCAGAAAATCAATTTCCATTTTATGAAGGGAC
>JAIPUX010001232.1:97720791-97733116 GCA_020142125.1 Phrynosoma platyrhinos | reverse complement strand
GTATTAAGGGGTCGCAGCTTCTACCATGTCCCTCACTAGTGCTGCATGCAATAGCTATGCCTTCCTCTCCATAGCAGTGCCCATATGGCATTTGTTCAAGTTGGCCAGTACATGAAAAGGCACTGTATGCACACTGATGTACATAGATAGGGACTCCTCCATTTGAGGCAAAGTATGGATTGGGACAGTGATCACCTTGGGACAGTGATCAACTTGCATGGAAGATTTCTATACACATACATCAGTGTAAAGGCAGTAGCTCTTCACATTCTGATCCAAACGGTGGGTAGTGGGAAGAAAAACAAAAGCAAAGCAACTTCATTTATATACCGCTTCATACCGCGCTATGGGATGTCTAAGCGGTTTACAACTGTAAGCTCATTGCCCCCCAACAGTTGGGTACTCATTTTAGCGACCTCGGAAGGATGCAGGCCTGAGTCAAGCCTGAGCCCTGGATAGTATTGAACTCGCAACCTTGTGGTCTATGCGTGAGTGGCTGCAGCACTGCGCCACCAGGGCTCGTGATGTAGCTGTTGACTTTACGTATGGGATATAAGGTGTGTATGTCTAAGGCTTGTGTATGTTGACTTTACATATAGGATATAAGGTGTGTGTGTATGTCTAAGGCATATCCAGACTGACTGAATAGACCCATATTTTATTTCTGTTCTTTTCGATTTTATATTGAGTTAAAATAAACTGGCTTGGGGAGCTGGTATAAAAAGTCTCTTATCATACAGGGAGCTGACAGAAAATATAGGATAAAAGAAACATGTATGGATCTCCAATATAAAATCAGAAAGAACAAGAACAAAAACTGTGACTTTCTGATCTTTTCCATCAGCCTAGATAATCTTCAGCTCCACAGTTCCTTTTACATCATAACATATTATATGTATTCAGAGTTTTAGAAATCAATTGCATTGTGACATTAAATGTCTTTTTTTATTGTAGATACAGGTCCTTTCTACATTCAACTTGATAAAATCAGCAGCCAGCTGATACAGTTCCATTGGATTGCTCCAACTGGGAAAAGGGACAGCCCTTATACAGTGTCTCTCGTGGCACATAACACTGCTCTGATGGAAACAATCACAAATAGCACAAAGATGGAATTTAAAAATCTATCTCCAGGTGATTGGTACACAGTATCAGTGGAGGTGTGGAGCTGTGGTAAGAAGATTAGTTCTTCAGTGACAGTTCGGACAGGTATTATCTCTGTTCTCCATTTATATTTGCTTTCTCAAAATAATGCATGCCAAATTATGTGCTGACATATTTTACTCAGTCTCTGCTTCAGTCAGAGCAATGTCCAAGGTTAGGATGATTTCATCCTTAACCACTTTCCCTGCCACCCTGAAGTAGAAGGTGGTAGAAAGGAGAGTGACGGCTACCTTATGTTATAGGGGAAGGCCAACTCAGTATCCATCCAGTATCCTTTGAGCAGTAGGATGATCCCCATAAGGCCTATCAATGCAACTGTGAGTTTGTTAAACAAAGAGCTGATGATCTGATATAAGGGAGTGTGTTCCTGTTCAATATGGGGGAGCTTGATTAAATTTTATTAATTATTTTCACAAATGTAATTCTTGCAGATATGTATGGGTACAACTCACCCATAGCATTGGGTGTTTTATGTATGCCTTTCCATATTCAGAAATTGTTACAGAAAGTAAGATTTCAGATGTCTATGAAGCTATCCAATACATAGTGGTTTGAAAATACTTGATAATCTCATCTAGAAAGCATTAGGGTAGGACAAAGTTTCCCTCCTCTTGCTAGAGGAGAGAATCTTCACTAATGGGGTGGTGGTTCTTAACCACCTTAAGTGGCCATACAGTAAGAATTAGGATGAAAAAGAGTTTCCCTCCATGAAAGGATAGCAGCTTTATTTCTGGGAGATAGCTGATGGGAGGATTTATGCCCATGAGAAGATTCTGTGGCATAAATCTCTCAGGCTGTATCTGCAGTGCAGAGATCATGCAGTGTGGCACTGCTTTAGCTGCCATGGTTCCATCCTATGGAATTCTGGGATTTGTAGTTTGTTATGGCATCAGAGCTTTCTGACAGAAAAGACTAAATATATCACAAAATTACAAATCCCAGAATTGCATAGCATTGAGCCGTGGCAGTTAAAGCCGTATCAAATTGCATTATTTCTGCAGTTCAGATATAGCATCAGCTGCAGTATTCCCTAAGCAGTATGAGGGAATTGGCTTTGGATCCGTTGTTGTTGTTGTTATGTGTCTTCAAGTCATTTCTGGCTTATGGCGACCCTAAGGTGAACCTACCATAGGCTTTTCTTGGCATGTTTCTTCTGAGAGGGTTTGCCATTGCTATCCTGTGAGGCTGGGAGAAGGTGAAGGATACACTCAAAGCACACCTGACAGATGGCCATCCAGCCTTTGTTTGAAAACCTCCAAAGAAGGAGACTCTACCACACTCTGAGGGAGTCTCTTCCACTGTTGAACAGTTCTTACTGTCAAGAAGTTCTTTCTAATGTTTAGGATCCACTACTTTGCATAAACACACACTGACTGTTGGTCAGTCCTATCTGCAGATTGCACCATTATCTGTTTTCAGTAGCAGCAATGACACCATTATTTACTATAATTAATTACATGTACTATTGGGCTAAACAATTCTCTAATTCCTTTACAGAGGCCACAGAATATATTGGAACAGCCAGGATTATAAATGAAAAATACATACCCCAATACAGCAACAAATCAAGTACTGAGTTCCAAGATTTTCAGAAAAACTTTACAGCAGAGGTACCTTCTACAGCATTTTAAAATGAAACATAATTTAATTAAAATCTCTTATCAAGACCTAACTGAAGCTAGATACTCTCAAGTCCTATTGAATTTGATCAAATGTATAATGTGTATGAGCTGCGTGCTTCTTTAAAAACCAGTGTCTAAAATATTTAGATTTGGCTAGGTCTTGGCTGTATTATCTGCCAACAGACCTTGGTTCTGCCTCTTCCCTTTTTAAAGCAGAATGATAGAAACCCTTTCTCATGGCACCGCAATCAATCTTTGTTTCCCTCAATCAAATATTCACAAACTGTGTCAATTTGGTTCTATTTGGAGTATGAAGGGAATGTGGGCCAACAACAATCTGCTAAGTTCCAACTCATGCATACAGCAGGCTCTCTTTCACAGGAATTGGCATGCAAGGGTGGTGGGGGTGGGCAAAAGAAGCAAGGGTCATGATTGTAGGAATGCAGCCAGCAAAGATTGCCTTTTTTTCCTTCCTCCACACGGTTACAGTTGCATGGAGAACAATGCCCTCAAAATGGTCTGTCCTATCAATTAGCAAGGAACAGGTATCATACAAACAAATATAGGATAGGGCTACTTTGTATACAGGACATAGATGTATTGATGTCATACATCAATACATACATCAATACATGTCAATACATCAATACATGTCAATATATCAATACATGTCAATACATCAATAGAAGTATTGACATGTATTGAAGCATCACAGGGTGTGTGGGAGGTGCAGGCTACACCTAAGGGGTGTGTGACACCACTGCTCCCCAAACATCTTCCTTTTGACATAAAGACTGTGGTGCTTGTTTGCATCCCTTTAAAATGCTGGAGCTCAGTAGAAGAGATGGTGAGAGTGGAGCCAGGCTCAGTGGGAGGAGAAAGGAGAGGCCTCAGTTTTTTTTTTAAAAAACTAAATATTTATAATTTTTTATTTTTTAAAAAAATAATCTTTTAAAATTTTCTTTAAGAACATCACATCTTACCAGATTTTCACTTTAACCACATTAAATGATGTAAATACATTTAGGCTGCTTGTATGATATTGTAATTTAAAGATATAATTTTAATTTTGCCAGCTGTTTATGCCACAGCTATTGGCATTACATCCTGTGATATACAGGAATTATGATTTATAAGTTACATCAGTACAAAAACATTATTAAGAATGCTATATTCTTAATAATGGTATGGGAGGAAGGCCAATATAGGAGTTACACTATGAGTTACCACACCAGGTGATGCTGAATAGCATCCTCATTTTGACGAATCCTCAGTTTCACTAAGATATGTAATGTGAGGTACCCTGTGTCATGACATCAGCATCAGTACTTCTCCAACACTGCTGCACACTATGGGATGCTGGGGGAATGCCTAATATCACCATGTCATGAAACAGGATAAATATTACAGCATATTATTCAGAGGAACATCTTGATGCATGCTTGCCATTACTGGTGTCAGGTTCATTTATTCCATGACATGTAGTATTATTTTGAACAGACTAATGTGTTAATGCATATGTGACTGCATGACAAATAAGTCTTCAGACAGGAAGGATGGGAAGATCACACTCAGCTGTTGGGTTGTGGGAGAATAAAAACAACTTCTCAGTCAAGGATCCTGCCCTGAGAAATTCCAGCAGGATCTGGAGAGTTTTTTAATAAGGATCAGTTAGAATAGGCAAGGAACCTACAGGAAAAGGTATACTTACATCTCTTTTCAGGCACAAACATTGCTAAATCTCATGTAATTTGTGCCCTTTGTTATTGAGATTAACAGCCATGTGAAAAGTTGTGCATATAGAGATCCAGTGTTTATGAGGTGATCAATATATTATTCTGCATGGCCTATAAAGTTAGCCTATAGAAAATGAAAATGAAAGATATAACCATCATCTTGCTAATTTTACAGATGAACAAATATTTACCACCTGTATTCAGAGAATTATTACAATCTGGAAAAATGCGTATAATAATCACTGGGATTCAAGAAGGCAGTTTGATTGTGAATTTCATCATTGAAATGGTTCCAGACAGCAATGTAACACATGAAGAGGTTGAACATGCTGTAATTGAAGCCCTAAACAGAAGCAGAACTCTGGATGTAGACCTCACCAGAACTTCCATAAAAGGTATGGTATTTCTGTGACACGGGACCAAGGCTGCATTGCCTTTCCAGTCCCTGCCTGTTTTACAGGTGATCTGTGAACATGCCAAGATCTGCCTACACATATTCACAACATCCATCCACTTGAACTTCCTGCTGTAAGGTAGGCAGTTCAAAGCTGCAGCACAAGCCACCAGAAATGGAAGAAGTATTCCTCAGTATTCCACCACAGACAAGAAGTCTTTAAACATCTATATTAGCCGAGTGGCCTCACTTCAGCACATCTAGCACTGAATTCATCCCTGTGGCAGTCGTCTGTAGTATTTTAGTGGCTGTCAGCTCCAGCAGGTGGCAAAGTTAATGCATCAGAGATGCTGAGCAGCAGAGAGGACAACTGGACCAATATAATAGCCACAGTTTTGGTTCCTAGAGCAAAGTCTACAAAAGACACTGCAGAAAAATAATCCAGTCTGAGACCGCTTTAACATCCCTGACTCAGTGCTAGGGAATTGTGGGAACTGTACTTTTGGGAGACATTTAGCCTTCTCTATCACACGGGGAAATTTGGAAGTTTAAAATGGTAAGAATCTGTTATTAACTCACAATTACACATATGGTTTTCACACACAAAGCTCTGTTATCCTGTTCAGAATCTGAGCTTAACCTGCATTTGTGTGCAAATGTTTGAATGGTTTTCACATGATGGGACCAAATGTGCCTCCATCCTGAGATTAAAGCACACTCATCCTGCAAAAGCGAGAAAATGCACAAATAATTTTCACACATAGATCACGACAAATCTCTTTCTCTCTCTGTGTGTGTGTCCCTGCCTTCCCTCAGCAGCTGTTCCTTTAAGAGCCCTGGCTATGGGGGAAAGCTGAAGCTGGAGACAGACAGGCATAGACAGGAGAAAGAGCGAGGGGGAGTTCTCTATCTCGCGTGCTCTGTCCCTGACTTTGCCTAGGTAGCTGTTTTTTTAAGAGCTCTGGCTAGGAGGGAAGGCTGAAGTGATCCCAAAATTGTGCCCTTTAAGGGATTTTGGAACTTGCGGACCCCTGCCTTAGGGGCTGGATGGATGAGAGAATGGGGAGGGGGTCAGAGCTTCCAGGACAGATTATACCTTTGCCTTTCACCAGGGGATGGTTTCTTTTTTCTGAGGTAAAGTACAGCACTTACATTGATCTGTGGATATGCCAACTCTTGGGGTTCATTTT
Organism: Phrynosoma platyrhinos; assembly: GCA_020142125.1. Lineage (NCBI taxonomy): Eukaryota > Metazoa > Chordata > Lepidosauria > Squamata > Phrynosomatidae > Phrynosoma > Phrynosoma platyrhinos. Next base: position 97,727,010 of record JAIPUX010001232.1, on the reverse strand, counting down.
TTGATTAAAATTGTAGTATCACACGGCCTGTTACTGGTGTTAGTGCTTTCTTTCTAAAACTGAGCATTTGTCTAAGCATACTCCATTGTTGTTTTGTTTTTTACCTATGCGTACTAATTTTCTTGTTTGTTTTATCTCATTACAGTTGTCCCCGTCTGTCAGCCAGGCCACAATGACTGTTCTAAATATGCTACTTGCATTGCAAAAGGTGACTCTTATACATGTCAGTGTGGGGCAGGATTTCATGATCAAAGTCCTCTTGTGCCAGGAAGACAATGTTTGGGTAAGAATTAATTTAAAGTAAATATTGAGATAGATATAATGACAAAATGTGAGGAAAGTGGTAGTATTTTTAACCTTCACCATTTCAGTGGAGAAATGATTTGGGAAGTACAATTGTCCTACTGTTCTGCTGAGGTTAGAACTAAATTTTGCCCAGAACCCTGTGTGTGTGTGTGTGTTTATAGTTTATTAGCCTAGAAAACCCCTGCCCTTATCTAGCTTTTGCTTATTTCTGTGAGCATCCCCTACGAATCCTAATAAACCTTCCACATTTTAAATTATCTGTGAAAATGCTGATACTCCCACTCACCTATTTTGAAGTTCTAACTCAAATAAAGTATTCTGTAGCAGGTATTTTAAGGTGCTGTGGTGAAAGAAAGATAAAAGGACTATGGAAGTTTCCCCATGTTCTAAAAGCAAAAAGAAAGGCACTGGAGATTATCGCACAGCAATTCACCTGTGGGATAGACATGGGATTTAAAAGTCAAAGACGAATCTTACTTCACTGCCCCAAAGGCAGTCAGTATGCAACCCATATGCAACCCATGCTTCTCCAGGCTTCTCGCGCAGTTTTTCAAAGACTATTTGAAAAACTGCACAAGAAGCCCGGAGAAGTGTGGATTGCATACAGGTTGCGTACTACCTGCCTACGGGGCAGTGTGGTAAGATCCATCTCTGACTTTTAAATCCCATGTCCGACCCGCGGGCGAATTGCAGTGCGATAATCTCCATTTTTTTTTTACAAGCATACATTTACAAACAGGGCAGTTTAAAAACTGCTGTAGGGTCCAGACTCACAGTTTGTAATATAAGGAACCTCTTTCTATGAACATGCCAATTTCTCTTCTTTGCTTTCTCAAGGTGAGTGTGGTGCTTTATCTGCCTCACATTACTACTGACCGCTATAACAGATTACTAAAATTACTGTTTCCTCTCTTCTAGATATTAATGAATGTACGGGAAATAATTCCTGTTCCTTTTTGGCTTCCTGCAATAACACCATTGGTAGTTATAAATGTCAGTGTTATTCTGGTATAACAGATTTGAATCCAACAAATCCTGGGCTAGAGTGTCAAGGTAAATACATTTAATATCCCAATTGATTTGGTAATTAAAATTATACAGATATATTGATAATGCAATAATTTAAGTTTGACAAAGCCAGATTTTACTACAGGCTGTCAGTTTGGATTTTAAACTAACAACACAATATTGTGGGTGGTAATGCTTATGAATATCTTCAGAGAGTCAATACATGTAGCAACTTCAAAAGGTTTTTCATTGGATGCAATGGCCAGCAGGATGTATGAATCATTCTTACATTAAAATGTCATAATTAGTATTATACTGGAGATTAAAATACAACTAAAGCTGGAGTTGTTTTTGTTAGGGATGATGGAAGATAGTTTGGAAAAAGAATTTGGGAAAATAGTTTTCATGATAACCACTGCAAGAATAACTTATGCCCCAAAATGGAAATTGGAAGACATCCCCATAAATGAGGAATGGCTATTAAAATTATATGAAACAATAGAAATGGATAGGTTAACATCTTTAAAGAAATATCGAACTCATTGAAACAATTTAATGCAAAATGGGAAAAGGTCATAAAATTTCTGGAAAATAAATGGGGAAAGATAGCGATACTTAATTTTAGTTTTAAAAAATCTTTCTTTTGGTGTGTTATACTATTAGTCATTGTTAGAAAATAGAGGAGAGTAATTAGATTAAGGATGAAGACAGCGAGGGAAATTAAGAGATTAAAACAATGAGATTAATTAAGTGTTATATAGAGAGATTAAATATAATATATTTAATAGAGATAGGGTAGGAGGAAGATGTAGGTAAGGAGGGGATAGTCTTCTTGGTAATACAATAGATGCTGTCCAAGGGAGGTGGAGGGTATTAGGAAGATATATGAAGGTAACCTAGAAGAGAAGAAATAGAATACCCCAGCAGATAGGAAGAAGTATGATAAGAGAAGTGTGAGTGGGATGGTGTGACAGTAAATTCAGAAAGGAGAGAAAGACAGAAGGGAGGATAGATAAGAGCAGGAAGGATAGATATTTAGAGGGAATATAGTATGCTGATTAAAGGTAAGAGAAAGTGTAGAAGCTGAGTGTAAGGGTAAAGGTAGTGAATAGAGGGAGAAGTGGAAGATGGAGAAGGGGATTGAAGGATGGAAGGGGAACGAGAATGAGAAGGATGTGGAGAGAGGAAGTATGAAGGAGAAGGAAGGGAAAGGAATGAAAGTGAGAAGTAAGGAGAAGGTTATAGAGATAATGGATGGGAAGAGGAGGGGGAGAAGGGAAGGGAAGAGTGGGAACATATTGGATGGGAGAATGAATGAGATGGTTTTGAATGGGAAGTACGAATGGTATGATAAGTTTGAGTTTATTATTTGCTTGTTGTTTTTTGATATGTCTGAAATATGTTTGGTTTTATATGCTTAATAAACTTTTTTTAATTTTTTTAAATGTCATAAATCTGGTACCAGAATTAGAATATTAGATAAATTTCTTTCTTTCTTTTTTGTACTAGACAAAAAAAAAAAACTCCACCTAACTGTATTGTATAATTTAAGGTATAAAGTTTAAAGAGTACAACTCTCATCTCTTCACCTAAAGGTGGAATTTTCTCTTTTGCACATCTACTGGTTAATTTAGTGTTGTGTTTATTTTACAGATCACATCATGTGTTTTAACAAGACCAATTTGTGCTCACAACCTACTAAATGTTTCCGGTCACAACACTATTACATCTGTTCAAGTATGTTGTAAATATTTATTATAACTTCATAGACACTGGACACTTTCATACGGGGAAAAAGCCAGGGAAAAGCCAGTATTAAAAAGACATTTTCCTGGCATTTTCCTGAGATTGCGGCGAAGATTTTCAGATGATGTCACAATTAAAGAAGATTTATCCCAGGAAGAACCAGGAATGCTCCAGCAACAAACCATTCACAAGATTTCCCACAAGATTGTTGCTGGAGCATTCCTGGTTCTTCCTTGGATAAGTCTTCTTTAATCATGACATCATCTGAAAATCTTCACCATAATCTCGGAAAAATCCCATTATTATTATTATTATTATTATTATTATTATTATTATTATTATTAAAGTTTATTTATAGAGCGCTGTCAGTGTCAGTTTATTTATAGAGCGCTCTCAGTCCCAGAAAAATGCCTTTTTAACCCTGGCTTAAATCCTGGCTTTTCCCCCGTGTGATAGTGTCCACTGTAAGATCAGAGTGGAAAATGATTAAAAGTTGGCCAAATAAGTATTTTCAAATTACTTTCTCTAGAGATTGGATGCTGTTATGACACTTTCTATAAGAAAATGTATTCAGAAACATATGTTAAGCTAAGGTTTGATTGAGCACCTCAGTGTTTTTAAGCAGACAACTGTAAATAAGGTACTGAAAGGTAATCAACACAGATTTGTTTCAGTTAAAATATTTTACTTGGTAATTTTTCTCTCAAGAGTTTTGCCCATTTAAAAATATAATATAGAATTCTGCATTTGTAAGCAAATCTTAGAACAGAGGTAAAGGGCAGTTGGCCCTCCTTTTCCATGGATTTTTTATCCATGGATTCAAGCATCCACAGCTTGAAGATATTTTTATAAAAGTATACATTCCAAATAGTAAACTTTGATTTTCCATTGTATATAAGGGACACCATTTTGTTATGCCACTGTATTTAATGAGATTTAAACATTCACGGATTTTGTTATCCACAGGGGGTCCTGGAGCTAAATCCCAGTGGATAACAAGGACCCACTGTACATTATTGTACACACTAATAAAGATTTGAAAATAGTTTTACAATTATCTAAAGTGATACACCAAATAGGACATCAAAGGCTCTGAGCTGGATTCTATAACATATAACCTAGGAACAGTCACAGAAGATGGGCTGCAAGAGAGAAATTCACAGAGTGAACACTGTTGAATGAATCCTTATGGTCAATGAAAACTTTTGAAATAAGAACCAATTCAATATGTGTTTGTGCATGGTGGAATTTGGGACAAAATGCATGTTTTTGAGAGTTATAGTAGTAACAGATAGGAATTAGAGCCTAGATTAGAGGACCTTTATGTTTGGCATACTTAAATGGAGGGAAATAATAGCGAGATGTGGGAAATTACTTCTGAGAAGGGATCAACTGAAATGTTAACTATGCTGCATTTCTTTTCAGGCAAACAAGCATTTGCTTGCAACATTTTATTCAAAACCTGGAAATTTATATCTCCTGATCTTTATGACCCTGAAAGTGAGATCTATAAGAATCTGACTGATAGAATCAGAAACACTGTGAGTTGTTTTATATCTCAAAAGGCTATGTAAAAGTCTATAAAAACATCATCAATTGCTATACTTGTAATGAAGACAGTGTATTAATTGTCTTTTTAATGAATATACCCCATACACTGTGCACATTCTTGGATGATGGGGTCATCAATGGCTTCTAGTCATAACAGACATACACTACTGCCATGATTTTGCAGGGCACATGAGCGAGGAAGGGAGGTGTTGGTGTCATCACATCCTTCCCAAGAGCTTCCCATGTAGAGCCAGTTGGTCACTGTGTAAACAGAGGTCATGTCCTCATGGGCCAAATAATACAGCCTTCCCCCATTCTCACAGCAATTATTCCAGGCAATGCAGAGTCCAATCCCCTGATTCTGGTGCGAACTGTCCACACAACCTATGGCCAAACTCACAGTATACCACCCTTAGCACAGATTTTAAAAAGTCATCTTTTGCTTTATATCTTCCCAGAAGATCTGGAACTCTCAGTTGTGACACCAGGTGCCTGTTTACAATGCGACCTGCTGTGCCTCCTGCCACCACTGGCATGAGTCACTCCCTCCAAGTTCAGAACCGAGGCACCCAGCCATATGACTGATGCTGGGTCCCTTGTTTTCAGCCTCAGTGACATGTACCAGAAGTGATGGGCTGCATAGTGGGATGCAATGCAAACAGCTGCCTGGCATCACTGGAGTGCCCAGGTAATGGGTGGACTTTGGGGCAGCTTTAGGGCTAGGATACTCCAGAGTCCTCAGAGTATTCTGGCACAGGCAGGCATGGCCAAAATGTCAGAACAGATGGTGTAGGTCATCTTGTTCTTATATCTTATTTTAAACCAGGGGTGCACAGCTGGTGAGGGAATATACTCATTTCCTCCAGTGTCCTGCTCTGTGGATACAAGATTACTTCCAATCTGTGAAATCGGTTACAATATGGACAACTTCCATCAAATAACCGTGTTTTTTGTGGTGGTTTGACTGTGTTTTTAATGCTTTTGGCAATTTTTTCACCTAATTTTTTCACAAGATTTATTTGAGGCCTGGGGTCTTCAGGGGCTGAAAGCTGCCCCCCCCCAGGGTCACAGGTAGCCTGCAAGCTGCATGTTCCCTGTTTTAAACCAATAAAAGATTAAAGTAACTGCAGCAGTGTGTGGGCACACAATCCCAAATGTTCAAGGTGCATCCACACTGACTGAAAAGTCCCAGATTTTGTTCCTGTTCTTTCTGATTATATACTGGATTAAAATAAACAGATCTGCTGGCTGGTAGGAAAAGTCTGTCATAATGGGAGCTGGCAGAAAATATTCTGGGATAAACAAAATGTGTATGGCTTTCCAAATAAAAATGGAAAGAACAGGAACAAAATCAGGGTCTTTCTAGGTTTTCAAAAGAAGTCTGAATGTGCCCTCCGAGGGACATAATCAGAAACATAGACATAAAGTACAAACAAGACTACCAGGTTTTATGTTTTGGAGCTCAGAGACTATAAAAACAAAGTAAGAGAAAAAGTCCCATGCTAGAGGAACAGAAGTCTGTGGACAACAAAAGAAGCAACATTTTCAAGTCACACTATGAACACTCCTGATCTAGAAGCCTTCATAAGAATCTTGGGACCTTATCCC
>JAIPUX010001232.1:97653324-97672827 GCA_020142125.1 Phrynosoma platyrhinos | reverse complement strand
CTTCTTTTGGGGGCAGAAAAATGCTGGAATAGGGCCGTGGCATGTGGTTGCCATGGCCCTGATCCAGCGAGCAAGGGGGTGGCACAGAGCCACTCCTTCAGGGTGGTCTGTTTTGCCCCTAAGCAATGGAAAAATAGTACTGCTGTTTTTATAGAAAGAATGTTGTCAGATACTTGAAAAACCAAGAGAATTTAAATTCAGTCACTAATGCCTTGATATTTGATTCAGAATTGCTTAAAAGCTGTTGTTTTTCAATATTAATAAAGTGGACAAATCAACCATTGGGATCAGTTACTGATTTTTAATAAGTTTTGACACTAGTAATAAAGCTAAAGTACCGTAAGTACCTTCCATTGTATTCCAGTTGTGTCTGGAGGTGCTAGAATTTAATGAAGGCCCTAAGATTCAGGTCATACTCCATTGCAGCTTTAGTCAGCTTTGACATAGTTTGATCCCCTGGTTTCTTGCCCTTAGCAGATTGCTTTCAGTAAGATTTCCCATTACTAGTAAGCGAAACCAGGGTAGTGACTTTGCACAAGTTAAGTAAGGAACAATTACGCATCACTAAAAACAGCATAGCCAAAGACAGAGGACAAAGATTTTTGTACAGTTTGCAGATGCTAATTTATATACATAGATGTACTGTATATGCAGAAATAATTGCTATGAAAGCAGTAGAAACACAGAGCCTCTCACCATAGTGGTAGGGAAGATTGCCACTGTGTTAACTTTGCCCTCTTCCATGTACTGTCTATGTCAGCTTTCTCAATCAGGGTTTTAAGCTGCAGAACTGCAGATAGTTTTAGATGAGTTCCCTGAGACCTGAAAAATATTTCAAGGGTTCATTCAAGGTAAAAAGTTTGAGAAAGGCTAGTCTAGATTATATTTGTTCATGGTGAGCTTCAAGGACCCTGCTCTCTTCAGGGACACTTTCTGGTTTCTAAAAAGGGCCAGCTGGGATCCGGGCTGATGGCAGCCAGCAATTCGGTGGCAGTTTAGCTTGCGATAATCCCCACCTCCATCCCACCTCCCAGCTGCAGCCTGGGAGGCTTGAGTCATTTTAAAACACCAAGCAATAAAGTCACTGGTTAATGGGATGCAAGTGGTGGCATCCTAGGTGTGAGTGATAATGTTCTCCTGGAGTTTGTTATACAGTGGAAAGGAGAAGCCAGGCATAGTCAGACACACATTCTAGACTTTAGGAAATCTGTTTTCAGTAAATTTAGGGAAATACTGGGGGTGATCCCATGGTCAGGAATACTAAAAGAGAAGGGAGTTCAGGATGGATGGGAGTTTCTCAAAAGGGAGATACTGAAGGAACAATTATGCCTCTTAATTCCTCAAACCTCTAGGCATGTGGATTTCTCTGTGGAGCACATCACTGAATCATTTGCCTGAGGTCTGATGGGAACAAGGTTATTATCGTTCATTGACCCATTTAAGAGGCTTTCTCCATGCAAGGATACAGGCATGCAGCTGTACCTGCTTATATTTAGAAGTTTAATTACTTTTAAACTTTTATATACTGTCAATTTTTAAACTGTGTTTGTTTTAACAAGCTGTTTCCTAAACTCAGGAAGAGGCAGAATGATGATGATACTGATAGTGCATTGCAGGAATGGCCCAATATGCTTCCCTCCCCAAACAGAAAATAGAATGGCCCAATATGCTTCCCTCCCCAAACAGAAAATAACAACATGATGATGTTGGTGTTTTGCAGTTAGGAGTGCTATTACATATTTGAAACCTTCATTTACACACTCTTAGAGTCCCTCCATTATGTGCGCCACCTTTCAGGTGTCATGATCAGTTGCCACTATAGCTCTGACAAACAGAGCTCTACTTTTATTGTTATTGATATCTTCAGGAATATTGTTGTTATGCTCTTTAGACAGATTTTTTAAAACAAAAGTTTCCTTGGGATATGAATGAGCCTGCATTCAAAATTTACAATAAATTGATGCAAATGATAATGAAGCTAGACAGGAAGAATGAGGTCATGGCATCTGCTAAATCTGCAGCCACAAATACTACAGTGTTAAGTGTTGGTCTGTTTAGCATGCTTAGCATGCTGTCACATCTCATTAGTTCTTCGGAAGAAAAAAAGAGTTATGCTATTATTAAATTTATACAATGAACAGGCTCCTTTTTGTGAAGAAAGCATGGCATAGGTTTAGAATAAACCTTATTTAAACAATTTGTTTGCTCTGTACTGTCAGATCTAACGCCTTTTTGAAACTTAATCCGTGGCTTTAACAGAACAGTAAAGTGAAGGAGTTAGCTTTGGGAATTTAATTTTTAGGTGAATGATTTAACTCAGGAGAGGTAACATGCTTTAATAAGCCATGCAATAAGCTTCTCGCATATGTACCACCAAATTTTTACATCAGTGGGTATGGAAGATGACATGTTCTTAATTCTTGTGTCTCCACCCAAGATTCCTATCCAGTTTAGGGAATGACTATCTCATTTAAGGAGGCCCTAGTTTAGATGACTGTCTTGTGATATATCCAATATCCATTGGAAGGTGATTGTAGAGTCATGCTGGAACACCTAGATATGCCTAGAGGTTTTCTTTCTAGGAATCTCTAGGCCCTCCTGCATGAATCTATGGTCAACTCCTTCCAGTAGTCAATTATTCCAATGCTATTATCCGCAGTTTTGCATTTCCACAGTAAGCTTGGGAATGTATCCGTCACAGATACGGAAGTTGTATTGCATATCCAGTTGTCATGGGAATACTGCTAATATCTACCAAAGGTGACAAAGGAATAAGGGAGATATTTTCTTGACTCTGCAGACAGCTTGAGAGATGCTACCTCTGTTCATTTCAGTTCTGAAATTAAATTTAAATATTTTTAAATAATCTTTGGCTGTATATTCTACAATATTTTCAAAATATGAATTCTATTTTCAACAGAAAGAGACTAGAAGGTCAAGTTACAGATCACTCTGTTAAAACAAGGCCTCTCCTGGGTAGCAAAAAGCCCAGTAGTAAAATATGGTAAAAGTTTCCTCATGTGTCCAAAGCATGGTGACAGAAACCCAACAGTTTACAAATATGCTATTTGTTAAATAGCACAAGGCTCACAGTGTTCAGTTTATCACATCAGATGGTTGTGGCTATGTGATTCCTCTACTCAGGCCATAACCACATACGCAGTGTTACCTGTTTTGCTGAAGAAAACACAATCAGCTGTGATAAATCAGGGGTAGGCAACCTTTCCCCTTTAAGGGCCGAGGGACTTCAGCTCCCAGAAGCCTCAGCCATGTTGGCCAATAGTCCCATGTTGGCCAATAGCTCCTGGGATTCTGGGAGCTGAAGTCCCTCAGCCCTTAAAGGGGAAAGGTTGCCTACCCCTGTGATAAATACTCGGTAAGTTTCTGGATTTTGGATTTCCTTTTGTTCTGATTATAAATGGCCAAAAGACAGTTGTAAATGTCTTGATCCAGGAATCATGCCTTTGTTAGCTGTGCAGATAGGTGGGAGACCGTCTAGGTCAGGAGTGGGAAACTTCCAGTTTCAACAAGGCCAAAATATGGCTGAACTGTTGTGTTGGAATATTAGGGGCAATACTCTTGGCCAATTTTTCAAAAAGGGATCTGGGGCTTCAGATACCTTGGGGCACTTCAGGGAAACATAATGTTCCTCAGGTTACAATATGCCCCCCAGTATCACGAGCAGCCCATGGACCATATTTTAACCACCCCAGTCTAGTTTATAGTTAGGGCTTAACAGTTTTGGGAAGTCTGGGGCCCATTTTCATCCATCAAAGGATCTTTGTAGGCTGCACCATGGTATAAACCTGGCTAATTGCATCTCCAAAGTCTACAAATGAGGAGGGCTGCAAATTTGATAAGGTAGGCCATTGTGTTCTGGGGGGTCTGGGGACTTTAAAGAAGCCTGGAATACCCATTAACAAAAACCCTAAACAAAATGTTCAATTATTTATCATTTGTCCTTCCTGTTTATGATCAAAAGATAATACTGTCATAGTTGTGCTGTCACAGGGATAATTTTAGCACCTGACCAAATGAATAGTAAAATAACATTGTATAAGATATTTATTATTGTTATACTAGTCTTGCATTCCTGTTAAATGCACCAGTGCCTGGATACATGATTGAAAACTATTTTACCCAACTTTTACACCACGCTAGCATATATATATATATATATATATATATATATATATATATATATATATATATTAATTCACTTTAGGATAAAATTGCCCAAACTGTTTATTACTTGGCTTATCAGTACACAAGTTGATATATTTTTGAAAGACTGGGATAGGGAGTGATACTATATTTTGTTTTGGTTCATTCACTTACGACAAGGCTTACTGAAAATTGGTGAGACTACATATTCAAAACTGTTGTGGAGCTGAGTCAGTATTTTTCCACAAAAAATGTGAGGATATCTTTGTGCAAATAATTTTCTCTCAAAAAAAAATGCCAAAATGTGAAAAATCTTGCAACAGTTTCTTGATGGCGTGCCTCAATATGTTGACATCCCCTTTTACGTCAAAGATGAGGGAAACTGAGTATCCTTTATATCCCTGTTCTCATCTCTCTTTCACATAACTTTATGATGAAAATAATAACAACAATTAAAAAGCAAAAGGACAAAAAGAAGATGATAAACATGTCCCTGGATTTTGTAGTCAGGATAAATGAACATTAAAATATTCTATGGTGCTGCAAGCTAAATGATGCATTTTCATTGCTGAGAGAGAGAGAGAGAGATGGAAACAATAACAGGAAAGATGTCGGTGCTAAAATATGATTTGAAGAGGGTTGTATGAGGCTGCCATAACAGGAAAAAGATGCAGGGTAATAAAAGGATGTGGAAAGTTTATCCACAACAATTATATGTTCACAGTTTAATAGGAATTTTCCCTTTAACATTCTTCAGGGACCTAGGCCAATGAAGCAGAGTACGGTTTTATTATAATTGGTTATCAAATAAGTACTAACAATGATGCAGTTTTTACACTCTACAATATAGGAGTTTGATCCCACTTTAACTGCCATGTGGAATCCTGAGGTTATCAAATAAATACTAAAAATGATGCAGTTTTTACACTGTACAATATAGGAGTTTGATCCCACTTTAACTGCCATGTGGAATAATTTGTTCAGGCAAAAAAATCCTCCAGTTCACTTTCATGCATTACAGCATTTGTGCTCTCTGGTAGGTAATTGAAAGTGCTTCACAATGTTACAAAGCTTAGGTTTCCACAGAATGGAGCTATGACAGTTAAAATGGGATCAAACTGCTATAATTGTGGAGTATGTGGAAACACCCTCTCGGGCAGATTCCAGAGGGTGTTGCTCGGGGACAGTTGCTCCACTAGGAGGGAGCTTAATTGTGGTGTCCCTCAAGGTGCCATCCTGTCCCTGATGCTGTTTAATATATATATGAAGCCGCTGGGAGAGATAATTTGGAGACATGGGGTGGGGTGTTATCAGTACGCTGATGACACCCAGATATATTTCTCCATGCCTCAGTTGTTGGCTATGACTTCAGATGGCATCTCTCCCCTTAATGACTGTCTTAAGGCAGTAATGGGCTGGATGAGGAAAAACAGATTGAGACTGAATCCAGATAAAATGGAGGTACTAACAGTAGCAGCCCCAAAACTAGGTATTGGGATATAACCTCCAGGCCTGGATGGGGTCACATTCTCCTCCAAGGACTGTGTTCGCAGTCTGGGGGTGCTCCTGGATCCATTGCTCCAGTTGATAAATCAGGTAAATTTGACGGTCAGGAGCACCTGTTATCAGCTTCGGTTGATATGCCAGCTGCCCCCTTTCCTGGAAGTCAAGGATCTTGAAACTGTGGTACACGTGTTAGTAACCTCTCGTCTTGATTTCTGTAATGCGCTCTACATGGGGCTACCCTCGTGCTTAGTCCGGAAACTTCAACTAGTACAAAATATGGCAACCAGGTTGGTCTCTGGTACATTTAGGAGACACCACATAACATCTGTCCTTAAAACACTCCACTGGCTGCCGATCAGTTTCCGGGCTCAGTACTCAGGTGTTGGTTATTACCTTTAAAGCCCTACATGGCTTAGGTCCAACCTATCTTCGGGACCACCTCCTTCCATATAATCCGCCCCACGCACTCCGGTCCTCTGGGAGGAACTTGCTTCAGCCTATTAAAACTAGGCTGTCTGCAACCTCCCAGAGGGCCTTCTCGGCAACCGCTCCCAGATTATGGAACGGCCTGCCGGATGAGATCTGTCATATTACCAGCTTAAACAGTTTTTAAAAAGCTGTGAAGACAGATCTCTTCCAGCAGGACTTTCCTGATTAGTCTTCCCGGCCTAAGGAACGGATTTATCCCTCTCCCTACCCTCTGCCACACCTATCGCTGGTGTCTGCTTGCTATTATGATTTTTTAGTTAATTTAATTGTCTGTTGTTCTTTTATTGTTTTAATCTTTTGATGTTTAATACTATTTTAAGGGGTGGGTGGGTTTTGGGACTGTATATTGTGGTGTTTTATTAGTGTAGGCCACCCCGATTGCATTTGCAGAGGGGCGGGATATAAATTATTATTATTATTATTATTATTATTATTATTATTATTATTATTATTTAGACAAATCTCTTTTACTGCTGCCTGATTAGGACCAGTTTGTGAGCATAGAGGAATGCTCCACATTCTGGTGTGTTAGAATTGCCAAGAAAACCTGTAGTGGATTTCTAAACATCCTTCTGTTTTCACAGGTTTCAAGACTCTATTGAAAGGAATTTCTGGAAAGTTCAGCAGTGGAGAACTTGTGGCAATCATGGGTCCTTCTGGAGCTGGAAAGTCAACACTCATGAACCTTCTGGCAGGATACAGGTCAGTAACTGTAAAGATCATTTCACTCATAATTCTTGAAAATATATACCTATGGTTATGCTAAGCATCTGGCTAAGGTGTATACAGCTATACTCATTGCAGAGCCAAAATTGGATGGATCTTGATATCAGGTTCAAACAGTGTCAAAACTACATTTTCTGCCTTCAGATGTATAGGAAAAGCTTAAGTCTGACTTCTGTTCATAATCAAGTAATTCAACTTCATTTATAAAATATATGTGTTTTCAAATTGCTTCATTGAGTGTCAGCACCATTGTCACCCACATCTGCTCCTGCAGACTAAGGGCCAATGCATATGGCCCATAAGGGGTGGCTCTGGGCTGCCCTGGGAGCCCCTGCCACTTCTTTTGGGGGTGGCAAAAAGCCACCCTTTGAGATGTCGCCATGGATCTTTTGCACCCTTTTGGCGCAGTGTGTATGCACGCTGCGCCAAAAGGGCGCCGTGATGCCACGTGCCGTGTGGATGGGCACGCAGTGTCAGGGCTGAGTCGAGGTGGAGTCAGGGCGGCCGGTGTGCAGTTGCCCTGCCCCGACTCCACCCCCAGCGCGGGCCTAAAGTGCTGGTATGCATCCCCCCCTAACTATTCCTTATTTTTGCTGGATTTAATTTTTTTATTGGCTAAAATTCTATATTGAATATAGGGGCTCTGCAGATGGGCAGGAAAAGGTGACCTGAAGGTGCCTTTTCTGTAAGCTGGAGCAACCACACCACCTGGCCCAGGGATGCCCTAAATGGGGACAGAGCAACCGCACTGGGGGGAATCAATGCAGCTATTCCAAGGCTGTATTGAAGCCCCAGAAACTGCACCGCCAGCCCCAAGGATGCCGCAAAGGGAGATGAAGCAACCACATGGGCCGGCAGTGGATGCTTTAATTTTTTTTCGTTCTCTCAAATGCTTGCGCACATGCTCAGGAACACATCCCTGCATACCTGTGCTGCTGTGCAAGAACACATCCCTGCACACCTGCACACCTGTGCAGGACCTGTCATAGGCTAGTATACACTGTCACTCTCTGTGTACAAAGGTGACTGAAGTTCGGCATGCCTGTGCATGTGCACAGGACCTGTCATACACCCATATATCATACAAGGATTCACTGACCTCGGCTTCCCTCAAGTAGTGGGCACTGTAGACAGGTGACACTGATTGTGCCACCCTTGGGGCAAAGGAATGAGTTTGTCAACTGAAAAGACACCTACTCTGTCATCCTCCACAAAAGGTCCCACAAAGATCAGGGTGGAGGGGAGGGGTACATGCAAGGGAGGTTTGTGTTGACAGACTTGATACATGTAGCTGGTGGTCATGCAAGGGACATGGTCAATAGGACACACAGACAAACGTTACTCCAGAAGCTCCCCCCCCCCCAGCATGCCAGGAAGTGGTGTTCAGGTTTTATGCACACCTGCAAAGAAGAGGTCATGAAAACCTCTTTCATACAAACTCTGTACATGCTAACAGCAAGCGTACATGCAACAGAATGCTCTTATTGTCATAACAGAGGACAGTTGCTAGGGCTCATGCACTGAGTTATAATTAGGGTTAGGATTAGGGTTCTAATATTCAAGTGCATCTGTGCCAACACATCCACACCTGGAAGCATAGGGCGCTTTAAATTAAAACCTGCACCGTAGGGTGCATGCTCTAGATTCCTGACTCAATTTCCTCCGCACGTGTGATGGTGCATTTATACAGCCATTTTCTGGTGCACTGGTGTCACTGCATACAGATGAACACGCGAAGGTGCGCATCTTCACTGAAGGAGCGGAAAAACGTGGTTCCTTTTTGGAGTGGCTTTTCTTGGCATACAATGGCTAGAGAGCACTTTCCTGGTGACTTTTAGGCATGTGTTGTCTAAATGTCACACCTACAAGTCACCCTCAAAGCACCTATTTTTGCCTATCTGCATAGCCCCATAGTTGTGCCTGAATGCCACAAATGTATTGTGTGTGCATTGCATCTGATGAAGCGGACTGAGTCCAGAAAAAGTTATGGTAGAAATTTCTTCCCATTTTATCTCAGATGCTACTGAATTCCTTTATGTCTTTTTATGCTAAAACAGAATAAGGGCCGATGCAGACTGGCCGTTTGGGGCGGCAGAGAGCTGCCCTGGGAAGTGGCGGATTGGGGCCATGGCAACTCCACACCGTGGCCCCGATCCTCCTTTTTGCCACCCCAAAAAGAGTGGCAAAATGCCTCTCCTTTTAGGGGTGGCAAAAGGCCACCCCAAGAGCTGCTGGGGTGGCCGGTGTGTGGCACAACGTGTTTAGCGTGTCAGGAAGGCATCGGGTTGGGGCTGGGGTGGCCGGTGTGTGGCTGCCCCACCCCAACTCTATCCCCAGGCCAGTCCAAAGAGTCAGTCTGCAATGACCCTACACAATCTATCTACTTGAATACAATACAAGGGGGTATCGTAAAGTAATAATGATCATCTGGAAGTTATTATGGTATATTTATGACATTTGTCAGTGTCATCATCACCTAGTGACTTTTTTCCCCCCAAAACTGAAAAATCTGTTGAGGAGCAATTGATTTGACAACATAGATGACATCATTCATGAAGTGGAAGGGTGGTTTAAGGCACAATTTGCAGACTTCTACAATAACAGTATTTGGAAGGTCAAGAAACGCTGGGAAAAAAATATGCAAATCTGGATGGTGACTATGTAGAGATAAGTTAACAACTACAAATAAAAACAAATGTTCTGTCAATTTTTTAAAAAAGTGATACCATTAAAACTTTATGATACCCCCTCAAGTTGTACAATATAAAATGGTGCCTGAGTGAGGAAACTCCAGGGTTATAACAGTAACTGCATTGCCGCTGTTTGGTTTCTACATTGCATTTTTATATACTAGGGATTATATTAACACATGCATTATTTCTAAAACAATCTTAAAACTTTTAGTGAGTCAGATGCAATGGCAACAACAGTTATTTCACAGGGATATTTTGCTTGTGTATGGAGAATTAGGCTAGAACTGTAATGCTTAAGTCAATCTTTAGCTTCGTCTGAACTAAAAAATGTGAAGGAAAATGCAACTTACTTCCTTTTTTTCCTTTTTGTCCAACTTTAGGGAGACAGGGATGAAAGGACAGATTCTCATAAATGGACAATCTCGTGATCTGCGTTCTTTCCGCAAAGTCTCCTGTTATATAATGCAAGATGACATGCTACTTCCACATCTTACTGTCCAAGAAGCCATGATGGTAAATTACAATAAATGAATAAATATCTATACAATCTGAACTCTTATTCCTTGCTGCATTAGCAGACTCTTAAGGCTACTTCATATTTTATGTGGCAATTGTGTGTGTGCTGTGGTTGCTATGCACCATGATGATAGTGAAGTACCCCATGGCAAACACACTTTCTACAAAGAGTGTGAAGTGACCAGTAGGCTGGACTACTCCTTTATTTGGAGCAGTTATTGAGAAATTGATTTCACACACACATATACCCACCCCTCTCCAAAACTGAGACACAAACAGATTTTGAAATGATTTATTTTGTGGACTACTGATCATGATGGCTGGAGGAGTTGTCCAAAGAGGTAATGTTTCTGAATTCTAGATATAGTCCAGTTCATTTCATTAGGATGTTTCAAAAGAGAATTTCCAAGCAGTACTAATTTGGAGTTTATGGCTTTTACAGACTGCCAGAAATAGTGCAAATTGAGGCCACTTTAACAATAGCAAAATGTAACAAAACATACATAACTTGTACTTTTTACTAACAAATCTATATTGTCAAAAGCTTGATTTGTCCCACTCCCAAACTTTGTGGATCTGAGAGTTGCTAGCAACTACACATGCAGAAGTCGGAAATCTAATGCAACACGTGAAATCAGAGCACATGGATGTAACAATTTAACGTGTGTGAAAAGTACAACCTGATGCATAGCAATGCCAAAATAAATTATCTTAAGTTTGTTTCAGGAATTGAAGTCTGGTCTGTGTGACTCCTTCCTTACCCCATTCTAGTACAGCTATCTTGGGAAGCCACCAAAATAAAGTGTTTTAGTCTCTTCCTGCACTTCCTTCCAGCAAGGGTTGTACACTTTCTGTAAACAAGCACTGGACTTGAAAGCAAAGCCAGCTATCTTGTGTCAAGGTGCCAGAGAGTCTGAACATTGACGGACAAATCTAAAAATGCTGGTTGTTCAGGTTTCTGTGAAATCAGCCTGCCACTTCTGTTTAGACCTGCTGAGGTTATGATTGCAGGGTTAGTTGCTCTGGAGTTTCTTAGCTTGTTGTGGGTCAACAGGATCAAACCTAGAAATTGTAAATAATGAATTATAAGTATCTTAATCATCTGCAATTCAGTATGATCTTTTTTGTAAGACAAAGCAACTGTCAGGGATTAGGGGGCTGCATTGACCATGAAGGGACCTTGGAGGACCCCACCTCCATGATACTGCTAGGGGAAATATGAAAAAAAAAGTCACCAAATGTCCTCATGCTATCTGGAGACATAGGGAGCAATATCATCATATTGATGGCCTCTTTGGGGCCATTTTAGTCCCAGGAGAGGCTTTTTTCCAAGAAAAAATGGTCCTGAAAATAATTATTCCTCTTGAGTCCAAAAATGGTCCAGGGAGCCCCCAAAACATGCCAGAAGTGCCTTTTTCCAAAATAAATTTGTGGGGGACCCCAGGGTCACAAAAGCCCTGGAGGCTCCATGTTTTCCCACCCTAGTTTAGGATGGATGAAACAAAAGCAGCACAATTTATATAGAATATAAATGAAGTGAAGAAGTCAGCTTCAGTAAAGTATTGTGGCTGAAAATGTCAGTTAAGGTGTGTGTACCAGCAGTATAGGAAGGATAATTGCTTACTGCTTTCCTAGGGATATTGCCAGCTTGAAACACAGTGCAAATCAATGATATTTCCTAAGAAGAGAAAAACCATGCTGAAATAATAGCGGGTTTTGATTACTCTTTTCTTAAGCAATGGCATAAAAGGATTCAGATCAATAGTTTCTTGTGCTTATGGTAACCTCTCTGGTTCAACAGCATGTATTATTCCTGTTATTTTTTTAGAATCTTATCTGTCTGTTGTATTAAAGAATTCTAGGAAACTGGTAACTGGGATCCATTTCTCATTGAATTTATTTGACTAGGTTCCAGTAACTCAGCTTGAAATTAACCCACAGACTTCCCAGTTAGAATCTAGGAGGAATGCAGGACTGGATTCATTAATATTTGATGTACTATATAATAACCTGTTCTTCAGAATTCAGAATCTCTTTGAACTATTTGCTACTTACACAGGTTATTTCCAGAGCATCCAGAGGCAGAATACTTTGAATCAGAAAAACGTAAATTCCCAAGAGATCTCTGATGAGTCTTATTTAAATTGGTTTTGCAAATTTCAGGCCTTGTTCACACTTAGGGATGATTTTGGTTCCCTTTTTCCCAGTGGAGCAGAGGTCAGGAAAGTGGGGAAGGGGGAGATTCTTAGGGGAGCATGGTTGGCGTGTTTTTCTTTAAACTTTGACAGATCCTGTGCTTGAGGGGACTCATGGGCACAGTGGTGGGGGGACTCCCCTGGCATGCCTACATCCGTGGGTGTAGATCCGTGGGTGTATGGATCTGATGGATCTAGGCATGCTGGGGCAGTTCTGCCCCCACTGCACTCATGAGTCTCCTCACCTGTTTACCCACAGTCCTGGGATCCTGCACATGAGCACAGGATCTGTCAAAGTTTTTTTAAAAACACACACCACACCATGCCTCCCCAAGGACTACCCTTCCCGACTTTCCCGACCTCTGCCCCATTGGAGAAAAGACAACCAAATCACTGGCAGAAGCCTAAAACAGCTGAGCTGCAAAGTGATTTAAAGGGGCCACTTTGACAATGCAGGAAATTTAAAATCAGAAAGCAATCCAGAGACTGGCATGAGCTGAGAGGGGGGGGAAAGGGGGTGTTTTGGGAAGACTTTTGGGGTGGGTAAGTACCAGCCCTCTGCCCACCTACAGCTCATTGGTCCTCCCTCCAGGCTGCCCAAATGGGATCAGCAGCTCATTCATCTTTGTGGCAACCTGTGTCTTTTGAAAAGACTTGCTAAAAGAACCTTTTCAAAATGACTTGGGTCAAGAGGGCTTATGCCAGTTCGCCCCAATTCACCCCTGATACGCTTGGGGGTGAAATCAGTTTGAATGTGAACAAGGCACTTTTAACCTGGTTTGCAAACCGGGTTAAATCATAGTGTGAATGAGCCCTCAGAATTCCCCAGTTGTTTTCACCAATGAAAAATATTCACGTATGCTTTGAATTATACTTCATATAAAATCTGGTCCAAGTCTAGAGATCTGTGAAACTCTACAGAAGTATTTTGATAGGCCTTTTGGCTTCTTTCCAGATTTCACACAGATTGTCTAAGGAGGACCCTTCATGTTTTCATTTCTGATGACCTGTCAAAGAAACATTCATGGAAAAGATCTATTATTAACTTTCATAACACCCTAATGGATATTTATCTCAACCCATACTGTACTTGGTTGCTAATAGTTTGCCTTTTAAGGTACTGGTTTCTGGTTTCTGCACCATAATAGCTATGCTTTATATTTATTTCAAAAGAACAGTCATGGTAGCTGAAAATATATAGATTCATAGCATAACCAAGATGACTGTTCCTAAGAAGTATCATATTTGTGCTAATATTTCAGGTATCAGCCCATCTGAAACTTCAAGAAAAAGATGAAGGCAGGAGGGAAATGGTATGCATATAATTCTGTTCATGCGATGAATGTGACAGCTTGATTTCTTAAGAGTAAAGTGGGGGAGGAAATATCTATGTTAGAAAATATTATAAAACTTTGATGCTGTCTTGGAGGGGGCAGGATATGCATATTTCAAAGGAATACCAAATGTTTGTTTTCATGTTATTTATGGAATCAACAGCTAATGGAGCAAGTCTACTGAATGTCAAAATAAAGGGGGAGGAGGGAAAATGTGTTTAATTGCAGTGCCCACCAAGGTGTCAGACAGTGACAGGGACCTTTTGTTGAACAATTGAATATCACATTTCTAGCTAGATTCTGATCTAGTTTTGAACTTAAGTAGGTGGCATGATAAATGTGTATTATGGATATGTAGTTAAAAAGACACTGAATACTTTAGAAAGTACATTAAGTCACAACACAGCTATAGACAATATATGGTTAAGAGCATAGCAGTGATGCAGTTGTAGATCCCTTGTGTGTGTGTAATGATTTTTAAAGTGGAACATTCAACTAGATATTTTTTGATAAAACTGCTGTTTAAACAGTGCAATCTAAAGCATATTTACTTGGAAATGAGTCCAGTTAACTTTCCTGACTTGCTCCCAAGATAGTATGTATAGGATGGAATTGCAGTGTTCAGTGATTTATTTTTTTCTTTAAGAACAGGTCTATCTACAAAATGAAGGATTTTGAGGAAAAATGGAAAACAAAAGTCCAGTTCATCAAAAATTTATAAGTAACAGTACAGAACTTGAAGTATTAATCTTCCCTTCTCATTCTAGACAAAAAGCACTCTTCCTCTCTATGGTAGACAAAGGCACACAGGGAAATGATAAGGGTCAAACTAAGCTATACATATAGGGACAGAAGTTCTTGTGATATAGGAAGGGCTATAGGTCATTGACATTACTTTCATACAGAAGATCCCAAAATCAATCCTGTACCATGTCTAGGTAGGGCAAGTAAAGAAACCTGCTTGAAATCCTGGGGAGTCATTACTAGTCACTGATAATAACAGCACTAGATGGACCAATGGTCTGACTCAGTCTAAGGTAGCTTCCTATGCTCTTATCTTCTATGCTTTAATACCAGAATGACTATTTTCTTCCATAGCATTTGGAGATCCTCCCCACATATTTTCCAATTTTTCTTAGCAGGTTAAATCAAAACAAAATGTTGATGAAATCAGAAAGTCAGTTATGTTTAATTATGTTGCACATAATTAAATATGGACACTGCCTGTAAGATGTTTGTTTTTTAAAAATATTCCTATCATGCTCTTCCTGTCCACAGGTAAAGGAGATTTTGACAGCTCTGGGTTTGATGTCATGTGCCAATACAAGAACTGGAAGTCTTTCAGGAGGCCAGAGAAAGCGTCTAGCTATTGCTTTGGAGTTGGTGAACAACCCACCTGTTATGTTTTTTGATGAACCCACCAGGTAATTTGTGTTCCAAAGTAAAGATAGATTACTATTATTGCAGTATATGATGGAATATTTTTACAAAAAAGAATGAACTTTCCTTTGAAGTCTGAATTAGATGTATGAAAGTGTAGCCACGTGTCAGTTGAGAAAAAAGTTACTCTTCTCCCCACCCCCACCCCTTGGTTACCTTGGTTGAGATATTTATGAGAGGCCTAGCTCAAGACATTTCATGGTCTGAGATGACAAACAAAATGGTGGCCCTCCCCATTTCCACATACAGGAGCTAGCTGGACTTCCAGCTGAATTCTTGCCATGGAATAACATCCTTCACACAACTAAATACAGAAGACCAGTGTAAGAGACTTTACCAACCTGTGCAGTGCCCAAAGCTCTGTCATACGATGGAGGGGAATGGTCAGAGCAGCTCCAGATAAATAATCATTGTTGCTGTCAGCATCTGCTGCCTGAGGCAGTCACCTTTTTCTGCCAAATGTTAGAGCCAGTTGTGGTTGTCAATATGTATTAGATTTGCCACGGGCTGTTAATCCACATCTTGTCTCTCTCATTCAGTTCAGTGCAGATAGCTATGTGTACTATGAAATTCTACTTAATGTTGATCTAAGGCAATAGATTCCCGTGGCAGCCATGCACCTATACACGTATATTCCAAATTCTCCCTCCATGTCTCCCATGGATTGTTTGGTACATTACATCAGCACATTCAGAACAACCTTGCAGTAAGAAAACTTTATATGGAACTTCTGGAATATATGCCATACTTTTTAAAGACTCTTTTAGTGCAGCAGGCAGAATTCCCTCTGAACTGAGGAAATGGGAGCTTACAGCCATAAATCTATTCAGATGAGTAAGAATCATAGAATCATAGAATCATAGAGTTGAAAGAGACCACAAGGGCCATCCAGTCCAACTCCCCTGCCATGCAGGAACTCCCAATCAAAGCATCCCTGACAGATGGCCATCCAGCCTCTGCTTAAAGACCTCCAGGGAAGGAGACTCCACTACTCTCTGGGGGAGTGTGTTCCACTGTCGTAAGATACTTTGGAAACCAGATCCTCTAAAAATAGAACATATATCTTTGGCAAACAACTGTAAGGAGGAAAGGTTTGAAAGGGAGAGAGTGAAAACGAAGAGTGCTTTAGAGAATAGAAATCATGTCAGTGTAATGGAGCATAGTAAGAGCAACATTGTAAATGACAAACTAAATGTCAGAAAGCAGTGAGAGGCATGGTATTATCAAAGATGTTGCCTGCTGAAGCCTCAGGTTAGCTGCACAGGACTCATTCATTTAATTCCAAAGGCCTATTAGTGGGAGAAAAACAAATCTGACAAAATTACTCTTTTTCAGTGGCCTGGATAGTGCATCCTGCTTTCAAGTTGTGTCCCTGATGAAGGCTTTAGCACAGGGAGGTCGCTCTGTCATCTGCACCATTCACCAGCCCAGTGCCAAACTCTTTGAGCTCTTTGACCAGGTATTATTTTGTTTTTAAATATGCATTGGTAGATAAATAGCATATGCACAGGTTGCCAGTATCTTTCCTGGGCCAATGTACTGTATCTGAAATGATATTATATTCTGCATGTAATCTTTTTATCATACAAAATGACATGTTTTCAAGTCTCGCTTTGTATTCAAAGTAAGTTTTGGTCCTGCTTCTCTTTTTCTATAGACAACTTTTTTTCAAATTCTGAATGCAGCATTTTCATTGGCAGCCATATCTGTGAGATGCTATGGACATGGCTTTAGGCCTTCAAGTCATTTCTGATTTCTGTTGATTCTTCTGTTGATTGGGAGGGAATGAATGGAAGCAGTAGCATAGACATGTATTTTAAGAAAGCTTTGCAAGCCTTGTAACATTTTCACTACAATGACAAAACGTGGAGCATTTCAGTCTTCAAAAGTATAGTCCAATGTTTAGGAGTGGTCACAGAATATTGCTATCAGAATGTATTGGTTCAGCTTTTCAGGCATTCAGCCACAATCTTCTTCTTACATCTTGTTAGAAGATACCTGCATGTCAAATAATCTCTTTTCATATAGTAACTATGAATGTTATCCTATATTAGGAGAGTAATGCTCCACCAGTACAATTCCACCAGGTTACCCTTCTGCCCCCTCCCCAACTCCAAGAAAATTATTTGCTGGAGAGCATGAATGCTGGTGTTTTCTTCTAGCAGAACTGCAGCTCAATGCTTCCTGCATACCCATGACCTTCCAAGCCCCTAAATGACCATAGGGGCATACTCCAGCCCATTGAACTTGGTTTCCCTGAAGGCATTGTATGAGGAGGTATTGAATATCTCCTTCTGTAAAATCCCAGAAATGACATAGGTTAGTATGTGCTAGTTATTCCACCATGCATTACCAACAGGATTCTGACTCTTATGTGTCAGAGAAAAGAGGGCAATGGGCTAACCCATTTGTTTCACGCTGACCATTCCTAGGGACGTATTCAAAGGAAGAATCTAATGCAGGGGTAGGCAACCTTTCCCCTTTAAGGGCCGAGGGACTTCAGCTCCCATAAGCCTCAGCCATGTTGGCTAATAGTCCCATGTTGGCCAATAGCTCCTGGGATTCTGGGAGCTGAAGTCCCTCGGCCCTTAAAGGGAAAGGTTGCCTACCCGTGATCTAATGCATTAGCCACAGCCTTCGAGATATGATTTCTAGGATTATGGGATTATGGTAGCACATTCCTTCACTTCCACAAGCACAAAAATGCTTCCAAGAGGTAACAACAGTGGGCAGTTTGTACTCCTGCCATGATGATCTAGTTCAAATTTATCTTGAGGTGTGTGTGTGCACAGTTAAATCCCATCATTACTAAAGTCCTCCAGGAAGGAGGGAGTACATCAAAGCAGAGCACTAGGAGAGGGGCTTAATTTACCCCTACTTGCCAAATTCTGCACCCTACATCATCATCTCCATTGGAGTAAACACATTTGAAACACTTCAGGGGAGAAAGCAGCATACTTGTGGAATGGGTTAACATTCACCTACCCACCTACACTATTTCACCCTAAATCAACCCCTCATTAAGTTGCCCCCCTTTAAAGTAATGATTAGAGGGTTAGTGAAATGTATTCCATATATAATATTTAATTAGCCCCTGAGCAAAAGAACTTTTCTACAGAAAACATTTTAGATGTCTCAATCAGCGTGGGTGTCACCCATCCATATGAAAAGATATTTTGATGTCTGAATAGTTTCAGAGAAACTATTCCCAACAATAATGAAATGTGTCAGTGGTGAACAGATGGAAAGAATAGAGCTATGAAGTTGTAGAGCACTCAGTAGCATCACGATGGGTTGAAACACAAATGGGGTTCCAGAAATTCATGAGAGGAAGAGTGGGGTCAGTGGCAGGTATGGCTTGTATCTGGCAGTGTTGTTCCACTAGCACAAATAACACTGAGCTAGTGGATACCATACTAGACCTTGCACAAGGAGAAGAATCCAGTTTCCAATTGCACAAACAGCAGCACAATCCAGTGGCATAAATAGTAATAGACATTTGGGCCAGAAGAGCTGGCTACATGACTGGAAAAAACATTTAAAAACACTGCTTTGCTCTAACACTGTTATGCTGGATTTAGACCTATTTGTGCATGCATGCATAGATAGATAGACAGATAGACAGACAGACAGAGATAGATAGAGGTGTAGGGTGGTATGTATAGCAAGCAGTATGGCAGAGTTTAGGATAGGTTTAAACTAACTTTAGTCTTGATACTTGGACAATATCTATCTGAAGTAAGACATGAGATTAAACAGTCTTCAAGCATTTTTCAGATGTTCAAGTTATATCCTGACACCACTTATCCCTGAGAAAGCACTTTGATTTTTCTGATTGCATGAGAGCCAGCATGGTGTAGTGGTTCAAATGTTGCACTGTGATTCTGGAAACCAGGGTTTGAATCCCCGCTCAACCATGCAAACTGACTGGGTGACCTCAGGCAGCTCACATTCTCTCAGCTTCATATGGAGGCAAAGGCAACCCCCCCCCCGAATAAATTATGCCAAGAAAAACCAGTGATAGGTTTACTTTAGGATCAACAGAAATCTGAAACAACTTGAAGGCACACAACAAAAACAACAATCTGGAAGATTTATCAGTTTTGCTGTATTCTCCATTTACATATTTTAGCAAGCAATCATGCTACTGTTCCCTTCAAAAGTAGTTCTCTGGATGGGATTACACTGCATAATTCTGAAGCCAGTATTCATTGTTTTCTTCTTCTTCATTTCAGCTCTATGTTTTGAGCCAAGGGCAGTGCATTTACCGTGGGAAGGTGTTAAATCTCGTCCCCTACTTGAGAGATTTGGGTTTGAATTGTCCCACATACCACAATCCAGCAGATTTTGGTGAGCAAAATGGAAGAATTTCTGCTCTCAGAAATACTTGCTTTTCCCTACAAATTCAATATGAAGTGTGTGCATGTGTGTGTGTAAGAG
>JAIPUX010001232.1:97630074-97643833 GCA_020142125.1 Phrynosoma platyrhinos | reverse complement strand
AAAAAGGTGGCAACATTTGTAGGTCCTGTCACAGCCATCCCAGTTCTGCTCTTCTCAGGATTCTTTGTGAGCTTTGATACAATTCCAGCATACCTCCAGTGGATGTCCTACATCTCTTATGTCAGGTAAATTTGAAGGATGTCAATACATTCTTTTGATTATCTTAAGTATTATTACTTTGCAGATAGGAAACATATTTTCAAAAGGGAAAGATGGGAAAGTATTTATAGATTTAATTTATACAGACCACCTATACCTAAACTGGTTTGATCAAGCAGATGATCTATTGGGCCAGGATCAAAGATCCTTGAACTCAGAATATAATTCAGCACACATTACAAGAGTGACACTATCTTTGCTTCTTTTCAAAGTATAAAATTTTTAGTCTACTGACAAAGTTGTGAAGCTCTATAGAGATCAGTAATAATGTTCTAATTTGTAGATCTTTCTACGGTTGGTTGATCTTTCTGGAATTTAGTCCCATCACTCTGCTTCCCAGCAAGTAGCTGGTCTTGACAAAGCAGAAAACATTGTCCATCATCTGTTAGATGCGTTCATACATACCCATGATCTAGCAAGCATGCTGATTTTCTATGAACATTTATACCACACAGTACTTGTGTACACCTAGCAAAACAATCAACCTGCATGTGTACTCGTATGCAGATTTTTATTCAATTGTGGTATTTAATGTTTATTTAGAGTTTTTTCTCATAATGCAGCATGTCAGCTGTCTCTTCTTGACTGTTTGCTAATATGCTCCCTAACACATAGTTATTTCCCAATTTATTTTTATAAAGGGTCCATAATTGGGTTAGCCAGATGTTATGATTTGTCTTAAGTTCCATATGATATTTCATGAAGGAACAAGGTTTCAAAATTGGTACTCTGTTCTTTTTATACAATAGATAGCAGCCATAAATAGAAATTAAAGCTACTGGTATCATCATCACCAGTCTTGTGGCTTCATTTTGGGTACTATTATGGAACCTGATGAATGTAAATATAATTTACAAAATACTCAACTTCTTAAACCAGGGCTAGGGAAAGTGTATCCCCTGAACACTACTTTTGTGGGCTCCAAAGCTCCTAGAAGCCTCCTAGAATTTACATTTAATCTTTTTTATTCCCATCGCTCCTCAACCTCCTGAAAACACCTCATGCACCTGTAAATTGGTGAAAATTGTGACCAGAAGTGCCATGGTCTCACTTTCAGTGTGCCTGGGTGTGTTGGTGCAGTCTACGAGGACTGAAGGAGGAAAATTGGCATTTACTTCCATGGAGTTGTTCACCCTTGCCTTAAACAATAATTCGTTCATTTCCTTTTGCTGAAGATACTTGCAGTTTTAACAGAATATATGTACTTCAACCTACATTATCCAGTAAACTCTTCTTCTCCTCAGGTATGGATTTGAAGGTGTCATTCTTTCCATCTATGGTTTGGATCGAGAGGATCTTCATTGTGACAAAGATGATACTTGCCATTTCCAAAAATCAAAAGCTATCCTTAAAGAGCTGGATGTAGAAAATGCTAAACTTTATTTGGATTTTATTGTGCTTGGAATTTTCTTCATCTCCTTACGCCTCATTGCCTACTTTGTTCTCAGATACAAAATTCGAGCAGAGAGGTAGAGATAATGCTAATGCAACAACATGCAGTTGTGGACTGTTTTTATTTGTCTGACTGTGACAGATCAGTCTCCAGTGCCCAGGTGCAAATGATCTTGTGATCTAGTCCCTAGAAAACCATGTCATGTTGGATTAGCAGATGCATAGGTACAGTTCTGGTTGGGCTAGATCATATTTGTGTTATACTTTCTAGCTTTATCTGAGAAGAAGAAGGAGGCAGGAATGTTGTTTCACATCTAAAAAATACTGGTACCAGCTATAGAAACTTTCTCTTATGGAAACTGATTCTTGTAAGTTTCCTGTTGTAAAAACAACTACAGATCCTTTGTCTACATTCCATTGACTAAGACTTGAAAATGTGGTGGAATGTAGGATAATCTCTTCCTATATCATCAAGACTTCATCTTTGCAAGTTTCCTACATTTTTGCAAGTCTTTTCCCCCCACAAGAAGTATCCTGTGGAAAAAGAAGTCTTCAAGTTCTCCAAGCTGTAAGATACAATTGTCTCTCTGAAGTAAATGGATACACAGGGTGGGGTTGGAGGTTGGGAAAAGGAGAAGTAATTTGGTATTTGTTGGTTTCTTTTATATACAGAGCTCTGGTGCTTTATACTCATGAGCTGGTCTCACACACCCAAATTGTAATCTTAGAATAAATGTCAAATTCCCAAGTAGATGCTCTAAAAGAATGCTAAAGAATAAGAGATGTATCTGTAAACTGGTCATAATTAGAATTCTGCCTTTATGATATCCTTTCAATCCAGTTATTATCCATATTAACTACCTCCCATGAATGTAGAAGCTAAGAACGTCAGTGCTGGTTGTCAGAGCTAGCCAAAACAAAATATAATCAGATCTTAAAACCCATTTGAATGTTTTAAAATATTTTAATAATACAGGGCTGTCTGTGAGTTGATGCTATTGAATGCATATATAATTCTAAAAATTCTCAGTGTGCTAAATGAAGCTGCTATTGCTCAGTGGAGAATATGTAATTCTCCCAGTCTTGGCAAAATTGTTGTGGACCGTAAGTACCAAAGCATGTCACTTCTGTTTTTTACCTGTCCGCCTGACATGCATTTCTCAAAACACTGTTTGGTGCACTGATATCACAATCCAGTGAGTAACTAACTGGCCCATTCAAATGAAGATACAAATATCTGCCTTCCTCTGTGCCAGGTTGTAACCAATTGTTATAAATAAATAACAATTTTCTTAACCCAGTTAACATCTTGTTTGCCTTCCAAGTTAAGTCACACTTGTAAAATTGATTCTAAAGGACTGTAATGTTACTCTGTCCTCATTTCAGCAAATCCAAAGATCTTCATTATTATTATTATTATTATTATTATTATTATTATTATTATTAATTGCAATTGTGGCTTTACACAGCAGTCTAACTGAAATCTTTGTCTTGAAAGCTAACATTGTAACATTGGCCTGAATGAAATCCAAAAGTCATGTTTAGCTCAATCCAGTATTTTCAGGTTGGGACAGTATGTTAAGTTCACTTCTGATTCATGTAAGTTTTCTTTCAGATTAGCAGCAGCTTTGTTTCAGCTGCCCATTCATTATTAAATGGTGTGGGGGTGGTGGTGGTGGTGGAATTGGACCATAGTGTGATAGATGCCAAGATGCCCTTTTTTGTGTGTGAAATCTAGCAAGAGGCATCATTGAAGAGCCTATTTTTAGCACTCAAAAGATGTATCGCTGTTAACTTCAAACTATTAGAGTTCAATTAGGGGAGATTTTCCCCTCAGGAAGCTAAAGTACTGAGGGTGAGTCACACTCTTTTCATAGAGACAAATAATATATCTAATTCAATTTGAATTGTTTTGTGAAATCCTTTATTTGATAGGGATAATTTAATGTTACATGCTTTTTATGGTTCAAAGGATTCATCTTTGACCTACTAACTAAAGGTCCATAAAAGCATCCAGGAATCTTGAAGACCTCATTTATCTAAAATTAATGATGATCTGATGTGACAGTATATTCCTGGAGCCCTGGTGGCACAATGGTTAAATGCTGGTACGTCAGCTACTCACAGCCACAAGGTTGTGAGATCAATCCTGCAGGGCTCCAGAGTCCACTCAGCCTTCTATCCTTTCATAGGTTGGTAAAATGAGTACACATCTTGTTGGGGGAGGGCAATTGGCTTACATATTATAAACTGCTTAGGGAGTGCTAGTTCACTGATAAGCGGTATAGAAGTATACTTGTTGTTGGTGGTAGTGTATTCTGGGCACATTTTAAATAACTAGCCTTTTTCTGGTCCAATTGAGTTGGCTATCCTCAAATCTAATCTTATAAATAAGAATAGATGATGTTTTTTTTTAAAAAAAAGAAACTTCAATAAGCTGATCATCCACAGTAGTACTGTGATAGTGATATTGTGTTGCTTCACTTTCTGACACCTCAAATTTTTGTAAATGAACCAGATTATTGAAGAAACTAGAAGAACAATGGCAATAGAGTTTTCTTATTGCATGTACTGTAGTGTATCCTTTATCAAAGCTGTAAGTACTTTAGGAATAGAATACTCGTATAAATGTAAATCTGTTAGATTTGGACAGATGAGTATTCAAACTGAAGACTGTTCTTACCCAGTCCCAACTCCAGCAATAGATCTGGTGAAAAACAGAATTGATACACAACAGTATGTTGATGGAAGAAAACGTGAACATGTAGAAACTTCTAGAAGACTTTTTAACAGAAAAAACATAAAACAGACATAGAGATTGGAAGAATACAAAACAATATTAAAAAAAATGGTTGAAAGCCATGTTTGTCAAGTGTCAGGAAGCCCTGATGAGGAAGATCCTGGTCTGATGAGAATCTGCAGAGTTTGGGACATATTTTGAACAAAGTTCACACATGGTTTTTGTGCTGAATGTTCTGTAGAGAAAATGATGTTTCTGTGGGTATTTTGTGTAGAACAACTCCCAAACGACGAGAGTCCTCAAAAACTGCAAAAAACAGCATTACTAAAATTATGTGTTGGTTTCATCAAGAATGAAATTAATGAAGAATTGCATCCCTAAATAGACAATCCATTGTTCTATTTCCCCTTAGTGCCATTCTTCCAGTTGGTCGGTTTTGAGGGGAAAGATTAGTGGCAGGACAGTCCCATTTTCCACCTTGTCCACGTTTTTAAACAGATATGTCTTATAATAAATATCCCAAGGTTTTCCATGAATCCCATCTTTCATATATTGCCAAAAAGAGACAAAGGGCTAATTTTACCTAGAGCAATAGAATGTAATGTAAGAGGCAATGGGTTTGTTTGTTTGTTTTTGGCTTTTTCAAAGAATGCTTCTTGTTTATGGAAACTTTTTAAAACAATTAAAGGAAGGATCTGTGACATAATTCAGCTGCCACAGCTGCTAAGTTCCCTCTGTTTCTATCATTGGGATTGTGTGGGATCCCATCCAGATCACAGCAAGAATGAATGTAGAACTTGGTATTTCAATATGTGATGGCTTATGCTTTGAAAAATTTGTTGTCCCACAAAGAAAGAGAATGTGATATATAACCTTCCATTGGTGTTTGATGCTGTTAACACAGGCAAAACAAAATTAGCTAACTTTTTCATCCTCTTGACCTGTTTTAGGAATGTATCAGCTCAGCTTAGACTTATTATCCAGTGCCTATATATGTATGTTTGTCAACCAGCTTGGCATCAATTGTTATTTCAATGGCATAGCCTCAGGTACTGTAATTTTTTATGTATTTCAGATCCATAGTTCTGTATTAGTATTGCCACAATGCTTTGAAACTTGAGACTCTTTGAGGCTATTGGTAGAGCCTTGTCCTAAGAATCAACTGTAGAAATTTGCTGACAATCCTGACAAAAATATTTAGGTCATACTTCAGTCTCCCTGTCAATAAAATAAGTACAAGATACTGTTACCTCTTAATTTTATTACCTTTCATAACTCTGTTGATGAAAACTTATTTATTGGTTGCCTTTTGATTCTGTGTGTAAATACAGAAAATTACAAATTAGGTCATACTTCAGTTAAGAGGTCAGGAAGAATAGGAAAAGGATTACCTTTCTGATGTAGTGAGTCAAAACAACCTTCTTCCCCAAGCCTCATATAAACACTGACAAATGAGTGTTGAATTTATCTCACTCTACCAGGGAATATCCAATGTAGTAAAGGAATATCACATGTAGGCATAAGCAGCTAGCCCTGAGATCAGAAAAGGAGAGCAGCTTGGCTTCGCTTAGGAAAAACAAACACCAGCTTTCTTCTGTTCAACAAAACAACAGTGCAGTTCTTTGACCATTTGGGAATTTGAAGAAGCCTTTGTTGAATCTCAGGAGCTCTTGGGATGGAGCATTGGCCTCTCCAGCATCCCCTAGTTGCTTTGTGAAAAATTTGTAGAAAGGAGGAAGAGAGAGAAAGAGAGGAAAATACTTCTGCTTCTCCCTCCTACTCTACGTATCCACCATCTTGAACCAATTCCATTCCTACATATTTCTTAGTTTGGCTCCAGTGGCTTTAACATTGCCTCACAAAGGCTACCTTCCACTTTTCTTGTGATATTTGTTGTTGTTGTTGGAGCAGAACCAGCATCATTGAAAGAGGAAAAGAATAACGTGGATGTGATACTGTAAGAGATGAGCAGCAGGTTCTTACTTTTTTAAAAAAAGAAGTTCTATTGCACAACACATCATATTTTTCAGAGGTGGCAGCTAGAAGAAACGCATAACATTTATGTCTTTTATCATAGGTTTTGGTGTATGTAGAATATATATATATATTGCTATTTTCTCTTTTAAACCATATGTCATCACATTTACTGTAAATTCTTCCAATCATTCCTTCTGAGAGGTGTTTTCAAAGAGAGAAGGATGTTGTTTGTATGATGTAAATGGAACTGAATCTTTTCAAGACATCAGTGAAATGGCATATGAGGGGACACAACAATATCAGGGGATTAAGAGAATATTTTTTGAAATCTCAAGCATAAGTACAGCAGAACAGTGCTTATTTTTCCTGTGTATTCTCAGCTGAAAATGCTTTGTCAGCTGCATAATCTTTTTAAGCAAAACTGGAATTGTGTGCATCTTCCTTTTTGTGAAACAGTTGTGGAGCTATTAACCATCAGGGTCAAATACTACCTTTTATTTTTCCCTCCAGAAACAAAGTGGAAAGATCTGTGTCTGTTGTATAACACGTATAACACTGGCTCACTATAATGATCTGTTCTGCAGCCATTATTTCTACCAACCATTAAGAAATGTGCGGGAAAAGAATTCAGTCATAAATGTTTGGTATTCACTGATAAGATATTTTCTCCCAATAATAGTAAATTAGGGCCCTTATTCTTTTAAAGTAATTTAATTCACCCATGCAAAAAAATGGGAGATATCTGCCTGCCCAAAGCAATGGTCCTTATAGAATTATAGTTCATAGCCATGAGGATCATTCTAAAATGGGCCAGCAATGAATGAGTTGTCATTAATATATTGCAAAAGAATGACTCCTTGAATGGGTAGAAAGAACTTTATGATTTTCATGATGACCTATCCTATGACCATTCAATATCTTTGTTATTTTGGAATTGGTGTTGTATAATGTTATAATACTTATTGCCCACACCTGCTACAGAATATATTTCTTGATAGACTTGTTTCCTGGTGGAAAAAATACCATTTATCTAATAGCATCTCTTAGGCAGGATTCCATGCCACAATTTTGTTTAATGCAAGAAAGCACATCTTCCTTTAATACAGCAAGTATGAGATAAAAAACTACCTTCCAAGTGCACTAAAGTTTCCATTGATCACAAACTTTTTAGTGATTTTTAGATCATATTTATTAAAGCTTAAACCTATATAAAATACACAATACATAATACAATCCATTCATCATATTATGAACATACAAATAATAATTATCATTCATAAATGTAATACCTAAAGCCTGCTTAGAAAGAAAGGTAAAACAGAAACAACATTCAATCATCTCGTCTAGTAATGCTAACCAGTCTCCTATTTTAACTTCATCTTAACCCTCTTCTATTTCTTCCTACTCTTCTTACCCATTATTATCTCTCATTACTCCTATATTTATGCCACTGATCACAAACTTAATGGTAGTGCTGGAAAAGGTTACTAATAGAGGGGCCATATTGATGATTGGGATTCCAGGAGTGTGCTCCCCAAAGTAACTTTTCCAGCTCCTGGAAAAGCTTGAAAAAATGGGCTTTTCTGAACAATATAGTTAGCTTTTTTATGAAGGTATTTACACATTTACAGAATATTTACAGAAACGTCAAATTCTTTTGTAACTGCTTGCTTAAAACAATTTGTAGCATAGACAATCTGGATTCTTGGCTTTAGATTTCAACTAAACAGCCGGGAGACTGTGGGGCTTTGCAGATGGGCAGCCATGGGCCGCCCTGAGAAGCAGAAGATTGGGGGCGCTCCTTCCAGAACCGGCAAAAAGGGCACCGGAAGAACTGTTGCGCAGCTCTTCCGTGTCTCTTCCGGTGCAGTGCGTGCAAAGGCTGCGCCAGGAGGACATAATCAGGGTACTCACCACGTGTAACGGAGCGTGCTCTGATGATGTCCTCAGGAAGGGGTTGAGATGGCCGGCATGCAGCTGCCCCTCCCCTTCCCTGCCTCCAAGACAGTGCTTTGCGCTGTCTGCATCCCTCCTGTATGTGCTTTATAGAGCTGGAGTATACCAGCTTTTTAAAAATCATTTATACACACCACCGCAGGCATGACTGGTGGCTTTGCAAAATTTATGATTAAATGTCGGAATACATTTGTTGGAATAAATCTGTTTGCTTTGGTGCCTGTGCCCCATTGGGACAGTAAAAACTGAAAAATCATATAGGTACTTCTATGTGAAACCAATGTTTGCTTAAGTATTGCACTTAAGGTCTGTTCTTTATTTTCAGAGGGTTTTGTTTTGTTTTTGTTTACAAGTCCACATAGTTACTATTTTGAGCTCCCATTGTTAAAAATAATTAGTACATTTTTTCATTGGTGGTAGAAACACTTGCCCATAATTATAATTGCTAAGGAAAGTGAGCTGTCTGTTATAACAAAGGTGTATGACAACTAATTTTATAAATTCTGGCATGTTAAAAACATCTCTGGCATTTCAACCATTCTATACAAAGCAGAGAATCAAATGAAGCACCTTTGGGCCATTAATTAATTTCAGTGGCAGTAAGTTCAATACATAGATACATTAAAGTGAGCAGGAGTTTCACTTTTAAAACCAAATTATAACTTGCTTAACTAGGATATGATCAGGTTTTCCAGACATATCCAATTGAACTTTGCTTACAGGAAAAAGATGATGTTGGGACTTGAACCATTGGGAAATAATGGGCAAGATACTCCATTGGGAGACATATATCCAGCACGTATCCCCCTGTTCTCAGGTGCTCTGGGGGCTGTCCCACTGAATAGATGAGTTTAGCTATTGCACAGTTGGAACATAATCCTGCCTTTCACAATGAATGAAAAAGTCACTTGGTAATAGGATGTTAGCAAACATTGGATTATGGAGATGACTATATGCCACCTGAACTTGATAAATAAGGGAAATTTCTTGTATGTAAAATGAAAATAGATCGGCATGTAAAGTTAGCAATTATTAATTATGCATTTCCTACTAATTTATCCTCCCCAATAGTACTACAAGGTATCAACAGAAAGAAACTGTGATTTAGAGGTTCATGAAATATGCCTATTTCATATACTGAATTCCTAGCAAGTTCTCCAGTGAAATTAAAAAATGCATTTGAGGAAAACATCGACATCATCATATGTGACTCAGATATTATCCTGTATCCACTTACTGGTGAATAAGAGCCATTCATCTCAGGGGAATTACTTCTGAGTAAATGGACTTTTTGCATAGGACTGTGCTGCAAGCATATTTTCTTTAAAAATAAATCCCCCCATCTATCATTTTTGTATAACAGTTGTTTGAAATCCTTCTCTTCCTCAGGTTTAACTGTATTTTTAATAAATCTACTTTCCCCCCCCCCCCCAAAAAAAGAGCCCAATGATTTCATCCTGGTAGCTTTAAAAGAGACATGAATAATTATTGAGGCAAGCTTATTTTCTTTTTTTCTTTTCAAGGAAATGGTCTTCTCTATGAGAGTTGTTGTGTGTCAGTATTGCTGGCAGGGTTTTATTACAACCCCCACCCCCAACTTATTTGTGCAATACTGGCTCTTGATAGTAATGAGCTGGTGTCCTTAAATCTTATTTAGTGAACTACAATCTTTGTGTGTATGTGGGGTTTTTTTTAACAAAAAGCAAGAGTCAATGCAAGAAATCTGTCAAAAATTCAGCGTGCTAGAGCGTGCGTATACTGTAAATATCAGCTAGCTCCTCTCGGATGTGTAATGCACATGGCATTACTTTGGATTCTGTTGTTTTGCTTTTGTAGACTATTGCTTGCACGCTGTGATACATTTGCACTGTTGTAGATATATATAAACATTATTGTCAATTTTTTCCAGGTAGCTTGATGTATTTTATTTGTAGTTCAAAGGTTACAATTGATTGAACTACACATACCTGGTTCATGTTCCTAATGAAAAGATTTAGGATGGTGGACATTCTAACTCTGCATTTTAAATGAATTAACACTGAAAGCTTTGTATATTTCTGTATAGCTGATTCCTATAGGATATTTGTATGTGCATTATTTTCCAGGTTAGAGCTTGTGTTTTCTGAAAATGGAGAACATTTATGATAATGTAAGAATGAAACAATAAAATAAAGTATTGCTATTTTCAGATTACCTTCTTGGTCCCTTGTGAATTTGTTGAAAAAGATTTTTTTTGAAAAAGCAAGACTACATTTAACACAAGAGCCAGTGCA
This sequence comes from Phrynosoma platyrhinos, assembly GCA_020142125.1. Taxonomy (NCBI): domain Eukaryota; kingdom Metazoa; phylum Chordata; class Lepidosauria; order Squamata; family Phrynosomatidae; genus Phrynosoma; species Phrynosoma platyrhinos. The sequence goes on along the minus strand of JAIPUX010001232.1, from coordinate 97,633,336 downwards.
CTGTAGTGGCTTGAGTGTTGGACTAGGGGTGTATCCACACTGCAGAATTAAAGCATTTTGACACCACTTTAATTATCATGACATGATCCTACAGCATCCTGTGATTTGTAGTTTGACGAGGCACCAGGACATGCTGACAGCCCAGGCGGAATACCTTACCAAAGTACAAATCCCAGAATTTGTAGTTTGATCACTGCACTTATCAAGAGTGATAGGGTTTTGTGGGTTTTTCAAGCTATGAGGCTGTGTTCTAGAAGAATGTTTTCCTAATGTTTCACCTGCATCTCTAGCTGGCATCTTCTTGGCCTCACAGCCTGAAAAACCCACAAAAACCTTGGGATGCCAGCTGTGAAAGCCTTCAACTTCATATCAAGAGTGAGTTTTTCCCCCTAATCCTCTCCCCTGTGACACCAACTTCAAGGACCATGTAAAAGTCTTCAAGTTACCTATGAAGATTTATGTAACTTCTATCCTCAATGGGTACCACCCTTATTCAGGGCTGCCACCACAGAAAAGGTAAAGGTAAAGGTATTTCCCATTGACAAGGTTGTTAAGCTGTGTCCAACCATGAGCATAGTGCTCATCTCTGTTACTAAGTCGAAGAGCCAGCATTGTCAGAGAGTACTCTGTGATCATGTGGCCAGCATGACTGCACAGAACACTATTACCTTCCCACCAAAGTGGTACCTATTTATCTACTTGCATTTGCATGCTTTCAAACTGTTAGGTTGGCAGAAGCTGGGACTGGTGACAGAAGCTCACCCCATCATGCAGCACCCGGGTCTCAAACTGCCAACCTGCCAATCTTGCAATTAACAGAGTCAGCGTCTTAACCACTTGAGCCACCAAGCTCTTGGATAGTGTTTCTGGAGGCCAAAAGTGTATAAAGACATAAACAATTATTTACAATAATTAAACACAACATAACAGCTTATTTTTGTATTTAAAAATCACTTTCTGTCACTCCACTCATGCTAACACAGACCCTTATCATCTGATCAGTTCACACCCCCTTCTGTCACTCCAACCCTAGTCTAACTCCCTTTCAATCCTTTTCCTAACTGCATTCCTCTAAAACCCTAGACTAACGTGCTTGTTGAGGGCAATTGGCTAACAGTTGTAAACTGTTTCGAGAGTGCTGAGTTCACTATGAAGCGGTATAGAAATATAGATGCTATTGTTAACCAAATTCCCCACTCAAACTGAACTCCCATCTGTCATTCACAAAGTGTTATTCACCAGCTTTATGCAATTGCCTCAAACAATCAGCATTCACTTCAGTATTTCATTTTCTCGCCCTTCCCAACAGCTACTTATTTCATACTCTAACACATACACACACTAAATCAAACAATATTTTCAAATACAAACCCATGACATCACAGAGATGTTTCCTGGCCTTTCATTGCTATGTATCATTAGGGTGTCTTGTATTCTGTTTAACAAAGGATAGTCCCCAGTCTGAAGGGCTGTCAGAGGATTGTCCTTGATTTGAAGGACTGCACAAACCAAGTCTGGATTGAAAACAACTATAAAGGAGAGCAACAGGAGCCCTGGAGCTTCCCATCAACAAAATGCCTGGGAAGCAGACTGAACAGCATGCAAGGCCTCCTGGTCACCGTCTTCCCCATTGTACTAAGATGTGTTGTATTGTATTTAAAATATATTGTTTATTTCAACATTTGTGTTTTTATATTTAAATGAACACATAGCAATTTAATACAAACTTCCCCTTCCTTGGTGATGCACCTTCTCACTCCTCCCCGCATCTTTTGGCAGTAGGCAAGTGGTCACCCTAAACATCGCTGCATAGTGGCTTTGCCTACTGTTTTGTCTGCAGTGCTGGGTTTTGATATCAAAAGCTCAGGTTCTAGTTTGTTATCATTGTGTGCCTTCAAGTCGTTTCCAACTTATGGTAACCCTATTGTGGGGTTTTCTTGGCAAGATTTCTTCAGAGGAGGTTTGTCATTGCCTTTCCTTGAGAGCATGTGATTTGCTAAGGTCACCCAGTGGGTTTCATGGCTGAGCTGGGAACTGAACCCTGGACTCCAGAGACATAGTTAATGGTCAAACCACTGTGCCCTTCTTATAAAGATTGATGGTTGATCTGTGCAGTTCATTGATTAGGTGCTGCACTGGTTGAACACCAATGTAACACATGTGGTTCTCTCACCCCAACTTTATTGCCCAAGTATGTTGTATGAGGATACAAACTATTAGGCATTCTAAACCCGAAATGGAAGTAAAATTTATGAGGATCCTTAGGGAAACGTGTTAATTGAAGATTAATAATTAATGACAATTGAAGATTAATAAATCTAGAGGCCTTATTTCTCAGTCTGACTTGCCTCACAGGACTGCTGTGAGATCAATGTGTATCAAGATGAAGAAAGTGGAAAGGTTAGCAATATTAATAGCAGATCTACTTTATTCTGTTTTTTAAAAGGGAGGATCTTTCTCTTTAGGTTTGCAGTTAGTGTTGCAGAGTGATCCAAGGATATATCCGCACTGCAGAATTATAGCAGTTTGACACTACTAACTGTAATGGCACCATCCTGTGGATCCTGGGATTTTTAGTTTGGTAAGGTTTGCTCTGTCAGAGAGTTTTGGTGCCTCACAACTCCAAGGATTTCGTAGAACAGAATCATGGCAGTTAAAGTGGTATCAGATTGCTATAAGTCTGCAGTATGGATGCACTCCAAGAGTTCATGGACAAATTAGTTAAAGAAGAATCCCACCTAGATCAAAAAGAGAAAAGGATATACCATATACCATCTCTTCCTATCTGGATCCCAAAATGCTACCTTTATAAGACTGTTAGTAAAGTTTTGTGTTATTTTCAGGGTCCCCCTATTTCTGCACACACACACACACACACACACACACTTACACAGAGCCATTTCTGATTGCTGATTTATATTTTATTTTATTTTATTTGGAGTATGGTAGTGTATGGAAATTATACAGTGCCGAAATCCAAATTCATTTTCATCAGTAGGAGAGCATATATGGATGTACCGTTTAAAGAGTAGCTAACTTTCTGAAGAACCCTAGGATAAAGAAACAGAGTCACACTTATTTTAGCAAAAACATTCTGAAAACAAAATGAGATAAAAATAATGTGGGTTGTGTAACTTAAAATACTTTTAAGATGCCAATGGCACCTGATACATGATCCATTATATTCATCTTAATGGGTCTTCCTACTATATATATATTTGAGTAACTAGAAATGACCAGGGAATGAAATAAATTGTTTTCA
>JAIPUX010001232.1:97602232-97612234 GCA_020142125.1 Phrynosoma platyrhinos | reverse complement strand
ATTTGTGTGGATTAACCAGCAGATTTGCCCTGTGTGATAACATCCCTAATGGTCAACATTAATTCTATTATATATATGTATATATTAAAAAAAACCATATACATACCGCTCAGTCTATCAACAGCAGAAATTTCTGGAGTTAACTAAAAATCTCCCTCCATATAACTGGATTATTAAACAATAAAAGGGGGGACTTGGCTTTTATATATTTTATACATTTCAACATTTCAACAGACAGTCAGAAAAAGGAGGAAGTAGGATAGAGAGACTGTGGTGAAAAAACGGTCAAGGACATCTGATGTAATATATTTGGAAAGCAAAACTATTAGTGGGGCAGGGTAACTTTACTATAATAAAGGGAAGAAATCTAGGACTTCATCTTCTGGCATCAAAGAGTTCAATTTTCAAACCTAATCTGATCCTTTTCCCAGCAATGTTTTAAATTATGATTTTCTATCTTTTCCAACACAGAGAACTTAATATCAGTGGCAGAGTGGTCAAATTCCCCAAAATAATTTAGTAGTGCATTCTCTCTCCCATTCTTTGTTAGACAAATGTTCCCCTATAATGCCTTTTTAGGAGTCTTAATACTTTACTCACAAACATTTTTGCACTTATATTGAATGACAACAAAACTGCTGTTACATGTGCTGAAGTGGGTAGTCATTTTAGAGGTGTAATTACAATAAATGCAGCGACCACCGGGTCTTGCTGCATTCATAAAAATATTTATGGGTGCTTTTTTTTGTTTCCCAAAGTTAGAATTCACCACAAGGTCTCTAATATTTCTAGTCCTCTTGAAGATTTCTTTCTTTTTTCCTTACATCCTAGAACATTCTCAATACTGTACCAGTGTTTTTAATGAACCCTTCAAGCTTGTTATTAAGGTGGTTTGTTTATTCTGTGTGTTGGTTTTGTATCAGTTCTGGAGACCTCCCTATTGCCTTACTCAAAGGGTGACCAAGATGTCATAACCACAAAGGAGGACAAGGCACCGCAAAATGTAGGACATCCAAGAAAAAAAGTAGGACACTACAAACTAAAAGCTAAAACACTCCTATAAATACGCACTCATTTCATATGGCTTACTTACAGCTATTTGACATATCCTGTATTTGTATATTATGTGGTCAACTATATTTTTCTAATGAACTTATCTTTCTTAAAATGCCTTGTTGGTTTGCAATATACTTATAGAACTCTGAGCAAGACAAATGCTTAAAATTGTACTTTACTAGCAACAAACCCTTGATTGAATCTACATTTAAATTATTCCTTTCATTTCTCCATTGTGCTGAAATTAAGGGGAAAAACCTTTCAACATTTGAATTGTTGAAAAGGTTAGCTGTCATTTTTCCCCTCCAAGGGTTCATTCCCACTTACATATAACCTGGTTTGCAATTTGCTTTCACTCTGGGTTGGTGAATCAATTCCAGTTGATGCATTGTTCCCACTATGGAAGCTGATCTTTTCTTTATTTATTTCTGTTTTGGCACGATTGTCATTCCCACTAGTTTGTGCCCCTTCAAAATGCCTGTCAATCATCTACGCATCATCGGTGATGCAACTGGCAACACATTCAAGAAAACACAGGAGGGAGTCATGGGTGCCGTGGCCAGAATTCTCCGTGGGATGTCATATGGAGTACTCGCCCCTAGGATGCATGCAGCCATGGTGTCATATGGAGGACTTCCCCCTGGAATGCATGCAGCCATGCATGTCATATGGAGGACTCTCCATTGGGATGCATGCAGCCATGGGTGTCATGGAAGACTCTCCCCTGGGATGCATGCAATTTTTAAAAAAATGACAGTATATGCACTCCATTGTTTTTGCAGTTACTTGTCTCACTGAGCTGCAGTTGGTCCGCTCACCCAGTTCACCATCTGCAAGTAATTGCAAGTAATTGCAACAATAATGGAGCGCATATACTGTCACTCACACACACACACACACACACACACACATATATATTGCACCCATAGGTCACACCACAAAGCACAAAGGCAGCACTGAAAGGGGGGGGGGTGAAATGACAGACTTCCCCAAAAACTGATGAGGGATGTGTCAACCCTCTGCCACAGTAATCCTTCCTCTTCAGGTCTTTCGTTCCCACTTGCTGAACAAGCTTACTAATTGCTTCTTTTCAAGAGGATCAGCAAAAAGCTAGTGTCTGAAAAGAGCAAAAATTTTTTTGCATTTGTCTCACTTCAAAGCAAGTCCAAATGATCACAATTGCATCTGAAACAATTTTAAATGGGGACAAGGCACACTTAAAGCAATCAGCAATTCACTGTAAATCATAGTGGGAATAAGCCCCAAGAAACAAATGTTTCTTGAGCTCTGGTGGCAAGTCTTGTCTGCTGCTACTCTTAAGAAAAAAGAACTCTAGAAAAATCTGTTCTCTCCCCTTATTTGCAGCAACGATAGGCTGCCAAGTAGACACATTCCCCTAAGGGGAACAGCAGAAGTGATGTTACTCTATATGTATCTGTCAGGCTCAATATTGAGCACATTTGGAATTCTTCCTGGGCATAAGGTTGAAATGGAGGGCATATCCTGGAAAAGGAGGATGTCTGGTCATAGCTTTGGCTACTACATGACATGGATAACCCCATTCAATGATAACGTACAGGACTCCTTTTTAAATTCTTCCTCCTGAGAGCAATTTTGCTTAATCTGAAGCACTGTCCATAGGGTAGATTGCATCTAATTGTTCTGAGATGTGAGCTATCAAATCTTAGAGCCTTTGCAGACTGCCAGAAGTAGTGCAAACTGAGTCCACTTTAAGGGTTAGGGTTAGGGAATCATGGGAACTGTATTTTATTGTGGCACCCGAGCTCTCTGACAGAGAAGGCTCAATGTCTCAGGGGGGAAAAATCAATTCCCATGATTCCCTAGCACTAACACTAACCCTTAAAGTGGACTCAATTTGCACTATTTCTGGCAGTCTGCAAAGGCCCTTAGTTAGGTAAGATATCTATCTGTGGGGTTTCTCTATAGAGAGATAATGTAGTCTCTTAACTTTTAAACTGTCAGATCCAGGAAATTGACTTCTGGTGGGTTGCTATAGAAATCTAATTTCATGTATGTGTTAACGGGATTGATCGTCCTGTGGAACTCTTGGAGATCATTTACGTTACCTCTCCAAATATAGAAGACAACACCCAAAAATCTGGCCCAGAATACCAGCTGTTTATTAAATACCCTTTTTAGGACAAGTAATTTATTTCAAGACTCTTTGTATGTAAATTGGCAGCCTTTGGAGCCATGGAGCTCTGCTGTTAACAGACTGAATGGTGTGTATGTGTGTATATAAAAAGAACTAATGTTGACCGTTAGGAATTTATATTTATGTAACTAGAAATATGTGGTGTCCTCTTTAAATTTTGAAATCTAGTTTGTTATTGTTATTTATGTTTATCTCTAAGAAGACACTCAGTAATTCTGAGGCCAAAAAGCATTGAGCTTTTTAAAAAATGGGATAATCTCAAAGTTTTTGTGGGTTTTTCAGGCTGTGTGGCCATGTTCTAGAAGAGTTTCTTTCTGATGTTTCGCCAGCATCTGTGGCTGGCATCTTCAGAGAATACTGGAATGGAACAGAGTGGGTCTATATATACTGCAAGACCCTGGGTAGGGAGGAGTGATTCCCACATAAACTGTGTATTGTTCTGTGTTGAATGGGTTTTGTTCTGTTGTTAATGGCATGGCTTCAGGGTGGGAGGATATGAAAAGAAGGATATTGTCTGCTATTGTCTGCTGGGAAAGCCACTGACTCTGGTTGGTTTCCCATTTGCATTTGCTGAGTGCTGATTTTCTTATTTTGTAGGACTGGTAGCCAAGCAGGAGGGGCTTTGGTGGGTCACATTTTTTTCATAGGACAAGGGAAAGCACAGTACAGGTAGAAGGAGGGCTTTGACCTTTCTTTTTAGAGGTTCTCCTAATAATTAATAATAATTATTATTATTTAAAGGGCTTTGAGGTTGTTGATTTTTGCTCAGAGGTAGAGAGACAGAGATTTGCCTCCAGAATAAGGTAACATCCAGGAGCTCTCTATAGAGTTAGAAACCAATTGACTGAGCTCACTGACAGAGCCTGGTGAAAAGACCAAGAGAATAGGAGCACTTTACATGGGTCTTTACCAGGGGACTTTTTAAAAGAGAAGCCCACAGTCCTGTTTCAGTGCTTACTTAGGATTTCTCAATATGGACATTGAGGGAGTTGCTGCAGTCACCTGCAACACTTGTGGGATGTTTATCTTCTTGCCAAGAGATGTGGGGAACTTCACCTGCATGAAGTGCAAGTTTGTAGCCCTCCTGAAAGAGAAAGTCAAGCAGCTGGAGGCCCAGGTAGTTACACCTCAGCATGTTAGGGAGCAAGAGGTTTTCCTGGACAGAGCAGAATGAACAGTCTTGGATGGGGACCACACAGAGGAAGTTGCTGAGGAGGGGGCCATTTCATGCACACAGGAGGTGGACACCTGGAGGAACGTCACACACAGAAGTAGGGAAACCAGGGATTGTTCTGGGAGCTTGCAGATACAGAATCGATTTGAAGCTCTCTCCCTTATCAGGGATGAAGAGGAAGAGCAGCAGGGACAGTCCTCAGGGACAGTGCAGGGGACCCTAAGAGTACCAGTGCAGGGAACAGCCACTGCTAAACCTTGGAGGATGTGCGTGGTGGTGGTTGGGGACTCCTTGTTGAGGGGTACAGAAGCAGTGGTTTGTGGGCCTGACAAGATGTCCCAGGAGGTGTGTTGTCTCCCATTACCCCTTCCTCTTGGTCCATGTGGGAACCAATGATACTGCAAGGCACAGTCTTCAGAATATCAGAAAGGATTATGAGGCTTTGGGTAGGAAGTTGAAAGAGCTGGACGCACAAATAGTTATCTCATGTCTTCTCCCACTTGTTGACATAGCTTATTTTCTGCTGCTTCAGACAATAGGACTCGGAACAATGGATACAAGCTACAGGAAAAGAGATTCAGCTCAACATTAGAAGGAACTTCCTGACAGTAAGGGCTGTTTGACAGTGGAACACACTCCCTGAGAGTGTGGTGGAGTCTCCTTCTTTGGAGGTCTTTAAACAGAGGCTGGATGGCCATCTGTTGGGGATGGTTTGATTTTGAGTTCCTGCGTGGCAGGGGTTGGACTGGATGGCCCTTGTGGTCTCTTCCAACTCTATAATTGACTGTATTGGAATTTTAATATGCTGTTAGCCACCTCAATTGTTCTCAGAGGGGTGGGGTATAAATTATTATTATTATTATTATTATTATTATTATTATTATTATTATTATTATTCTATGGTCAGTCTGGAACAGTTAAAATTTAAGAATCTTAAGCATAGAATCTATAACACTTTCAAGTGTTCAAAGCACTTCACATGCATGACCTAGAAACATTCAACATTACAACATTCCTGTAAAGGTAAATTTGTGTTATTCTCTCCCATATTGCAGATTGCCAATGGAAAACAACAACTAAAAGAAAGTGCCTTGTGTAAAGATTTAAGGCCACCTAGCAAGGTCACGGCTAAAGCCTCATCCAAAGATGAGTCTTCCCAATTTGTAGAAGGAAATTCACATGGGAACAGGAAGAAAGCAGCAGAGGACTACTTCATGTCCATACACAATGTTCCCAATATCCCTTCCATGATTGGACATTAGGATTGTTACACATGTATGGATGCTGAACTTTAGATGCTTCTGGTGAGATCCAAGAAGATAAACCTTCAGACTTTCTCCTTCCCACTGCATCAGAATGTTAGGCATGAAAAGTGGAGATATTACAAATATTAATGAATTTAAGCAACAAAAGTAATAAATTTGGAGTAGGAGACATGTAAAAATTGGATAAAAATATTTGGCATGTAGAATAAACAAGTTACCAATACAAAATAAAAGTGAATCTGAAATAGCAGAGAAATTTGAATAAAAGTGTTTCATCTGCACAAATGCTTATTGGGTGCTTAGTAAGGAAGGAAATCTTTGCTATTTTAATTCTTGAAAGAAGCAATGAATAATTTTAGCAATTTTCTTCCTGCTGCAAGAAGTATTTGAAAACTGCACACTTTTTAAAGACTATTCATAGTTTGCAACTTATTCTGTGCAAAATTCGTACACGGCCTTTTTGCTTAGAAAACAGCATTTTGTATGTGAAAAAAGAAGCTTTCTGTGCAAAGGAAAAATATGTGAATTTCTTACAGAACCAGTCCATAACTGAACATTCATGTCAGTTCAAGATTGTCCTTGTCAGGGTTTCATGACACTCAAGAAACATGTTTTTTCAACCAATTTTTTTGGGAATATTTCTTAATATTCTTTCCATCCTTAGTGCTTAATGTGTTCAGTGTGTTATTATGTCAGATTATGCCTCAAAGGCAGAACTCAACTCAGAGCTAGCCAACAGAAATCAAAAGATACCAGTGATACTCAACTAATTGCTGGACTGTGGGTTCATTCAAAGTTTTGGCAGATCAGAAAGATACCACTTAAAAGTTAATTTAGCATGGGAAAATGGGTCCAATTGCATGTGAAACTTTACATGGCAATGCTCTTTGACAACAAAAACTGAGGAGTAAGATGATCCTGTTCTGAGGTTTCTAGATAATAACACCATCCACTTACAAAGGCTCATCCAAAATGAAGATTCCAGAATGGTCTGGGTTCTATTAAAAATAAAAACATCATTGATTAGAACAAGACAGGGAGAAGCTATGTGATACAGAGTGAAATTTGGAAAACCAAAGCTTCTTTCACTGGATGAGAGTTCTATCCTCCTCAAGGATATATGGAATGGTAAGGAACCCCATACAAATTTCCAAAATAAGGTATACCAAACTCTTTCAAACACCAGTATTAAGACATAAATTATCTGAGGTATGAAATTCATTTTTGGTGCATTAAACTTACTTCAAAGATTCAAAAGTAAAGATGCCCATCCAGAAACATCTTAGTAATCAATATATTCAAATTTAGTATTCAAAGCTCTGGTACACAAACCTTAGTAATCGATATATTCAAATTTAGCATTACTGTATGAGAAAAATATCTGAGAATTAATATTTTGAGCTAGTGATATTGTCTGGGCACCACCAAAATGGCTAATCAATGAATACATAATAATAATAATAATAAAATTTATTTCTATACCGCCCAATGGTCACCCAATCCAGGTGGTTTACAAGTTAAAAACAATTTACAATAATAAGATATCCCTCCCCCCCTTTGTGACTTAGCTCTAAAACACACTGCAGAAATAATCCAGTTTGAGACCATTTTCACTGCCATGGCTCAATGCAGGGGAATTCTGGGAACTGTAGTTTTGTGAGGCATTTAGCCCTCTCTATCAGAGAGCTCTGATTCCACAATAAACTACAATTCCCCAAATTCCCTAGCACTGAGCCAGAATAGTTAAAGTGGTCTCAAACTGGATTATTTCTGCAGTGTGTTTTGGAGCATAGTATCCCAGACAATGACATCAGTTCAGATATTGACCATTTAATTGAAATAGCCAATGAAAAAATGGTTTCTCATCCAAAAGGCAATATTTGAGTGTTGGTGGTCTGGGGTAACAATGTGTGTAAATGGAAAACTGTGGCAATTTTCCATTGATACCTTATAGTTACTCAAGCATATATGTAGAAAGTAGTTCAACTGTTCTGTGGTTGTGTTTTTCCCAACCTTGAGCAACAAGCAACTGAGGACATGTTAACGGACAACCTCTCTCTTTACCTGCAACTTCCTCATGGAGTGGAGAACCAAATATTAGCAGACACATTGGCCTTGGGCCACACACTCCACCTTAGTTTTAAAAGGTAATGCTTCCACAAAACCAATTATGTCTCAATTTCAGTGTTTCTCCTTTTGCTTGCAAGCTGTCCTACCATTCATTATAATATAAGCAAATTCATTAAATAAATAATCCAATGAATTTATTAAAGCAGCAAAATGAATTTAACAGAATGAAACTGAGTATTTACAATTATGAGTCTCTTAATAAATTTCTCACAATAATTGAATTTAAATACAAATATAATGAATTCATTTCCACACCAAAAATTGGATGGAGTCAAACTTCTAGACTGGTCTCAAGAAATGAGATTTCTTCTTGCAATATATAGTTCCCAGGGGCTTCCCTGTTGTTTTTGTCCATGCATCTACTTGGTCCATAGAAACGGAAGGTCTCTTGATAGCAAATTCTTGGATGTGCACTAGGGCTCTTCCAAAGGTTTTTGGTTTTTTTCTTTTAAAGAAAAATACCCAAGTATGGTTTACACTAAACCTTGACTCTTGTGTTTTGGACATATCATGAGCAGACATGCTGTTGTTGTTCACTGCAATCACACCTCCAAGTCACCCTGTGATCAACTGCCCTGCTCAGGTCCTGCAGACCCAGGGTTGTGGCTTCCTTGATCTACCTCTTTTTTTACTGCTTTCTACCTTGCCAAGCATCATTTTCTTCACTAGAAAAGACAATAATGCTTGTGAAGTTGGAAGGCAACAGGAAAAGAAGACGAACTAGGGAATAACCAGGCAAGAAACAGCAAAAAGTCATTCATGGGAAAATTCTGTGAATAATAATAATAATAATAATAATAATAATAATAATAATAAAATTTATTTATACCCCGCCCCACTGCATAGCAATCAGGGCGGCTTCCAGCATAAAATTACAATACAATAAAATCAACTCTAAACCCCAACCCTCCCAACTGTTAAAAAGTTATTAAACAACAACACAAACAACACATGAATTACTGTTGTTCTTGCCTGGTTCTTCACAGGATAATGGCACTTTAATCACATTTCGTCTCGACCTCATGTGAAAACCATTTGCACATTTGAGTGCAAGTGTAGGTTACTCATGGATTCTGCATGGGATAATAGTGCTTTGTGTGTGAAAACCACTCATGCAATTGGGGGTTAATAATGGGTTAATCACTGTTTATACTTCTAATTTTCCCCCATGTGATAAACTTCGATGTTAATGTGGCAAAAAGCTAGTTTCAGTGTGCTTCTTCTGGGCCTTAGGACAATGCCAACATAAACAGGCCCTCTTGTATCACAATGACAAGAGTGTCTGTCCCTTCACTACCCCCTTCCAATGTGAAATGCTGCTTCCAGAACAAGGGCAGCTCTTGACTGGAATAATTTACTCCCAAACTGTGAGCTATCCAATGAATGTATTGCACACATAATATGAGACTGAGAAATGAAAGAGACCAAGCAACATTACTGGCAAACTTCCTTAAAATCTTCATAACATTCGAGAGAGCAGAGAATCAATAGTGCTGTAGCAAACAGAAAGCAGAAAGTTTCAAGCACTGGTTTTTACTCTTTCAGGCTACAGCCTGAAAAACAATGAACTACTACTACTGTATCAGTTAAAATCTTAACATACTAACATATCAATAAAAATTTAAAAGTGCAGCATTCACCCATTATATGCCCTGTTTTCACAGCCAGCCAAATGGTAAATTATCTCACCTGAATGAGATAAAAGTAAGATTTAAAAAGCCTCTGTGATACAGAGTGAAATTCAGAAAACCAAAACTTATTTTACTGGATGGAAGTTATATCTTCCTCGAGAATATATGAAATGGTAAGGAATTCCAAATAAATTTCCAAAACAAAGTATAATTTTTAAGGGCTGCTTGGGAATAGTAATGGAAAGGGGGACAGGGACTGAGAAGGAGACACTGACACCATGTGACTGCCAATATCACAACTGCCCTGACAGTGACATTTCACACCAGGGGACTTGTGCAACTGCAACCTCATTGATGGGTTTCCCCTGTCAACGAAAAGGGATGCCTTTGGGAACACAGCAGCTATAGGTCAGAAGTGGCAGCATGGGATAACCACTGTATTTTCTGGCATATAAGACGACTTTTAAACCCAGGAAAATCTGGGTTAAAGTTGGGGGTCGTCTCATACGCTGGGTATAAAGATGATGAGGAGGACAGAGGCGAGAGGAGGGAAGAAGCCAGGCAAGAGGA
>JAIPUX010001232.1:97585739-97596061 GCA_020142125.1 Phrynosoma platyrhinos | reverse complement strand
AGCGCCGGACCCTCCGCATGGCCAGCGCTCTGATGATGCCTTCCCGCCGCAGCGTCTGCACACGCTCCAGCGGAAGAGTCACTGAAGGTGCACCGCCAGCCTTTTGTGGCACACCTTCGGCGACATGTGGAAGGAGCATTATTTTAGAGCTCCTTCCTGGGGTGGCGCAGCTGCGCTGTGGGGCCGAGGTGTGCGGATACCTCAGCCCCGCGGTACAGCTTCCCCGGGCGGCCCAGGGCCTCCCATCTCCTTCCCCCCAGTCAGAATTCAGGTTTTCTGAGTTTTAACTACTGGATTTCTGAATTTGGTATCCTGCCAGACAAGACACATACTTTGCACACAATATGAGAGTTCATTACCCACTGGAAAAATGATAATGTTCAGTAAAGTAGAAGGCAGTAGGAAAAGAGGAAGATTAGATTATACATGTATTGATTCAATTAAGGAAGCCGTGGTCCTGAATTTGCAAAATATGAGCAGTTATGCTGATGACCAGGGCTTATGAAAGTATTTCATTCATAAGGTCACCATAAGTTAAAGCTGACTTGAATGCAAATAACAGCAGCAGCAACATAGCAGTGGTGGGTCAGTCTTTCTCCCATTTAGGGCCTAAGCAGACTGCCAGAAATAGTGCACATTAAATTGAGGCACTGCCCTGGCTCAGTGCTAGGGAATCATGGGAACTGTAATTTATTGTGGCACCAGAGCTCTCTGACAGAGAAGGCTCAATGTCTCAGAAAAAAAAATACAATTCCCATGACTCCCTAGCACTGAGCCAGGGCAGTGCCTCAATTTAATGTGCAGTATTTCTGGCAGCCTGCTTAGGCTCATAGTCTAACCTACTTCAGGATTTGTATAGAGATGGTATTAGTTAGTTGCATATAGGTTTCCCCCCCCCACACACACACACACTCCCTGAAAATACACCTGGTACTCTGTAAATGTGATAACTGAAAAACAAACAAAATAATTTGCTTATATGAACATCAAATTTCCAATTAAAAGATCTCAGACCACAACTCTGGGATGGCTCTGAGGTCCTGAACTAGATTTCAAGAAGCCTTCAATGAAAATTTCCCTGAACCAATTTTAAATTTCCCTGAACCCTAAATGAAACCAATTTAATCAAAGAAGATAGAATAGATCCTGTCAGAATCAGCACAATCACAGTTTCAGAAAACTATTTTTGATCTTTTCAAGACGCTTCCTTTACATGAAGCTTCCTTTATCTGAAGGGGCAAAGCATATATACAGGTATAGTGTGTTTGTGCTTTTATTTTATTTTATTATATCCTACCTTCCTCCAGGCATGGGGCTTTATCCCAGGGTAGTGAACTGCAGCAAGAGTGGGAGACAATTTTCATCTTGCATTGCTAATGACTACATTTCCCAGTTTTGGCTGAATATTATAACTAAACTGTGATTTCCAGGGTTTTTGTTTTTTTAAAGGGCGGCACCTTTGAGGGATTTGTGGGGTATTTAAAGTTAATCTTCTGCTTATGGAAGATATGAGAAATAGCAACTGACCTTTTTGATTTGATTCATTTTTTCTTACTTGCCAAATGACAGAGGGGAGAGCATGGGGATTTAGAGGTCTGGGAGCAATTGGAGATAGGGCAACTGCATGAAGCCCACAGATTGCTATTTCTCCAGCCCTGGTGTAATACCGCATTGTATGTGATTTGGCTCTTCTCACCTTCACTATCCACATATCTGCCTAGTTCTCTGAGACAGGGAAGTCTCCACTTTCACACTTGTCTACATAAAGGACACACTTTATTTATCTCTGATCTACACAGAAAGCTTTCCCACTTCAGACATCCATGAGCATATGTAGAATGCAGATTTAAAAGGACTTATGCAACATAGGATGAGGACTAAATATGTGACTCCTCCCTGAGACTCTTTCAGTATGATTTTGCTCCAACATCTGAGTAACATGAGAAAGGACCTGATGTGAGCATTGAAATCAGTTATTCACAACTAGGTTGGCCAGTGGACCAAATGCTGAGTTGACCCCAGGCTGACCTGTTTTCTGTTTGCTCTGCTTCAGTGCTATCATTGTGAAATGTATGGCATATTTTGTCCTCAAATAGAAAAAGAGGATTAGCTTCACAGAAAAGACACACAGTTGCAGTATAAACAACTAAGATATTGTGAAGAATTTTTAAAGAAATGGTTGGTATTCAGTATTGCAGATTTGTAACCTAGTGCTATGGGTCTGTAATTGATTTGTATTCAGTAAGGGCCTTACTGCTCAAGAAAAGAAAGGCAAAATGGATCGGGAGAGTAGTGGCTCTCTCTGTGCCACTGTGCATGCCATCGTAACACCTCCATTTTCTTCCTGAGGGTAAATGGCATGCTTTGACAACTGTCTCCCCTTGGGAAAAGAATGGAAGTGCTACAATGGTATTCAGAGCAGCATGGGGAAAGCTGCTACTCTCCTGATTAAGGGCCTTTGCAGACTGCCAGAAATAGTGCACATTAAATTGAGGCACTGCCCTGGCTCAGTGCTAGGGAATCATGGGAACTGTAATTTATTGTGGCACCAGAGCTCTCTGACAGAGAAGGCTCAATGTCTCAGAAAAAAAATACAATTCCCATGATTCCCTAGCACTGAGCCAGGGCAGTGCCTCAATTTAATGTGCACTATTTCTGGCAGTCTGCAAAGGCCCTAAGTTTGCCTTTCTTGTGTCATACACTAAAGTCTTAAGACTATGTAGTCTTGATATTATTACATAAATGCCACTCCACTCTATTTTAACAGCCAGCAGCCAGACAGGCAAAGGAGGTCTATTCGGCTTCTGATGAGGCTACAGGGAGAATGATGCTTCCACCCCACCCCTCCCACTAGTGAACAAGGCTCTTACAATCAGAAATAGGATCCCTGTTGGATGTCTCACTCACAGGTAGGAAGGAGTGGAAAGGTCATCCTCCTTGTGATCAGAGGCTGAAATAATTTTCTTTGCTAGATCCAATGGTTGGCTCTTTTTAAGTGGACTGGATGTTTTTAAAGGCAAGATATAATCAGACATGGTTTTGCCATTTCCTTCCTCTGAAATAAACCCTACACCTGGTATTCATTGGCACTCTCCCATCCAAGCACTAACCAGGGTTGACCCTTCTTAGCTTCCAAGATCAGACAGGATTTGGTGTCTTTAAGGAATATTAAGTTGGTGGGGGGGGGAAATTAAATAATGTTTTCTGCCCTTCAAGACATTATGCAGCATATCTTCATGCTGAAGATGTACTTGCTTATTCTAATGCTTTGTTCATGCTTAATTTCTCAAAGAGCTAGCATTCTACAACATTAGAGCAAAGACTATGTTTAAGAAGCCACATTAGGCTGGGGGAGGGGGCAGGAGACATTATTTAGTTACACAGACATAACTAAGTAGCTGATCTAAATGAAAGTGAATGAAAGTAATTTAAACTGGTGAGTTACATGGTCTACGACGTGGTGGTGGGCGTGGTATTCTCCGGGCATCTGCCAGACTGCTGATGCCTAAAACAATGGCAAAAGTCAGGAACAGGAGCCATTTGCAGTTCATGTCTGATTGTGATCTTCAGTCACTAATTTATCTGAGAATTTTAAATCAATGGTATGTCACCGGAGAGGCTGGATTTGTTTCCTGTGGAGAAAAGAGTTAGGAAATTAGGACTTGTAGCTAAATGCTGAAATGCCAATATAAGATTAGAACTGGAGCAGGAGGAAATAGATTTTTAGGTTGATTTCATAAAAGGCAAGACGGGAGCCTGCCATTCCAGTGATTCTGGATTGAGTTGTCCTCTGGAGGTCTGTGCACATGATTACCTTCAGCTCACCCTAAATTCTTTGTTTCATTGACTTAAGAACTGAAGCATGTGAGTAGGGGCCATTTCATCTAACACAGTTTTAGTGCTATGATTTCGCTTTAACTGCTGTGGTTCTACTCTATAGAATCCTGAGATTTGCAGTTTAGGGAGATGTACTTAGAATCCTCAGACAGAGAGTTCCTCTGCTGCAGTGCTTCCCAAACTCTTGGCCTTTGGTTCTTTTGGAGTTCAGCTCCCAGAATCCCAGACCATTGGCCAAGATGGCTGAGGCTTCTGGGAGATGAAGTTCAGAACACCTGGAGGACCAGAGTTTGGGCATCACTACTCTAGTGTCTCACCATACTACAAACTCCAAGATTCCATAGGATGAAGCCATGGCAGTTCAAATGGAATCATACTGCTATGAACGTGTAGTGTGAAAGAGCCCAGGAATCCATCAGCTGTTCTTAATTGGGGAGACTACTCTTCTCCCAAAACCTCAGATCTACAGATGTGTCCTTGTGATATCACAGGAGGTGATGTCATTAAGGACAATATCTTAAGCATATGCCACAGAAGCAAAGAATACACAATTTAAATTAAAAACATCAAGTGTAACAAATTAGGAAAACATATATCTTTTTTGTCTAGTATTCTCTCATGCTGAGATTTGTGCCCTGAGAACTGGACAAATGGGGCTAGGCCCCAATATCTGGCAACTCTATAAGCCCCTTCCATTGAAGCTTAACTTCTCTGCCCTGCTGGACAATTATCCTGTTGGAAAATTTTCCTTGACTACTTAAAAGATTTGGCAGCTTTGAGTCATTCTTTCCTTTTCGATGCGTGCCTAGTTGATGATCAAGAAAGGTCTTTGAGATATATTCTTCTGTGTCATTGAGAATGTTGTGACAAAAAAAGTGATCCTCTCTTTGGTTCTTGGAAAACATTTTTGTGAGGTGTCAGCCTGCTTCCTTGACAACTCCCATCAAATTGTAAGCATACAAATGCAAATACAAATACAGATGTAACTGGATTTGCATAAGCAAGCCACTGTTGGGGGTTTTCTCCTCTACATCCCCCCTATATTTATGTTTCTTCCATTACCCACAAATTGCCCCCATGAATCACTCCCCTTCTCACTCTTTACCCTTTTAAATATCTGTGCCTTCCTCCACTACTTATACCACCAAAAATATCTCTATCAGAACATTGCCACCTTAAAATCTCTCAGTTGAATCATAGCTGTGTCTGTTTATCTTCATTCCCCTGTTCTGTCCAATACTTGGACATGGAGAAAAAGGGATTCTCTCACTCTCTCCCCATCACAATTTCAAAGGAAAAACATTTGTGTGTGCCTTATAGTATGGGTTTGAGTGTTGGACAAGAACCCCCTAAGATCAGAGTTTGAATTTCTGCTGAGCCATGGAAACCCACTGGGTAACTTGGGGCAATCATACTCTTTTATCCTGAGAGGAACACAATAGCAAATTTCTTATGAATAAATCTTCCCAGGAAAACTCTATGATAGGATTGCCATAAACTGGAGTCAGCTTGAAAGCACATAATACCAATCATCATTTTGCTCACATTTGCAAGACTGCTAATGTCTATGACTTCTTTGAGCAACTCAATGAAGCCTATTTAAAACCCATAAAGTAAAGTATTTGAAGTGAAAAATAAATGTTGGGATACCAATATAAGATAAAATGCATCAGAAACCTGCACAGATACCCTAAGATGCTTAGCATGTACAAAATATATATAATACTTGTTTCTTGATGTGGGGCACCACATGGTTAGGGAAAAGTGATTCCTGTTGGATTATGCCTCTCAGCTGCACCTCAGCTCAGAGACACCCTATGGAAATGAGAAGGTTGTAATATCTCTTACCTGCTTGTTGTGTTGTGGACTTAAGGGTGTGACTTACCAGGTATAGAGCAAGTTCTGGAAGGATGGTAGATCATCAGAACTGAGAAAGGGAACCCTAGTTATAAGGTGGCCTCCTTCCTGGTCAGATCCCTCAGTGGTGAAACAGCTATGGTTAATTGGTCAACAAACAGACCCTGTTTCTCTTTCAAAAGAGGCAGGAAAATTCTGTCCTTGTGGGTAAATATTATAGTGTAGCAACCTTTTAGCTGATACCGTTACTTACACAACCTTACAAGCTAAGCCCCCAGCCCAAGGAACTGTGCTGTGGTCAGAAGAAACTGCTGCTTCCCTGTATTATGTTTTGTCCATTCTTGAGCAACCAGGCCTTAGATGTCATAACGCAACCAGAAACCAAATATTTCCAGGTATATCACTTTGGTGTACACACATAGTCTTTTTCTTTGACACACATAGTACTAGTTTTTAAAAACAATGTGTCCATAAGATCAATATTTCAGTTCCTACTTGAGAAGAACTTTGATGGCTTGGATTTGATTTGTATTCTAGGTCTGGCATCCTTTAAGACTTCTTCCTCTTTTTGGAAATATGGTCCATTTATTTTTACATTAGTTTTTGTGGGTTTTTCAGGCTGTGAGGCCATGTTCTAGAAGAGTGTATTCCTGATATTTAGCCTGTATCTGTGGCTGGCATCTTCAGAGAAGCCAGCCATGAAAGCCTTCAACTTCTTCTTAGT
The DNA here is from genome assembly GCA_020142125.1 of Phrynosoma platyrhinos. Lineage (NCBI taxonomy): Eukaryota > Metazoa > Chordata > Lepidosauria > Squamata > Phrynosomatidae > Phrynosoma > Phrynosoma platyrhinos. The sequence goes on along the minus strand of JAIPUX010001232.1, from coordinate 97,589,643 downwards.
CTTTTCTGACAGAATGTGCAATATGCCATTTAATAATTTGTCCATCCGCTTTGATATAGCACTCTTTCTATCAAAGTTCCACCCTTCACATTGCCTTCATAGTAATATCGGAGATCAGCCAGTCAAGAGGATGTGGTCAAGAGGATATTCTGCCACAGAGTTGATAATAATGGGATGACAAGGAGAAAGCAGCTGGTTATTTAACTCTAGAATGCTAGAGAGAGCAACTGCTAATTCTAGATTGATAGGGGTCCTTTAGTTTTTGGACTACAAGTCCTGCAGGTGAAAAATACCTGGAGTACCACAGTTGCCCACCTTTGCCCTAAAACATTGTGGCAAAGTTTTTGGGTGAGGAGCAGGGGGGGAAGATGGGTCATATCTCTTCTGAGGCCATTGTCTCTGGTTACAACCTGTAGTTTCAACATGTCCATTCTGGGCTTCAGCACAATGTTAATAAACAATAATATCATAATGACAAGTGTGACTAATTTCACTGCCTCTCCCCACACCCCTGAGGAAAACTCCTTCCAAGTCAAGAGTAGCTCTTGCCCAGAGTAATTTAATCCAAAACAGAGAGTTACTGAGGAAATGGCTGACATATATAACATGAGAATGAAAAATGAAAGAAGCCAAACAACACAACTGGCAATCTTCCTCTTCATCCTTTGGACATTTTTTATCTTAGCATGAATCAAGAGACTAGGGAGTCAACCAAACTATGGCAAGTAATATATAGAGGTCCCCTTCACCAGCATTGTTTCTGCCCTTTTCATTGCTTGATTTTTTCTTATAATATCCTCTTGGGAAGACCTCTTGCTATGATTTGTTCAACAGTTATCCCTCTCCTATCTGGCTAGTAAATATTACAGATTCAAACAATAAATACTAGGATTCCATAGATGGGCCACCTCTCTAATCTTCTTAATAAACCCAATTTAGCTGCACTATTGATGATATTCTAAAACATGTATACCTTTCTTATAAAGTAATTGTGTTCATAGCCATCACTTTTTTAACTGAAAATTTTATACCAGGGGCAGAAATAACGTGAAAATAATAGGGATAAGTTCTTATACCACAATAATAATAATAATAATAATAATAATAATAATAATAATAATAATAGAGCAGTTTGACATGCTTGAGGAAACTTTTTTATTCTAAGCTAACAATATGCACATGTAAAATGAAGCAACCAGATCATACAAGCCTTGCAAAAGTAAATAAAAACATTTTGAATCTTCTAGATACCACTTGAAGACTTCTAGGGATGCAGTCCAGAATCCCTACTAGAATCAAGTAGCTAAATGGTCTTATTCAATCTTCCTATGTAAGGAGCTTATCGCTTAAGCAAGTTAAACCGGTTTACCTGAGCCAGCTTAAAAATTAAAACAGGCAGCATCCTGATGTTATCACCAGGATTTAGCCACCAAAATCACCGCCCGGATCCAGCCCAGGTCCATCCCTGCCCCCAGGGGCACTCAGCATGCCTCTTTTCGAAGCCGGGAGTTTTCCAACTTAAGGAAATGGCTGCTGGAGTGGCCCTGGGAGCGATGATGGACCCGGGATGGACCCAGGTGGTGATTTTGGTGGCTAAATCCTTGTAATAAGATTAGGATGCCAGGCGGGGTACAAAAATAAAGTATTATTATTATTATTATTATTATTATTATTATTATTATTAAGGTGGCTCAGGTAAGCTGCTTTAATTGCTTATGTGATAAGCTCCTAAGTGAGAAGGACTAATCATCTGGAAACAACTTCTTTAGCTAAGATCTCTCTCTTAATTTCTGAATAGGGATAATATTGTATGGTGTAGTGGTTTGAGCATTGGACTAGGACTCTGGAGACCAGGGTTTGAATCCTCACTCAGTCATGGAAACTCACTGGGTGACCTTGGGCAAGACACACTCAGCCTCAGAAGAAGGCAATGGCAAACCTCCTTTGAAGAAATCTTGCTGAGAGAACCCCATGATAGCAGTTGATGGCAAACAGGGTCACTATAAGGGTCACCCTAAGTTGGTGATGAGTTGAAGGCACCCAACAAATGTGTTTGAATGACAAGCTGTGAGCAACTGTAGTTGGTACTTACTGCATGACAGTTAATGATATCACCAGGAGCCATCCCTAGGTCTCAGGTTTTGGCCCAAAAACCTCAGCCTGAGACAATCCTGAACTGTCAACCCTAAATATCAGTGAACTCAGCAGAGTAATGTTTTACTTCAAATCCTAGCTACTCAATAGCTGATTCTGGTGCTCCACAACTTCCTGATGGTCACCAGGTTCTAAACTGGATCCTGTGAGGAGACTGCCTTCCCATAGTTTTCCAAGCTACAAATAGCTGATTTCTTCTCTATAGGCTCAGCATGGGCATTTGCATGAGATCCAAGTGTTGTCTGCATTATTAACAAAAAGACTGCTGCATCGTGAATAAAATTTGGATTTTAAAAATAGGAATTTTGTGTATATTTAATTACCAAAAAGGATAAAATCTGTGAGGTGTAATGTAGTCCTATATATGTTTCCTCAGATGTAAGTCCAACTGAGTTCAGTGAAAGCTCTGGTAACTGTATAATACAGGATTTCAGACTAATGGTGTTATTGTAAATAAATGTGAATGCAAAGCAAAGTGATATACAAATTAGAGCATATATTAAAGCACAGTGTATGAGGCACAGTGTTTTCTTGCTTGAATTGTTATTTTAGCAGAGCAGTTTGTTACTTGTGAAACTGTTCCTTGTCTGAAGCATAATTTCAGCACTCTGCAAAGAAGAAAAACAAGTATAAGAACCAGGGCTTTTCTCCCCCACTTCCACCCATGTCAGTAACAAAAAAATCATTTGTATGGAAAAATAATTGAAAGTTTCTCCCATTGAAATCTTTAGCACAGCAACACCCAACTTTGTATCCTGTCACAGGTCTGTGCCAAGGTGAAGTATAGGGGTCTCCTTTAATTATTTATGCATTTGTTTAATTTTATTAAAATATTTTTAATCCTAACAGAATGGAGAAGAGATTAAATGGGATTGTTTTGTGCCATTACAGATGAGCCAACAAAACTCTGCTTACTCTCTAGACAAAAGCTATGGACTGGAAGCTGGAAATAAGTGAAAAGAAGCCCTTTAAAAAGGCATCAGTGGCAGGGAAACTGTGGTCCATAGGCTGAATGTGGCTCCTTGTGAGGATAAAGATCCTCATGCTCCACCACCAAATTTTTAGGAGAGATATTTAACCCCAAAATAGTCAATAGCACCCCCCCAGCCTCTAGTGGGGTATTATTGGTCCTTTTGTCATATTTCAGGGGTCATTTGCTTTTTAAAAAAACCTTGCACAGACTTTTCTTTTCAGAACAGTATACCATCAGACTGGTGATTTCCTGGTTTGAAAACGTCCCTGTACAAATCTAAAACAATGCCTGGAAAAATATGGCAAGACTGGCAGTAACATCCCCACCCCGCTACAGACCTAGGTACAGTTTAAGGTTTCTATATGTCAGGCCCCAGAGGTTTGTCACTACTTCTTACTGCAAAAATATGGAAATTTGGGGAAAGACCACTGGCTTGAAAAGTGCGTGCTTCTTCAGTTGTTAGACTTATTATTATTATTATTATTATTATTATTATTATTATTATTATTATTAATCTGAGTAGCACATACTGTCCAAAATGTCATAGATGAAAACCAGGACATCTTTGGACAAGAAACATCAAGGTGTGAACAAAATGGCAAAATTTATTATTGAGAAAGAACAAAAAAGCTGCAGCACTTTGCTTTTGACTGAGCCTACTGAGAAGGGCAAGAGACTGTCTCCTTCCTCTCCTCTCCCCCAGATGAGTTAATGGAGTGCAAACCACTTTTGCACTTTAATAATAATAATAATAATAATAATAATAATAATAATAAT
>JAIPUX010001232.1:97526330-97558633 GCA_020142125.1 Phrynosoma platyrhinos | reverse complement strand
AAGTTTTCGCTTACCTTTCGCTTCGTGGCCAGTGTTTGATAAGGTCCTATGTGAAGGTGAGACTCACCCACCCAGCTACTTTTCTCTTATGGCAACACAATGAGTCTTTTTGATCCCTTATCACTACCACCAATTTGTCACATGGTGGCAACTATCCCACCAGCTTGCCACCTAATTTGTAACGGTGACTCAAATTCAGTTCTCACTTCTAGTGCCACCTACACTAGAATTCTCTCTAGATGCCAGCCCTCTGGGTCTTCAAATTCCCCACCCCCCAGCTTGGCACCAATTACTTGTTGACAACCACACACCCACTGTCTGGTGTGTCCCAAACCTAAAAGACTTTTCTCTCTATTGGTAGCGTTTTAATTATGTTTCTTTAACTACTTCAGACAACTGCTTGTTGAACAAACAAAAGGACTTTATTTACAAATTGGATTGAATACAGTATCTTTCTTAGTGGATGGCATTCAAGATGGATATGATGTATAAGTACTTCAGTAGTTAACACAGTTTAACAGTTTATTTTGCTTATCTTTGTAATTGTTTCTTTATAGCCTTATCAATGTTCCTTTACAGTCCTTTATCTATCTTCTTTATCTTTTAACCCTACTGGTTATCTGTGACTTAACTAGTCACCAAGCACTATATCTCCCTCAGGATACTACCACAACAATTTAATTAAGAACTTTCCTCATCCCTATCTCGGTACAACAAAACTCTTTTCAACTGCCCATGACAGCAGCCTATCCTAGTTTCAGTGGCTCTTAACCCCTCAGGTTACAATCAACATCTCTTCCTATCTTGGGTACATAAATCCCCTTCTAATTGCACCTCATAGCAATCTCCCTCAGCCTCCTCGGCTGCCAAATCCCTTGGGGTAAAATAAAATTCACTTAACTAACTCCAAACACTTCTCTGTCCCTCTGTTTATGTTTGCTCTTGGGAGCAGCCCCCACCTTTTCCTGTCTTAGTTCCCATTGGTTCTAATCTGCCTATGTTCTCTACACAAATGGTCTGTTGAATTCACCTGCATCCCTTTAAAATGCTGAAGAGATGGTGTGAGTAGGGTGAGGCTCAGTGGGAGGAGAAAGGAGAGTTCCTAGGTTTTTTAAAACAATTAAATTTAATTTTTTTAAAAAAATTAATTAAAAATTAAAATTTTGTATTCTTTTAAATTTGTCTTTAAAAACATCATGTCTTACCAAATTTTCACTTTAACCACATGAAACTCTGTACATGTAAATACATTTAGGCTGTGACTGTGATATTGTAATTTAAAGGTATAATTTTGATTTTCCTAGTTGTTTATATCACATCTATTACCATTACATTCAGTGTTTTATGGGAATTATGATTTGTGAACAACATTAGTTAAAAAAATATTACTAAGGATTCTGTATGGCGTGGTATGGCAAGAGATCAATCAGGGTAGGTGACACTATGAGTTATTGCACTAGGTGACCCCAACTCTAGTGACATTACTGCTGGAACTATTACTTCTTTAGCAGATAGAAGATGTTGAGTCATCCTTGAAAGTGTTGATCAACTGTTTGGAGAATTAAAAGATGATCTGTTCAGTGAGTATATGCACACAGACTCTTGTATTCAACAGCACACATACATACCCTCCAACTGTCCCCATTTGACAAGGACAATCCCAATTAATTACCTGACACTCAATTTTTCAACTCCTTTTAAAATACCAGGTTCTCTTTCCTTCTCTTACTTTCTCCCTTTGTACTCAGTTGGACAAAGTCCTTCAGATTCTGCAAACTGAGGTGGAATTGCAAAAGTAGTTTACACTGAATTAAGTCAACAGGGAGGAGAGGAGAGGAGGGAGCAGAATCTTCACCTTCCTTGGAGATTCAGGTAAAAAACAAACTGTGGCATCCTCTCCTAGCTTGTGTCTTCTTTCTTATAAGTAACATTTACCATCACGATCCCACTCTGACGTGGCTTAGCCACATGTGTTCCAGTTTTCATCTATGAAACATTGGAAGATGTGCAGACATTCCATGGTTGAGTACAAGGTTCCATGTACTGGGATGAGAAACATTGTAGTATTATAGACTTTGATCTTAGGAATCAATGTCTGTAAAAAATATTATTGTTTCCATACTCACAAATAAACCTACCCCAAAATATTTCAAAATTATATGAGAAATAGATTTGAAACATCTGTCATTGGCAGGTAACATAAAGGAACACAAAGAAGAAGTCAAGAAACACTAAGAAATTTGTATCTTACCTAAACTGTTGAGATGCTTGACATATGTGGCTTGATTCTGTTGCCTGCAAATATGGATGCTGTGGTAACACAGGACTTCCTGTCTTATTCTGTCCCAAGTATTACTTGTTATATAAAGGCTCTTAGTTTGAAGATTGGAATTTTGCAATTGTGATGTTACATCATGCCTGAACTGAACATGCAAACATAATGTTTTAAAGAACAAAGAACAAAGGGCTTGTTTATACATGATAGTTCAGTCCTTGGGCAGAAGCCAAACCTCCCAAATTATTTACATACTGCTCAACTAGTTTAGTGTCCCAGTATCAGATACTATAAGCACTTTTTGTAAAACATCAGGGTTTACAATGGGGTGTGAATGATGCCATGACATATCAAGGGAAGTCATGATCTTTGCGATTGGCAAGGTTCCACTCACATTTTCCTTCCTGTACAACATTTGACCAATAAATAAACAAACAATCAAACAACCTACATCACCGGACACAATGCCAAAGTTCAACACAAAGCTGTTGCCTCATACAAAACTGTGTGGAAAGGGAATTTAACAGATCACCTTCATGGCTTTATAAAAGTTGCTTCAATTTGCAATGTAGAAACTTTGTAATTTTGAATGGGGAAAAATATTTTAAAATAGGATTGGAGCCAGAAGGCACCATAGCAAGAAGAGACTTGTCCTGCTTGTTGTGCACAGCCTTTTGTGGTATGATACAGCAGCTAAAACCACTCTAAACCTCAAGTTTAAGATGCATTTTTCAGTGAGTGATGATGATATGAGACACCAGAATAAACTAGTGAGGAAAGAAGTTGTTAACCAAAACACCAGGATCTTGGGAGGGCACCATAATTGATAGTCAATAAGGGAATTTTATTAGCTCAAGTGAAAGCAGTTGAGAGGGCTTGGGCAACTAAAGTGGGGATCAAACCTGTGTATACTTGGTTCCAAGAAACAGAACTCCAGAGTGCAAGTTCCAAAATAGATTTATTTATCAATCAAAGGAAGTCACCACTCATGCAAAAGCACTTACTCACACATATACCCAAGAGCTAATAATATAGGAGGTGGTAGCAGATAGCAACTTAAGGGGCTGCAGGGAGATACTGTGCCAATTCTAGATGTGGAGCTCCATTCAGGTGACACTGTGAAGTGAAACTGCCTTAGGATCGTAGCATGGCCAGCAATGCTGAGGAATCAAGCAAAATACCAACAGAGTGCCTGTCTGACCTCAAGCGGGACTGAATTGCAGGCATACTTATAGGGCAAAACCTGTGCTGGGGCAGAATTCAGGATTAAAGGGTAGCTTCTGGGAGAAAAGAATGAGAAGGGAAATTGTGAATGGCCAGACAATCAGTGAAAATTCCTTGGACAAAGGAGTATCAGTCCCAGAAGAGAGCATACTTGGACTTCTGTTCATTTGTAAACACAAAGTCTATCACCCACCATTTTTCTTATTGACTGATACACCAGCTGCACCCTTTCCTGGAAGTAAGGGACCTTGAAACTGTGGTGCATGCGCTGGTAACCTCTCATCTTGATTTCTGTAATGCGCTCTACATGGGGCTACCCTCATGCTTGGTCCAGAAACTTCAACTAGTCCAGAACATGGCAGCCAGATTGGTCTCGGGTACATCAAGGAGAGACCATATAACACCTGTACTAAAGTCATTTCACTGGCTGCCTATTAGTTTCCAGGCCCAGTATAAGGTGTTGATTATTACCTTTAAAGCCCTAAATGGCTTGGGTCCAACTTATCTTCAGGACTGCCTCCTCCCATACAATTCACTCCACGCACTTCGGTCCTCTGGAAGGAATTAGCTGCAGCCAATAAAAACGAGGCTGTCAGCAACCTCCCAGAGAGCCTTCTCAGTAACTGCTCCCAGACTACGGAACAGCCTGCCGGATGAGGTCAGTCAGATTATGACCTTAGACAGCATCTTCCAGCAGGCCTTTCCTGATTAGATTCCTGGCCTCTGAAGTTAGCCCATCTTCTCTTCCTCAACCTCTGCTTCAGCTGCTGCTTTTGCTTGTTATTGTTTGCTATTGTTGTGTATTGTCGCTTCAGCGAGATTATTTTAAATATGTTTTAACGTATTTTGTTTAATACTTTTTTAAGGGGTGAGTGGGTTCTCTCACTAGTGTCATCTTCTTGTCCCTTGGATTGCAAAAACACAGCCAGAAGTTGCTTGGGTGTCATCTGATTTCCTCCAGTCACTAAATGGTATGAGGGCATGCACTGGCAATTGACAGAGCTGCACACGTGGGTGTTGGTATTGGTAGTGGAAACACAGAGATATGCCTGGCAGAGCTTAATGCTCCATTGTATTGATGTAAGAGTGTGGCCAATATAATATTAATGTAATAATAAACAATTTTATTCAAAGACGTTGCCATATTAATCTGTACCAGGGATTAGCACCTTTGAGACTGAGAGAAAGAGGTTTGTAGCACACGTTTAAGTGAACTCAGGCCTGAAACAGATAGGGAAAATAAAGTGTTTTCCAGGTGCTTTGGAGGTGTGGCATTCAAATGATGCATGCCCTCAAGCTGCCCAAAGCCTCACCAAGGCTGCTTCAGGCAACCCAAACCCAGCTGCAAAAGGAGCCACAAAAAGCTGCTCCTGCTGGCAGTCCATTTGGGACTGTGGCAGCAGCCAGCCTTTGGACTGCAGTGTCCGGTTGCTGTGGTCCATCCTTTTGTCCCATCTGCATGACCCCTCAGGCTGCTTTCTCAAATGCATGTCATAAAGCACCTATGGACACATATATGTGTGAGAGAAGTAATAGTCATGCAAAACATGTGGATATGGTGGGAGACAGGATTTACATTAAAATGAATAGAGAAAGTTCTTGGTCTGATGTGCTGATATGGGCTTGGAACCAGAAAAGAGATGCCAGAAAGTAACATGAGAACCTACTTGTGCCACCAGATATTTAAAATGGGAATGCATAAAAACCATTTTCAGCACACCTCAGCTTTCCTAGACCTTCCATCTCAGGCTTAGAACAGTCCTTGAACAAATAAACAAAATTTCAAAGGGAGATTGTATTGAGAAACAGCTAAATTAGGATATATCCACAAATTCCAGTCCATTGACAGTGATCTGAACAGAGACAATGGTTTCCTGAAATTTTTGCCATAACATGAATGTCACTACTAGTAGACATCCCAGGCATGAGATACCTTTATATGTAGAGTATTCAAGTGTAAGCAGAATACGTTTAGAACAGGGGTAGGCAACCTTTTTGAGCTGGGGGCCAGGTTGCTGTCCCTCAGACAATTGGGGGCTGAAGCACCAAAAATAAATGAATAAATAAATAAATAAATAAATATAAAAATAAAAAAATATGCATGCACACTCTCTCAGCCCCAGAAAAGCCATGGCCAAACCCCTGTGAAGATTTTGCCAAGAAAACCCCAAGAACAAGTAATAACAACAATAATCAATATCATCATGGCGGGTGGCGGCAGCGGCAGCAGAACTGGCCTGGGGCCAGTCCAAAGGCCTTGAGGGGCCACATCTGGCCTCTGGGCCTTAGGTTCCCTACCCCTGGTTTAGAACATACCATATATACTCAACTGTAAGTCAAACAATTTATGTGCAAAAATTGATCCTAAAATCCTGGGCCGACTTGTATATGGATTAATACAGTAATACTGCTCAGAAAGGTCCTAAAAGAAATATTGCCCTGATGCCACACTCTCCCTGTCTTGGCAGAAATCTCTGAAAGAGCTGATGAGGCAGGGAGTGTGTGTGTGTGAAATAGGTGATTCCCTTCTCAATCCAATGTTAAAACCTTCTCCCCACATCCTCCTCCTCCCTCTCTGGACCTCTCCTGACCACCTAACACCCCTGGTGCTGGAGGAGAAGGTTTTAATATCTGTTTCAGAAAGGGAAGGAACTGGAGGAAAGTAGGGTTTGGTGGTCAGGAGTGGTCCAGAGAAGGAGAAGGAAGATGTGGAGAGAAGGTTTTAACATCAGATCGAGAAGGGAAGAAACTGGAGGAAAACTGGTGTTATGTGTTTGGGAGAGATCCAATGAAGGAGAAGAAGGGAAGGAAGTGGTGTTTCCCTTTTGTTTTGTCCTTTACATCCTTTGTTACATTCCCCTTAGTTTTACCCTCCACTTATCCATGCGTCATATCAAAATCCATGATTTTGGCCCTAAAACCTTCCCTTGTCTTATACATGAGGTCAACTTATACATGCGTATATACGGTACTCATTTTGTATTACAAAAATATTTGGCAGTTGTAGATGCACATGTTGGTGCACATATTGAATGTAATTGTTGGTAAAAGTGGTTGCATCTGCATGCTTTCACTGTTGTAAAATGATTTATACTCTGGAACTGGAAAGAAAAAATTTCACCATCTATTATTTGATGGTGAAGCAATCATGCTGATTTAGCTATGTATTAAAGCGTTTTTATGGATGCCACCTTACAATGTATTTTTAGAAACAGAGCCTGTACAAACCAACCAAAAAGGCCAGCCTGGGCATGGAGTTGAGGCATGGCAACCACATGCCAGCTGCCCTGATTCAGCCCTGATGCTGTAGTCACGCTGCATGCCCCACCACACGGCGGGCAGGGTCAGGGTGCTCCCTTGGCACAGCATACAGATATGCTACACCAAAGGAGCACAGAAAAACTGTGGCAAAGCTCTTTTTGGAGTGGCAAAGTGCCAGATTGGAGCCATGGCGTGCAGTTGCCATAGTCCCGATTCAGCACTCCCAGGAGTGGCATATAGCCATCCCTTAGGGGCCATCTGAGGAGCCCCATAATCTTCTTACCTTAATATATATTGATGTGTATGCCTAATTTGTATGCCTTTTGTTGTCATGTGTCTTCAAGTCATCTCTGACATATAATGACCCTAAGGCAAACCTATCACAGCGTTTTCTTGGCAAGATTACTCAGTGGAGGCTTGCTTGAAAATGACTTACCCAAGGCCACTAGGTTTCCATGGTCATGCATGGATTTGTATCCTGGTTTCTCAGATTCACAATCCACCATTCAAACTACTGCATATGCCTAGCCCTCTTCCTTTTTTCTGATTGCTCTCTCTCTCTCTCTCTCTCTCTCTCTCTCTCTCTCTCTCTCTCTCATTTTTTAAAAATACACAAAAATATTTTGAATTAATTTCAGGATATTTTTTTAAAAAAATCTGTTTTAACTATAATCAGCTAATTTTTATATTATTTTAACTAAAAAAAAAGCCTGTTAAAATGTAAAGGCGGGGGGGTGATCCTTGAGCATTTGGTTGGCATGAAGAGTGGCACCCTGCCCCATGGCAATGCCCACCCTGAGACTGAAGCAATGCAGGTAGCAATAGCACTTACATTTCTATACCACTTTATAGTGCTAGGCACTCTCTAAGTGGTTTACAATGTATTAGCCAATTGCCCCCAGTGAGCTGGGTACTCATTTTATTAACCTATGAAAGAATGGAAGGCTGCGTCAACCTTGGAGCCTTGAAGGATCAAACTCACAATGTTTTGGCTGCAGGAGTGGCATTTAACTACTGTGCCACCAGGTAAACTATTAGCTCAGTAAATTATTCCACATGTTCAGGAAACACTCCCCCCCACCTATTTCTGGAGATAAATGGGTTCTGTACAAGGCCCTAACTGAATTAAGTTCTGACACCAGTTTTGCTAGCAATGTCAGACAGCATTTTTATAAAATATGGCACAAGCCTGCTGTTGAGCTTTTCTTTTACTGCTTAGTATGACAAAGACAATGAAGACCTAGTCCTAAGAAGAAAGCTTGAAAATCTCACACACTGAAACTCCTCATCCTGGCCAGTATAAACCAGGAGTGTTTAAGAAGTGGCAAACAGTGCACATATATATAGCTCTCAGCCCAGTTTTAAGCACCTATTTCTTTTTTAAAGTCTGGGATATAACCATGATACCTCTCATGTGGTTAGCAGAAATTAAACACATCACACATTTTGCTTTGCTTTATTGTACCTGGAAGGTGATAAACATTGTTCAGTACATAAGGGATTGAGAAGCAGTAATTTCCTTCCATAGTTTAGTCAGATTAATTAACCAGGATATTCTGCAGGATTTCAGCAGTTATGCCATCATCAAGAAACAAAATATCATGATGAGATGTCTTGGGAATAGCTACTTCAAGTAGAAAAGTCACTCCTTCCTACCGTTACGGAGTATTTTCTTGTTGAAAGTGTTGGGCTTCATGAGGTTATTTTAGAACACACACTCTGCATAGAAAAAAATAAATAAAAAGAATAAATAAAATAAATAACAATAACAATAGAAGAATAATGTTAGCAATACAGCTAATTTTGTCACAACACTTCTGATCCCAAATAATTGAAAAGCCTAGTCTTAAATTATCTGATGCAACATTTTAACATTTCTAAACTGCAGTAGTAAATATAAGTGTTGAAATATAAGTGTTGATGACTAATACTAAGGAAAACTAGTAGCCATCTACAGAAATAACCTTTAGTATCTCATCTTTCTCACCTCTCCATGGCATCAAGTAATGCACTGATGTGGTGTGACATTACTACTCAAGTGTTTTCCATTTCTGTGGCTACAAAAACATAGAATGACAGGCATCTGTAATAGCAGTATATGTGTGTGCACACCAGGGGTGGCACTCTTGTTGCCCTCCAGATATTGTTGAACTACAGTCCTCATCAATTCCTAGTGAACATAGCTAATGGTAAAAAATGTCTGGAGCTGTAATTCAACAGCATCTGGAGTGCAGCAACATTCCCATCTCTGCTGTATAGATTAGGATTGTGTGTTTGTGTGTATGTATGCACACAAATATATATATCAGTATCTAGCATGGTATAGTGGTGTGAGTGTTGAACTATGATGCTGGAGAACAGAGTTCAAATCCCTACAGAGTCATGGAAATCTCCTGGATAACCTTCATCAAGTCACATTCTCTCAGCATCAGAAGAAGGCAAAGGCAAGCCCTCACTGAACAAACATTGCGAAGAAATGTGATAGGCTCACCATAAGGGGAAACAATTTGAAGGCACACAACACACACACACTGATACAGTTTTAATAAATATTTAGGTATCTTCATAAAAATCCAATAGTGTAATCCCCAACTCTGATGGTAGGAGTGGTGCTGATGACACCTCTGAACATATCTTTGTAATAGTTACAATACTCAGCCTTTCATTCATATGTACACAAACAGACAGAATGTTTGGTATTCCAGGGTCACTGCGTAGCACAGCAGTTGTAATTCCTAAAACAAGGTGAGCATTTATTTGAATTGGGGCTGAACCTTACAATGGACCAGCATTATGTTAATATATACATTTGTAGGATCTTTTAATAATTAAAATTTAAACCCTTCTAACAATGTCTTCCTTGTATCTCTGTATGAAAGTAACCACACCCACATAAAATTTATAAAACCAGCATATGCCAGCAATGGATTATATATACTAACCATCTACTGGAACAGGTTTGAAACACCAGGGGGCATCATATGTGTTTGAATCAAAGCAACATTGCCTTGCACTGCATTCAATTTCACCAATGCCTGGGTAGCCACAATTTTCTCTTGACTTTGCTGGAACATTGCATTGTCCCGAAGCTATTTGAAACAAAGTAAAACATAAACAACTTGATTTCTGTGAAGGAGGTCCCACGTATCCTTTAAATAACCATCAAGCATCTTCCTATTTAGAATACAATAGTTTGCCATCATCACCCCATTAATTTTGATCCTAGTTGCAATAACAGAATACTCAAATAGTTTCAGTTCATTGCAAACATCATTCCAATATTTTCATAACTTATTTATTGAATAGGTGTCCTGGGTCACAAGTAATCTCTAATGCCAGTTTGATTTATACAATGATCTGTTAAGGAAACAGTATATATCTAATGAATAGATGCTTATCCCTATGTTATTATGGGCACAATAATGAGATCAAGACCCAATTTGAAGCCCAATATTCAAAGAAACTGAAGTTACTATGCAATGTTCCATTTTCAAGTGCATAATCAAAGAAAGAAACTGAAATTCTTAGATGTCCATTTTCAAGTACAAAATAATCACAACACACATTTGCCTTTGTGGTATTTCATATTGTATATATCATAGGTAGTAGGTAGGTCTGTTGCTATCCTTGAAAGATTATAATATCTAACAGGAGCTTTAGTAGCTTCTAAAAAATCCAGGTCCCCTTTCTTTTAAAAAGGGAATTTATTTTATAAACATCATGATAATGTGGAATGTATGTTTGTTGAAGCAGCTTGAAAATATTCTGTGGGTGTAAAAAAGAATTTGCTCAATTTTGTTGTATTTCTCTCAATACCTCCTGCATTTTTTCACTCCTTTTTTTTCATATTTCGTTGCAAGATTTTGTTTTCTCTCATTTGTATATTTATTTGTGCAGTTTACCTGATCTGTGAAGCTTTCTCCCATTCACTAAACTGTATTTCCAAATTTATTTATTTTTTTCATTTTGCACATTTCATGTGTTTGCATTTTAAAATATCTACATAGATTTCTGTGCACTTTAATTCTCAGAAATACCCTCTAAGTCTGTAAATTTGTAAATTCTTGAAGCAAGATGTGCATTTTCTTGTATGATGTCTCAGTAGATAGGAAAATGTTACTTTTCACAGATTGTTGAGTACATCAAAATTTCACCCCGTCATCAAAATATAACATATTTTTTCCTAGAAGCTTTGAAACAAGAGAGGACTATCATTGGTCTAGAATTCTAGGACAGAAAATGTATAATCCTATCTCTAGAAATGGGAGGTCACCAGAGAAGTGTGAAGAATCTCTTCTGGTAATTTTTTTGTTATAGATCTAATTCAGTAGTTCCTAAACTGTCTATGGGCTGGATTCATTTTGCACTCTGGAGTCCATAAATCAATGGATAGCTGTGGGTGCCCACATAGGAATGTGATCTTAGAAAACCATGCACATGTGAAAAGTGGATAAAACATTGCTTAAACGCATTTAAGCTAATGAGGGAGAGAATGCACTCAAGCAATGCATATAATCTAAACATGGGCAGAAAGAAACACATATGGGGGAGGGATTACAAAAAACTAGGATGGATTCCATCCTATTAAAAGAAAAAAATGAAATGAAAGGACCAGGGATGGGCTAGAGGTAAATGAGGTGAAAAAAGAAGATCCACAGATGGAGACTTTGGGCCGTTGCAGACCAGCCCAAAGGGCCAGCCTGGGGGTGGAGTTGGGGTGTGGCAGCTGCCCGCCGCTGGCCCAACCTCACCCAACGCCATACTGACACCGTGTGGCTGTATGCACAGCATGCGGCAGCAGGACGCTCTTCCGGCGTAGTATGCAGACACGATGCGCTGAAAGGGTGCGGAAGAGCCACGGTGACAGCTCTTTTAGGGGCGGCAAAAGGAAGGATCGGGGCCACGGCGTGGGGTTGCCACAGCCCCGATCCACCACTCCCCAGGCCGTCTCTCTGCCACCCCAAACGGGCCGTCTGCATTGGCCCTCTGTAGATCTATTAATCCGCTGATGTCTTAAAACCACTTCCAATTCCTTTGCAAGGCTCTGTATTCTACCTGTCCCTGAAAATCTACACCATTCCTAAATATGACATATCACTTTTTAAAAATCTTATTCCATTACAAAATCCTGAGAGTATATATGAACATGCAATTTTAAAATTGCAATAATGAAGCAAAGTGCATCACTTACTCTCCACAAATAATTACAATTGCCAAATTTAAGTTTTCTGGTTTTAAATCTGAGATCTGGAATTTAGAAGTCAAGGGCCAAGAAGCCATTTGATACTGGAGGAGCTTCACCAACTTATTCATGCTAGAGGTCTGTAGAGCAATGGTTCTCCTTCTTTCTTACTGAGTAAGCCCAGCCAGACAACACCAGACCTGAGGTGGGAGGTTGAAGGCTTCTTCTTTCCAACCCCCATCAGCATGGTGGCTACCACCAGGCACAAAAGTACAATACTGCCTCCCACCAGCTCTGGTTCTGGTTGTGCAATACCCCCAGTCATTAACTGTGGCATAACCCAGAGTTACAGCACCATAAACCACCAAGGTCTCAACCCTTAGCCTAACACATAGTGAAATTTAGTGAAACTACATAAAAATATTTTTTTTCTATACATCTCCATCAAAATTTCCAGATCCACCAAGATATAGGAGAAAGAATATCCTTCCCCCTTTATTACCTCATTGAACTAATTGGAACTTATTCCCAAGCAGACCTGCATACACTTTTACTGCTGGTTTAGATAGTCTCAAACTGCTTGATATTCTGCACAACGCACACTATAAAGAAATATTGAAAATGTCTGCACTTACGCAGCAAGGCACTGCTGAGTCCTACGATTAGGGAAATGGTGAAAACCAAGAACAGTTTTTTTTCCATTGCAGATTCTATGTTCTACTTCCAGAAAAGGAAGATGGCAAATGTATGTGTGAAAATCTTCCAAGAGAGAGTTTTGTTATATATACAGGTTTTGTTTGTTCACTTGGTTTCATAGAATATTTGCCTAAGGTGTTTTCCCCATTTTTGGCAGCCCATTACCGTTATTATATTCTGATTACAACTAATCATTGACAAATTTACCAGCTTGCGCTGACTGGTCATTCTTGATAGCAATTTTAAAGCACACCAGTGCAGATATTGAACTTTGCTAAAGGCCTGTGCAACAAAAGAGGTTTTACGTTAACATTATGTTTACACTAAGGCTGGGTCCATATTTTAGTGTGGCATGGGAGGAAGGTTTAGGATCACATACACACCCTCTTGTGTGCAGAATTTTCAGGGGTAAGCATTTATGTGCAGGTCACAGCAAGTAAAGAAACTAAGGAGAGATTAAGAGTGCGGGATGGGGTCTGATGAGATTGAGGGGAAAAGAATGAGGAAAGGGATGTATTAAAGAACATGCATGGAAGGTGGGAAAGAATTACTTACAAATAACTAGATAGTTATTAAAGCAATGGACATTATGCCACAGAAAAATAAAAATAACTAACTAGATACTTATTACAAATAAAACATATTTGTAGTTAATTTCTTTACCCCAAGTAACAAAGGTTTAGTGGCATTCTGCTGCGTCCTGTAATATAGCAGAAGAGGGATCACTTTATTCCTTTTGCGATAAGACAATAGACACCTCAGAGCTTAAAAGTAACTAGTTGCCTATAAGTAATTCCCTTGGCTAATAATAAAGTATAATTAAATAAACCTTTGCTAAATCACAAGAGTCTAAGTACTCTAAAGGGAACAGATCCAATCTGATCTTGGAAGCTAAACAGGGTCAGCCCTGGTTAGTACCTGGATGGGAGATAGCTAGGGAATACCAGGTGCTATAAGCTATATTTCAGAGGAAGTGACTGACAAAACCGTCTCTAAGTATTCCTTGCCTAAGTAAACCCTATGAAATTGATGGTGTTGCCAAAAGTCATCAATCAACTTCAGATCACATTCACAAACATACACATACACTACAAAATCATATTACAATTGTAACTTGAGGTATATCGTCACTCCTTTTGGAAGGTAACTGTAACATTTAGTTAATTTTATAATTATAGGGATGGAACAGGCACAGCAGGTGGAGCAGAGACATCACACGGTTCAAATGCTAGTTGATACTGCTCCTTGGTGTTGAGGAGACAATGAAGTGAAGGAGGAAAGTGTGTTTGTGCCATAGGCCAGATGCATTAGCACTCAGATGGTTTAAAACATAGGAGATTATTGCATAGCTATAAAAAGCGTTTGACCTCTCCCAAGTTGAAGTCTCATTTGGGCTGCATCTGGGTTCCATTGCATGGATTTTGCCACCAAATCCACCAGCTGAGTGCAGCCAATCTGTAGCCCGGGTCCCAGGACCACTTAGCAAGCCACTTTTCAAAGTTGGGAGTTTTCCAACTTTGTAAAGCAGTTTGCTGTGTGCTCTGGGACCCAGACTGCAACCTTGGTGTACTTGGCCGGCGGATTCTGTGACAATGCTATTGAACCTAGCTGCAGTCCAAATGAGACTTCAACTCAGAAGAGGTAAGTTGCTTTTTTAAGCTGTGCAATAATCTCCAAAAAGTAACCATTCTAGTTGCTTTTGAGAAATGGGAAGTAAGGTTACTTCATAAAAATGCAGCTGTCACAGTCGCTAATGATTTGGGGCTTGGGACTTGAATTAATCATTTTTTTAATAAAGTAAAAGGGCACCAAGGTGTCTTAAAACTTTGATTTAAGTAAGCTACATGCTGACTAAAATAAAATAATATTATAGACCAGAAACAGCTTTTGTCATGTTTGTACACACACCTGCTCACTTTTTATACATATATCTAGAAATGTTAGCTATACATCTCAACATCTGTGGTCCATTGCATAACAACCAAATGGGAAGGTCCCTTTCACTTGGGACTATGCTTCATGGGTTTCTCTCTGAAAATTGTTTCAAAAATACTGGTATCGCAATATGCCTATTGCAGGATGCTGCTAACTAGACCCCTTTGGGGTGGCTGGTGCAGGGATCATATTCCTCTCTTGTACTAATTGCATGTGGCTCTGATATCAGTGAGGCAGTGATTCTGCTCTGGGTTTTCATCCAGAATTTTGAGAAGAGATCCAAAGCACTGAACCCTTTCTCCCCCAAAAGTTCAATACTTTGGGCAGCTTTATCGTTCAGAAAAATTCCCACAACAAGTTCACTGCCCTGATGACACTGGGACAATTCAATATTTCTGCAAGGGCTGACCCAAGACATTTCATTGCTTGATGCAGAGGGACAAACACCACCCCTTACCCACATCAAGATAGAGAGTGGCCAAAGCTAACCAAAATATTTTGATACAGGAGGCAGACAGTAAAATAAAAACTATGAAAAGGCACTCAGAATTTGCTTCTTGAAGTGCCCACTTCACTCTGTCTAATGATAGAGCAAGCTCTTCCTGGTCATTGCCATTAAAATTTTAGTATGGTGTTGGCCAGGGATATTTTGCAAACCACTTTGTCCTTTACTTTTTCTCTCGCACTGTTTTGGAGTTATCAGCCTTGCTTAATCTCACAACTATCAGAGGTAGTGGTGATGGTGCTACAATAAGGCAGGGCCTTTTCAGAGGTGGTGTCTTATCTGTAGCACTCCCTTGTCAAAGACTTGTATAGCTCCTACATGAAAGGCTTTAAGGCAAGCAATTTATTTCACTGCGCCTTTGGTGTTGACAGATATATTTTTATCCTGCTTCATATTTACCAGATATGCTTTTTTATAAGCTTTTTTGAAGCCATGTGACAAGGAAGCAACCTTAAATACTGATGTAAATACCATAAATGAATGCTTGAAAATGGAATTAGTTTAGGCTAGAGCTAAACATTACAAACTGTGGAGGGCCTTTGCTGAAGATCGTATCCCCTTGTATTGTTCTTTCCCTCTTTAAGGTCATAGAATACTCATCTATCACAGTTCTGCAATATGTAATAAAGCCAGTGTTTAAACCTGGATTTTGGGTGTGTCTTTCCACTCCAAAGTCAAGGTTAAATGGTCACAATAGGTCGAGCTTGTAGCTACATGGAAACTTCCCTAAAGTTAAACACAAGATCTCATTTTCCACCTGTGAGAAACAATATCTAAGATTAAATTATTTTAAAAGAGAGATAATTGGTTATTTACTATCTACTTTCTCCTTGCTCATTATAAGAATTCTCTTCACTAAAAAGATACAAGGGCAGGAGCAAGAACTGACAATTTAGATTCATGAGGTGATGATCAGCACCAGATGGGGAAACTATAGGACCACTGTAATGCATTCTTCCATGTGCAACACCATTAACTTCCTATAATTGCCTAACATTGCAGCCTTAGGGTCCATGGACTGAAGAGATGAAGCTGAGGTGATGAAGCCTAAAGAGAGCAAGGAAGGTGTCTGGCAAGACTACATGGGTGAGGCTCACTCCTAGCTCCATAAGGTGTATTTTGTACATCTGAACTGTCCTTTACTGTGGCAGAGTGTGATATAAACCTATCCAGTAAAAATAAAATGTAATGATTATTATAAACAACAACAAAAGAAATGTTAGGTTCCAAGCCCTGGTGGTGCAGTGGTTAAATGCCTATACTGCAGCCATTGACTCATAAACCACGGGGTTGTGAGTTCAATACTAGCCAGGGCTCAGGCTTGACTCAGGCCTGCATCCTTCCGATGTCACTAAAATGAGTATCCAGCTGTCAAGGGCCAATGAGCTTACAGTTGTAAATCGCTTAGACACTGCATAGCGCAATATAAATGAAGCTGCTTTTGCTTTTGCTTTTTGCTTGTTAGACTAGGGATAGAAATCACACAGCCTCCTGGCTTTTATTGGACTGCAACTCCTGTCATTCTTCATTGCTGGGTATGATAAGACTTGCATCCAAAAGCATCTGAATGGCTGAGTAATTCCCACCCCTCTTCTAGAGGGTTCAGATAACTTGAAAGAAAGGAGAAAGCATAATATAGTCCACCTGTGCCATACTTAGGCTTCCCATACACAGACTTGACATCATGATGGCAAGCCCGAAAGAACAAAATGGTGCATGCACAGGAGTGCACACCCATTGTTTTCAGTGGGACTCGAGTATAGCCGGGTTTTGCCATACGTGGGTGTGTGTGTGTCCAGAACGGAACCCCTGCAAATAAAAAGGGTTCACTGTAGTCACTTTATCTCTATAGGTAAGCACATATGATAGTTATGCCTTGCTTTTTTTTATTAGTGGTCACTAAAACAGGCTTTATCAACCTTTTTCAACTAGGTTGGAGAACAACTCCCATCATGTATATCAGCAGGCACCAGTTTGGAGAAGGCTGCTCTAAACCAGTGTCCAAAGGAGTGCCTATTAGTTACTTTCCAGCTAACTCAGATTTTGAAACTTGCTTCTTTAGGTTAAGTTCATAGATTGTGTGGCCCCCTTGTATCAACTCTTCGAGCACCCAGCTCCATTAAGTTAGCAGTTCTTTTTCCAGAAGCCATAGGTTTAAGCACTTAAATCATTTTTTACCCTGGAAACTGAGGGATGAGAGGAATATGTTCTAGTGCTGCAGAGGCAGCGGTTTGCCCAAAATGCACCTCTGACATATTCCAAAGTGGATGAAAGAAATGATCTCACCCCCATATATTAGCACCAGTGACCTTACCTTGAAACAAAATGAAAATATTTTGTATGTTATCTGTGCACAGCATAAAGATGTGAGATGGTTATCAAGCCTCATTGTTTGTGCCACTATGCTTTGATACACAAAGAGAGAGGGAGGGGGAGAGAGAGAAAGAGAGAGAGAACAGCTTGTGAAATTTAACTCTATTGGCCTTAGACATGAGAAGCAAGTCTCCTATTTCTCAATGCTTCCTGTGGCTATCATGCAATCATGTGGCAAAACAGGTGCTTTACTCTGTGGCTTCAGTTGGCAGCCTTAAGTTGTCACATAATCAGCTTGTTCAATAATAAAAAACTTAAAAAAATTAAGTTGTCACATAATCAGCTTGTTCAATACTAAAAAACGGTACTCCAACACCCTTTTCTTGAAATTTCTAATGTGTGCCAGGCCTTTGAGGCATGCACAAGAGTTCCCATTTTTCCCCTTTCAGTGGAGGAAGCAGGCCTACAACTGCCTGCATCACCCATGTGCAAGCCAGGCTTCTATTTGCCAATTTTGCTTCAGTAATTGTATCATTCAGAAGAAGTTTTCTAATCAAATTAGGTAAAGATTTGGAATGTCATGTGCAGACCTATGGTGCACATGAAGAACAGAGTGGATTTCTAGGATCAAGATAGGATCAGCTTCTACATACATATGCATAGGCACCTCAGCAAATGACCATGAAAGAGTGGAGCCTCTTTAGTAAGTCCTTATGGTCTTTTTTGGTGCTAGGCTTTTAACTCTTACAATCCAATTTTCATTATTTTAAAATTTAAAATTATTTGTAACATCTTAAAATCCCTTTGTGATTCCTTTGGATGCTTCTTCTCAGGCTTTCCCCTCCCATGCATATAAATCACAGGCTTTTTTTTTATAATTCATAGCTTTCTGGGTGCTTCTGGAGTTTTAAAGTAACATTCAAATCTGATGAATATTTAGTGCTGCTCTGTATTGAGTGTGTGCTCTGCTGTAGATTACTGTTACTGGTTTTAAGTAGCACTGGGTTTTTATACCTTTATTTTTATATTTAACATTTTTTAAGTTCTGTGAGGTAGCTAAAGAATCTCATTACTGAGTGGCGTATGAATGTCACATATAAATTAACAACAAATTAGTCTTCCATTATCATCTATTTGAATTGAGTGACTTAAGTCCTGCTTTACAGTTGAAAACACAGTGTATATTTCTTTTTAAAATAATTTAAAAGAATTACATCATTTTCTTAGAAGCAATGGCAGTTGGTGATTTCTGGGGATGTAATTCTTCACTATGTTTCTTCTTGAAGGTATCAGTGAGTAATTTTAGCATTTTTCTTCCTGCTGAGAGAAAATTGGAAAACCACACAGTTTTCTAAGGCTATTTGCAATTTGGGACTTATTCTACACAAAATTTGTATGTGGCTGCTTTGCACAAAAAGCAGCATTTTCTGCACAAGAAACAGAATTTTATGCATGGAAAATATTATTTCAAATCAAAAATGTTAATTCATCTATGGGGGAAAACTGTAATTGGATATGTATTCTGCACAAAATTCACACATGGTTGTTTTGCACAGAGAACAGAGAACAACCTTCTCTGTGTAGAAAACAGAATTTTCTGCATGTAAAATAATGTTCCAATGCAGAAATATTCATTCCTGTCCAGAAAATGCTGCTTACTGTACAAAAACTGTTGTTTGTTATGCAAATCAGCTTGCCAAAAAGCTAATAAAATGTGGGCAAGACAATGCAACTGTCAGGTGGATTTGTAATTAGTTGACCAACCAAACCCAAAGGCTGCTCACCAGTGGCTCCTTTTCATCCTGGAGAAAAGTGACCAGTGGGATGCCAGAGGGTTCTGCCCTGGGCCCAATGCTATTCAACATCTTTATCAAAGTCTTGGATGATGGAATAGAGGTCATGCTTATCAAATTGCATATGACACTAAATTAGGAGGGGCAGCCAATGTCCCAGAAAACAGGATCAGAATTAAAAATTAACAGATGAGAAAGTTGGGCCAAAACTAACAAAATTAATTTCAACAGGAAGAAATGTACAGTACTACACTTGGGCAGTAAAATGAAATGCACAGATATAGCACGGGTGACACCTGACTTGAGAACAGTGCATGTGAGAGTGATTTAGAAAACTCAGGGGTCATTCACACTTACTTTCTGAATGGAGAGATTCTCATTTCAGCATCGGTTCAGAATCAGTTCAGTATTCTCACTATGGTTTAATTTTGTTGCATTGAAACCTGGTCCCTGTTCTGATATGCCACCATTTCAGATCAAAATTGAGGTGTCTCCATTTCTGGAATGGTGGCAGTGCAATCCGAATCAATTTGATAGCTTATTCTCACTACCAGAAATGCAAATTGTTGCGGTTCTTAAAAAGAGAACCTCTAAGGGATCCAGTACCAAAAGTACCAGTTTAAGTGGGCTTTTTAGGGGGGCACAAACTGCACCGATTGTGATCGAGGCGAGTGTGAACATCACTGAAATAAACCAGTTCCAAACCACAAACTGAACATGAGTCAACAGCGTTATGCAGCAGCTAGAAAAGCCAATACAATTCTAGGCTGCATCAATAGCATCTAGATCAACAAAAGTAACAGTACCCATTTATTCTGCTTTAGTCAGACCTCACCTTGAATACTCTGTCCAGTTCTAGGCACTATAA
This sequence comes from Phrynosoma platyrhinos, assembly GCA_020142125.1. Classification (NCBI taxonomy): domain Eukaryota; kingdom Metazoa; phylum Chordata; class Lepidosauria; order Squamata; family Phrynosomatidae; genus Phrynosoma; species Phrynosoma platyrhinos. The sequence continues at coordinate 97,538,581 of JAIPUX010001232.1, read as the reverse complement.
TTCAAGAAGGATATGGACAAGCTGGAATGTGTCCAGAGGAGGGTGAAAAATCTGGAAACCATGTCCTATGAGGAGTGGCTTAGGAAGCTGGGTGTGTTTTGCCCAAGGAAGAGAAGATTAAGAGGTGACATGATAGCCCTATGTACATATTTGAAAGGATGTCATATGGAAGAAGAAGCAAACTGGTTTTCTGTTGCTCCTGAGACTAGGACATGGAGCAATGGATTCAAATTATAGGAAAAGTAATTCCATCTAAACATGGAATATGCTGCCTTGGATTATGCTGGAGTCTCCAACTTCGGAGGTTTTTTGTTTCGTTTTGTTTTTTGTTTTTTAAGGCTGGATGGCCATCTGTCAGGAGTACTTTGATTACATGTTCCTGAATGGCAGAAGATTGAATTGGATGGTCCTTGTGGTTTCTTCCAACTCTATGATTCTCTGAGTATTGCATTCATTTTTACTGTTTTTATTCTCCACCCTGATCCCTCTGATCAGCATCATATCATCTTTGTTTTCATTTAAGTGAATGTAATGCAAGCATTCACTCTTTCCCCCCCCCCTTACCCTCCCCCTGATCATTTGGTCACTCACTTGCTTATGCAGAGATCTCACACATTCCTCCCACTTGATCCCCCCCATACATGCAGATCACCACAAGAGGTCTTCTCTCAAATGACGAATGATGAACATGATTTTCTTCCCCTAAATATCTTCCACTGAGTGTGCTTCACTTTGTGATTAGCCTTTGAAAGGTAAACATAAGCTTAATTGGCAAGTTTAAATAGAGAGGCATGTATCACTGAAGAAATCTAACTGCAAGAAGGCAAATGGGTTGATCATAAGGATGATATATTTTGGTGAATTAATGTATGTCACTAAAATTTTAAAGTGGAAGAGATGTCTTTTCACTTTCTGTGAAGCAAGAATGCTGGGCTGATATTTACACTGCTGATTTAAATACAAATGTGTAACTCAGCATTATCTCCTGGCCTAATCCCTCAAATGTAGCTTAACAGACAACAGCTACTCCACATGATGGAGGTCTGTCCTGCTGGTAACCAGGAAGTAACAGGATGATGTTTTCCATTCCTCTCCCAGCAGTGATTTTTATTGTGATGAGGAATTGTGACAGGAGTCCAGCTTCTGATTGTAGAAACTTCACTCACTTGCTGGAAGGGGCAGGAAACATCATTCTGTGACAGCCTGATTGCCAGAAGAATAGATCTTCAGCTCTTAGAGTGGCTCCCTGGAGTTTAGGTTGCAATTCAGGGACATTTACAATTGTGGCAATAGTGCCACACTAATGAATACATAGTATAACTGAATATGGAGCAATTATGGATCTGTATTTCTACAGTCTTAACTACACAAGGGCTGTATCCCAACTCCAGTGCATAATATCCCTGTCCCACTTTAACCCGGTTCCACCACATGCACCAGTTTTAATCTGAAGTCAAACCAATTTTGAAAGCTGCATGGTGACCCCATCATGAACTCACATTGGTACAAGAGGGCATTTCTATAGTGTACACTTGTTTACTGTATTGGTTTATTTTCAGTCACATGACTGCAGCAAGAGGTTGGGTTTTTTTTTGTTTCCACCATGCAGGCACATATTCACATAAATAAACCAATAGCCTTCCCAGTTTCCCCATCATTCTTACTGCCCATTTCTATTCCCTTTGGGCTGCTTGTACACCTGTGTGGTTACCTGAGCCATACCTGGGGAGTTACCTTAGCTCTTACAAATCTGTAACTGCAACAGAATGCCAATCATTTACTTAAAAAAAATATTGGGGGGGTATTGCGGGAAATTCCCACTCCTTAAGAATTTTGTGGACCCTTGGCCATAGCATGCTCAGTAGAGCCCCCTAACCTCTCTTAAACAAGGACAGACATGCAAGCTGGGAATTCTTTTAAACTTGACCCAGTTCTCTTAGCTGCTCTGTGCCAAATGGAAATATGAGTATCATTAGGGCAGGTGGCCCTCTGCTGTCTACACTTGAGACTCTAGCAAACGCTCAACCTGTAGTATCCAACCCAGCCTTGTTGTAAGACAGATAACAGAGTGAACAGATGCAAATCAGGACAAGAATTCTGTGTTATTATTCTTGTTATTATTGCCATCCAGGATTATAACTCAGAACTTTATTACACTTTTAAAAAATGTATTTACATCATGCTTAATGTCTAAGCACCAAATGTAATTTTGAAATTCTCTCTGTGTGTGTGTGTGTGTGTGTGTGCAAAAGGGCAAAACTGTTTATTCACTGGTTTTGTTAAGCTGAAGTTTGTGACAAAGTCCTTTTCAAAGCAATTAAGCAACTTATTCATTTCCACCCACTTGGTCTTAGAAAGAACCAATCCGCTAAAAGATACACAGAGAGGAAAACACCTGCTTAAACAGATGTGGGAGGAAAAGCGTAGCACAGTTGAGATGTTTGAAGCAGGAAATATGACAAAAATTAAACAGAGAACATTAGCTGACAACGTGGTTTGTGTATACCCTGGCTTCTTTTAGCAAGGCTGACAAGGTCAAACTGAATTTAGTGTTTCAAAAATGTTCAGAACCAGTCTTTCTTAGTCCATAGGTGTGGGATCCCCAGGAAACTATATATTCCATCCTTGGAATTTTGTGGATGTCCCCTTTTCATTTGTATCTCTTCTTTCTTGCCAAGGTACCAAGCCTGGGTAATCATCCTGCACCCCCCCCCCCCCCTTTGCATCTCTGGCCAGACCATGTAGAATCCTCCTTTCCATCTCATTTCACCAGGAGGAATGGATGGCATAAGAGAAAGTGATTCTTGGCAGGAAGGTCTGTTTGCTCCTGGAGGCTGGGTGAAATGTTCAAAAAGAGAGCAATATTTTTCATCATGACAAAGAGTGCCATTTTTCAGGATACGAGCAAAGATAAGTACAGCCATCCTTCTTTTAGCAAGTCCACTGACTATGGGGTGAAAGGTGGCTTTTATAAACCTTTTCCAAGCCTTCTAGTAATGATGCTAACCTTCATTCTCCCATTGTTCTCTCTGCAAGTGAAAAACCAAACACACATGTTATGAGACATTAGCAATATTGATTCACGGGAAGAAAATCAAATGATGAGCTGTGAAAGTGATTGCAAATTCTAGGCTTTAGAAAGAACATTATATAGGTCTAAAAGAACAAAAGTGAACTAACAGTTGTTCTCGCTTTTGTGGCCCAGTCTTGGGAAAAAGGTGGGATATAAATAAAATGGCTGATCAATAGATCAACTGGTTGATTGTTTACTGCACTGTGTCATGTATTCACTTTGGGTATGGTCATTTGGTAATGTCTAAGGGAGACATAAAGAATCTAGGAGAGTACAGGGGGAAGCAGACGACTGCTTCCGGGACACCGCCGGACGGAGCGCCGGCAGAGCGGAGCCTCCGCACCACGGCGCTCCTGCGGCGTCCCTAAAAGGAGTTCCAAATTGGCGCTCCTTTTAGATGTCAGGGCAAGTGTGCCCTAAAAGCGGTGGGTGCACTTTCCCTGATTCTTCCGCCGCAGCGCATGCGGTCGCTGCGGCATGAGGTCATCCCCGGAGCGCCGGCCGTGCGGAGGGCCGGCGACTCCGAGGGCGACCTCAGGAAGAGGAAGGGGCGCCGCTCGTGCGGCTGCCCCTCCTCTTCAGGGCCTCGAAGACAACTCTATTAGTCGTCTGCCGAGGCCCTAAGTCTTTAACACATCAACATTGGATGTGGGGATGGATAATTATGGTAGTTTACTGCCCTCTGTGATAGAAAATTAACATATTTAAATATCCAAAAATGTTGCAGAGTAATTATTCTGCATGGAAACATATTTTGTGTGCAAAAACCTGTTTTCTGCATAGAAAAAAAATGTTTACCTGTTTAGGAAATAGCATGTTCTGTGCAGAATGCTGGGAATATTTTTACAGGAAATCTCTTTTCTGTGCAACTGGTTTTTGTGCAAACTCCACCCTGACCCCCATCTTTCTATACATAATATACATAGCACTTCAGATTTTTGAATACTGAGAAAAATTGTGTAAGATTCTTCCTTCTCTGTTTTTTGTGTGTCTCTTTTCCCGACTAACTGTGAGGAGACCTGTGTTTTGACCTGGAAACTAATTATAAATATTCTTTTAATCACTTACAGCATCTGCTATGAAAATGTCTGAAATATACATCTCTGTCCTCCAACAAGGCAAAGGAGGAACAGCCTGGGATGTGCTACTGTTCTCTCCATAGAAGCTGCTTTCTGGAGTTTGCCTCACTCTGCCTAATAGTAGGGCTGGCCCTCCAGCAAAAGGTAACAACCTCATGCTCACAAGATTATTATTTGGTTCTACTAGAAATTAAAACTCTTTTTGTTGATTTCTTGATTTCCCCCCCCCCCCCACCTTATATTCCCTTTACAGCATGATATGTGAAATGGCCAAAAATGGCCTGGATCCTGTAGTGTTGCCACCAGGCATCTCAAAATCATTAACTTTCATATTGCTTTGCATTCACTAGATATGTGAAATGGAATCACTGAAGGAGCTCTGCATGACACCTGCTGCTGCTGTCTTTGCAATGTGCATTCCTCCTGCTCCAGAAATCATTGCCCTGATCATGCAACACCAGGCAGGAAATGCCTGAGCACAGCCCTGCAAATCTTATCAAATCTTCTACTATCTTATCTATGGGTAAATATAAGAACATTTAGGGTGCAGCTGGAGTAGCCCTTGTCAGATTGGAGTTCAGTTCAGTGTTAGCACTCAGTGTTCCTAAACAAATAATCACATTTCCAGTCATTAAACCTCTCCTCTCCCACCTTCAGGAAAGAAAGGCTCAGGATTCCCCCAACTCTTTTATATTATAAACACTGAATTTCAGCAACTGCTGCTGAATGAGTCAGCTTAATTCAGTGCAAGACACAAATGAAGGAAGAGTACTTTCCTTGCACTCTATTCACAGGAATATGCCACAAGTCATTTGCACTAGCATCCATATAACATACATTTTACCATCTTCTACATTTAAATGTTTTCAATCTCAATTTCTTTCTATCCGAAGTATGAATGTATTTGGGAATTTTCAAACAGATCAGAACCAAATTGAAGTTAAATTCTCACCAATCAGCTCTGGCCAAATTCAACAGTCATTCCCAACATAGAGATGACTAAGCTGAAACTGGCTTTCATGTAGCTGCCAAAGCTGAGAAGCCTATCAGGAAAAAAGAAATGGCAGCCCTGATTCAACACCAACATAGCTGAAAGTGATTCAAAGCCACACTTTGAAGAACTATGTGGAATTCCATTTTCACCCTAGGTGGAATTCCATTTTCTTCCTTTTTTCCCCTCACAAAATCTTTCTGTCCTGAACATAAATAATTTTGCAAATTCATGACTGCTTATAATCAATATATATATATATTTTTCACCCATCCTAAGGTGTACAACAGGGAAAACCACTGATGAGAGAATTGAAAAGAGAACACTGTACTGCATTATATACATCAAGATTAGTCACAGGAAAAGGAACTATCAGAAGGTAAACCTCCATCTGTTCATGTATCCAGTCTAGAAAGGATGTAATTCGGCTGTAAACCCCTGGTTTATTTTCTTCTGCACAGCCCACCCCAAAACTGGTTGTCCCCACCAGTTTCCAGGTATTCAGATCTTCACATACCAATGGTCCTCCACTATCTCCCTGAAAGAGACAAGAAAAGGAAAACTTTGCCTTAGAAAGAAAGAACAGAATGCTTTGTTCATATTTGAACTAGCACAAGTTATTTGCCTATCACACACATTTGTCTACCATGTTCCCTCATGTATCTCTTAAAGATGAACATATATAGTTTCCCTGTCCACTTATTGATTTACACACACACACACACACACACACACACACACACACGTTTCCCTGCATAGTTGATGCTATTGTCCCTAGCATATTTTTGGACTTTGACTCCCAGAATCCCCCAGCCAGTATGACCAGTAGCCATGTAGGCTGGGAAGATCTGGGACCTGTAGTAAAAAAAATATGAGCTTTGCCAAGCAAATTCTAGTTGTGTTATTGTTGTTACATTTATTTCTATTCCTTTTTCCCAGTTCAGGAATTAAAGCAGCTTACAACAAATTTAAAAAAAAACATTGTTAAAAATTCACAAAATACGATATAAGATGAGATTAAATAATCAAAAAATAAAACCAGATTAAAACATACATCATTAAACACACATATGCAACACACACCAGCACAATTAGCAAGGTCCAGCACATTGTTTAGATGAGATGGGCCTTATATAGTGGCTCATCAAATGGCCGTTGAATCAGAAATGTTTTTGCTTGTCTGCAAAGAGAGAGTAGCGAGAGAACCAGTCTAACCTCACTAGGGACATTATCACACGGGGAGTCGTGGGGAGAAAGTGGAAATAAATGGGCACGAGCGGAAGTCTTTAATTGATGGATTTGTCCCGTTCTGCCTCGTCTGATAACTACATGCGAATTTAAAAGGGGGTTAATTCGAACGCAAATCTGATCTTTTCATTTTCAGGATTTTTGAGGATTTGAAAAGATCAGGTTTTTGTTCAAATTAACCCCCTTTTAAATTTGAATTTAGTTATCAGACGAGGCGGAACAGGACAAATCCTGTAAATTAAAGTCTTCCGCTCATCCGGTTTATTTCCACTTTTTCCCTGTAACTCCCCGTGTGATAACGTCCTAGGATAAGTGTTCCAGAGCCTGGAGCAGCCAGTGAGTAGACTCTCCTCTCCCATATTCCCACCAGATGTACCTGTAATGGCAGTGGGACAGAGAGAAGGGCCTCCCCAACCTATTTCAAACCAGAGCTGGTACAAAGGGAGACTATGGTCCTTCAGATAACCTGGACCTGAGCTTTATAGGTCAAAACCAGAACTTTGAATTGTGCCTGGAAATGGACCAGTAGTAAGTGGAGCTGTTGCAACAAGGAAATTGTATTCTCCCTGTAGCTAGCCCCAGTTAACAATCTAGGCTACAACTCTTTCGACCAGTTGAAGTTTCCATAAAGCACATGCTTTCTATAAAGCTCATGCTAATTTTTTTTCCCTGAATTCCCTTGTACACTCCATTAGCTATCATATGTTTTAATGTGGTCCCTAGTGCTTCTTCTTTTCCTAAACTCCATTTGTGCTTCTGGGATTTCTATCTCCATCTATGAATAGAGTCTATGCTACAGATTTTTTAGTATTATTTTGCTTGCATGAGAGATTAATGCTAAGTCCTATGGTTGTTGCAGTCTTTTGAGTCTCCTATTTTGTGTATTGGGATATAGATTGACTGTCCCCAGTCTGTTCACCACTGTTTTGTTTTCCATATTTATTATTATTATTATTATTATTATTATTATTATTATTTATACCCCGCCCATTGGTAATCCAATCCAGGCGGCACACATTTCAGAATAAAACATACAATATTTTTGTTGACATATATTTGTTGACATATATTGGTTAGCACTATAGTTGCTTCTATCTGTGTGGATTGTAGTAGTTCAATTGGAACATATGTTCCTGATTATTCCCCACCCCACCCCAATTTCTCATATCGTGACTTCCACCTTGCTTTTTAGAATTTGGGGTTCATCTTCATATGGTTCTTCTCCCCATGTGTCATTCATTTTCTCATTTCTTTTAAATAACTTTTCTGTGTATTGCATCCATTGTCTTTCTATTTTTTCTTGATCTTGTAATATGTTCTTTTTCTTGTCATAGAGCATTCCAGCCCTTGGTTTGAACTTCCCTTTGAATTTTCAAATTTTGTGAAAGAGGTCTCTCATTCTTCCTTTTCTGCTGTTGCCTTCTATTTCTCTGCATTGATCATTGCAATAGTTCTCTTTATACTTTCACACTAGCCATTGTACAATTGCATTCATAGTTCTATTGTTTATCCCATCTCCCTTTTCTTTTGCTTCTCTTCTTTCCTAAACTGCTTGGAGTGTTTCATCTGTCATCCAATGTTTCCTCTCTTTCTTTTTGGCCACTGAAAGTGTCTTTCTGCATTCTTTGTAAATTATATTCTTGGCTTCTGCCCATGATTCTTCAGGTTCTCAGTTGATTATACTTAATAGTATAATAGTCATATATTATAATAATAGTATACAGAGTTAAAATAAAAAATTAGTTAGGAAGCTGGTATAAAATGTCTCTGATTATACTATGGAGTGACAGAAAATGTTCTGGAATAGACAAAACATGTATGGATGTCCAAAATAAATTCGGAATGAACAGGAATAAAATTTAGGACTTTCTGGTGTTTTCAGTCAGTGCAGACATGCCCTCTGTCAGTTAAGTCAGCAACATGTTGCTGAAGTTAGAACAGAATTAGGAAGTAAACATCCTAAATCCTTTTGTTAGTCTTAACAAAAATAGAGCCATTGAATTGATTCTATTTATCTATGCATTGACTCACCACTCAAGAACTGAATCAATGGTTCTACTCTGTTTGTGATTACTACTCTGTTTCTAGCCATTAAATAATAATTCAAACCATTTAGCTCAGTATAATCTACTCCAACTACCAGGGATTCTCTATCTCTATCTCTGTGGTCTCACACAGAGATCTTTCCCACCATCTGGTACTTAGTCCTTTTCACCAGGGATTGAAGGTGGGAACTTCGGTATCCAAAAATTCATGCTCTACCCCAGAATTAAGGTTGCTTCCCATCCTAATAATCTTCTTGACATCTTCCTTACTTCTTCAACTAGTCTAGATTTGATTAAAACATTTGTGACATTTTTCTTCATAACATTTCTATCAGCATTTCTCTCCTATAACATTTATATCTGCATGCATATGCAATGTGTTATCACAGGCTGATATGGCTAGATGTCAGTCAGTACAAGTGGCTTTTTTTATCCTAGCCGCCACAGGAAGAGATGGTAATAAGAATGTATCATCAGATGAAATTTAACTGATATAAATATCATAGATATTTCCTAAAATAATGCAGGTCCTCTTAATTTTCTCTTAGCTGATTACACATTTTATACAATTACCATCAAGAAATCCTCCTACCTGGCATGAGTCTATGCCTCCCTTTAAATAACCTGCGCAGAGCATTGATGATGCTACAATTCCTCCATAGACCTCTCTGTGGTTGCATACTTTGTTTGAAATCAAAGGGACCCCAGCATAATTCATGGTCTCAGATGTGTCCCCTGTTTTCAGAACAGAACAACAACTTTTCTACTTCACTGACAACAAATGGTACAGCTTCTTAAACTGCTATTAGCATTTTAAGGAAGTTTCCTGTAACTTATTATATTCTTGTAAGTGCTGCTATACAACCATTGATGTATTTGATATTCTCTTAGAGATGGTTGTCCCATTTGTCCCATTTTATGCTTTTAAATTTTATTAAGAAGTAGTTCACAATTCTCATCAAATTGTCTTCAGAAAATATTTAAATGCATAAAAATGTTCATTAGGTTTAAGTCTCATTGAAATCAATGGGGCCACATTTATTTAGAGACTCACCACCACCACCCTCAATTTGAGGGATGTGCTCTTACATAAAGACATGACATCAAAAAGCAATTTAATTTCTGTTTTCTGACCAATCTGGAGATTTTCCATAAAGGTGTTGGTTTTTTAATGTGTAATTGTTCACTTACAGCAAATCTACAGCTACCGCAGCAAAGAGACAATATTAGTTTCACATGGTAAAATACCTCCTTCTTCTGTAGTTCCCCATCCTGATATCCAACACATTTTCCCTTCTGGAAAATGTTCTCCAAAATTAGGAAGACAAATTGGTTCTATAAGACCTGTGTTAAAAGGGGAGAAAAACTGTTTTTCAAATTAGCAGTTTTATCATTTGCAGTTTTATTATTTGCAATTCACATGAAGGAAAAATTTTGCATATATTTATTATACAAATGCACAACTTTTCCTTCAAAGAACACCCCCTCCCCAGCAGCTTAAATATGGATCTCAAATCTCCTTCTCATAGGTCCAAACTATCTTTACTTCAATAGCAGAATTGTATGACAGGCCTTAACTCACATCATCTATATTGTAATTTAAAATGTAGCAGTGAAGTTTCTGGCACTAATTGTCTGAGCAATTAGCTGAGCAAATGCTCAGGTCTGACAGCTCAGCTGTACATGAGTTTATAATCTAGCTTCTTTGAGGAAGGGAAAAGACATCAGTTTGACATGGGACAGAATTTCACACATGGGCAAGTTGAGGAGTAAAAAAAATTATGGAAGTTAAAGAAACTATAAGAGAAAAGGAAAAGAGATAAGAGGAATGGCACAAGGTGAGTGATGAACAAATACAGAGAAATATGAAAGAAGAGTAAGGAGATTATCACACTACCATTAAAATGCATTAAAAAGAGACTTACCTCGCCCAAATTGAAGTAAAATTCAGGCTGCATCCAGATGTTATTGCATAGATTTTCCCTGAAAAACTGCCATCCATATGCAGCCCGAATTCAGCCTGGCTGACTTAACTCCCTTTGGTGGCCATTTTTCTAAGTTGGAACTTTCTGATACCTACCAAAGCAAGTTAAGTCAGCCGGGATGAATTTGCACTGCATTCGAATGGTGTTTATTTTAATGTGTTTTAAATTTAGTGTGATAATTTCCAAAATTTATGTGAGGACTACATACTCAACTGACCTCATGTATAAGTCAAGGGCATGTTTTGGGGCCAAAATTATGGATTTTGATATGATCCATGGATAAATCAAGAGTAAAACTTAGGGGCATGTAATGAAGGATGTAAAGGATGAAGCAAAGGAAAACAATGCCAAAGATCTTACAAAATCCAGCAGACATAATTATTTGTGCTCATACTAAAGGTTGGATGGATGAGAGAATAGAAGGGAGTCAGTCCTTCCCAGGCAGATTAAACTCTTGTCTTTCACCAGGGGATGGATGTGTGTGTGTGTGTGTGTGTAAAAGTACAGTACTTACATTGACCCTTGGATAAGTCAATTCAGGGTTTTTTAGGTCAATTTTTTAACCTAAATTACTAGACTTACATGAATATATACAGTATGTGTGAAGACAAAGGCAAAAGGAACTGAGAATGAAAGGTTGTTAGCAGATGGTTTTTTGCAGAAACCACAACAAAATCAGGATGGACTGTGTTTATATAATTATACAGATTTTTTGGGTTGGTTAAGAGAGGTTGGTCAAGCAACACCGACCAAAAAAGGAACAAAATTAGCAGTGATATTAAAAGCATAATTCTAAGGGAACTATGAGTGATGGAGAGACAGAGAGAAAAGAAACCTTAAGCTATCACAAGGAAGAAGTAGGCAAGCAACCAGGATCTCGTTTTCTTTTCCTTATAAATAAAATTATAAGCAAGCATTTGAGTCCATGTCCCAAGAGGGACATAAAAATTGTTTCAAAAACTAAATATGGATCATGAGGCACCAACTAGCCATCTGTCTTTTAGGAAATACGTTTTCACACAGTATACAGTTGCAATAACAATAGCACCTCCATTCTCTAAGAGGTTTACAGTGCATTAGCCAAATGCTCCCAACAAGCTTGGTATTCATTTTACTGACCTAGAAAATGATGGAAGGTAAACCTGAAGCCCTGCAGGATCGAACTCACAATGTTTTGGCTGCAGTATTGGCATTTAACCACTGAGACATCAGCACAGATTATTTGATTGCCCAACTTCTATGCATATGGATGGCAGCTTGACTTCAAGATCAGCATTAATGATTCTGCTGACAAGATGACCCCCCTCCCCGACACACACGCACAAATGCCCATTTTGGAGTGCTACAAACATGACAGACCAAGAGAAAGAGAGTTGCTGTGTGGGCTTGTTCACACTGATGGTTCATGAGCTTTTCTGTAGCTCACTGAAGAAATGTTTTTTGTTGAGGTACATCATAGAGTTAGATCTTTAATTATTAATGACAACAGCATTAATTCCAAGTTAAAACAAAGAACAAAAAGAAGCAAGAAAGAAATGATAGGAGAGTCAAAATTACCATTTAGTGCAAGTGGATTGGCCAGCTTGATCAGTGCTATATCATTCTTCATTGTTTTAGGCCTATAATTTTTGTGGTATATTATTTTCTCCACTAAGTATGGATTAATGGCGTTTTCGTCCAGTATTACAAAACCCACATGTACACTCCAAGCTCTAGGAAAGGACAAACTGAAACAAAGATATTATAAATAAAAGTTAGTAGCTGTTCAACATTTAAAATTATCTGTCAAACTTTTAATTAATTAAGGGCCTCGGCAGACGGCTAATTGTG
>JAIPUX010001232.1:97499902-97517481 GCA_020142125.1 Phrynosoma platyrhinos | reverse complement strand
CCTTTGGATTAGCTCTGCTCTAGACCCCATGTGATAAGGTCCCTAGAAACAGCTGGCCTAGATATGCCCTCAGTTAAATACACATCTGGTGGGCTCCACTGTCCAATTTAGGTCCAGGAGAGGACTTTTTTAAAAGAAGAAGTAGAAAAAAAATGACTTCCATTCATTTCCTGTTGTTGTTAAAGGTCTCTCCTGAGCTTAAAATGGCCAGCAAGGCTCCAAAACATGGTGAACATGCCCCATGTCCCTTTAGAGAGTGTTTGGGATTATCTGGGGGCAACATTCATTTTGCCAAACGTACTTTAATTTGTCCACAAGAATCAGTCTTGTCATCAAGGAAACTCTGTTAAGCGTTTCCAGCAGCGATGCCATTGAAAAAGATTAGGTTCTGGACATAATGATCTTAACAGGGGCTCCTCATTTAGATGGTAATGAGTATTCCTTTATTTGCTTCAAATGGCAAAAGGGTTGCCATTAGTGTTGGGGGCCCTCCTACTCATTCTGCTGAATAGCAAGAGCATCACTAGGGAGGTGCGGGCCACATCAGATGACACCCTAACTGAGGTGACACACTGCTTTCCAAAGATCTTTTCCCTTTAAATGCTGAAGAGATAGTGTGAGTAGGGCGAGAGTCGTGGGAGGAGAAAAAAGAAGAAAAACCCCAAATATTTTTTAAAACTCCTTTAAATTTTTCTTTAAAAGCATCACATCTTACCAAATTTTAATTTCAATCACATGAAACTACCATAAATGTAATGCAAATACATTTAGGCTGTATATCTGATAAGGGATAAAGTTAATTTTGCTAGTTGTTTATGTCATAACTATTACCATTGTATAGTCCACCCCACACACTTAGGTCCTCTGGGAGGAATTTGCTGCAGCCTATAAAAACTAGGCTGTCGGCAACCACGCAGAAGGCCTTTTCTGCAACCACTCCCAGATTATGGAATGGCCTGCCAGACGAGATCATCAGATCACTACCTTAAATAGCTTTAAAAAGGTTATTAAGACAGATCTCTTCCAGCAGGCCTTTCCTGAATAGATTCCCCCAGCCTTCAAGAGTTAGCCTAACTTTTCTTCCTTAATCCTCGCTGCAGCTGCTATTGTCTGTTCTTTGTTACTGCAACTTATTTTTAATATGTTTTATATTGTCTCATTGTTTAATGCCATTTTAAGGGGTGGTGGGGTTTGTGGGACATATATTGTATTTCTATTGTAATTTTAAATGTTGTAAGCCACCCCGGTTGCGTAAGCAGAGGGGTGGGGTTATTATTATTATTATTATTATTATTATTATTATTATTACATTCAGTGATATACAGGAAATACAGTTTATGAGATATGAGTACTAAAAATATTACTAAGAATTCTGTATGGTGTGGTCAAGTGGGGTGACACAATGAGTTACTGCACAAAGTGACTCCAATCCTAGTGACATTACTGCTGAGGAGGGGGGCAGGATGTCAGTCCCAAAGTCCTTTCCCAAGAGCATCACAGTTCTAAAGAACCCCAGTGCTCTTATTAATGGCTCAAAACCAAATGGATTATAAATGAAATAGTTTGACAAACGCTCCCAATAGGGAACCAACTACCAGGAGCAAACCACTGGGAAAAGCTGGTTAAGTTCAATGGGACTTTCACATAGATAAACCAGAAATAGGCAGGATGGAGCATACAAGCTATTTCATGTCCAAATTTTGCCTTCTATCCTGACCAAGGTTGATGCCAAACTACAGAATTAATGCAGTTTGACACTGCTTTTATTTTCATGGCTGCATCTTATGGGATCCTGGGATTTGTAGCATGTTGTGGCACTAGAGTTCTCTGACACTAGAGTTCTCTATCCCACAAAACTACAAGTCCAGAATCCCACAGCACTGAGCCGTAGCAGTTAAAGTGGTGTCAAACTGCATTAATTCTGTAGTGTAGGTGCAGCCTAAGTTAGTAAATTACTAAGCAACTATGATCAAGGAAAAACATTAGTTTTCTTGGAGCAACTGTCTGTATCTCTTTAGGTATGCCTCATGTCTTTACTGTGCCTCATCCTTTGAGAATCAGCTCTTTTTTTAAAAAAAAAGGAATTTGGCAAAGATGTTCATGTGATGAAATTATTTAACCATAATCACCACCACTATAACCAAAGGTATTACTCACCTCTTCTAATGAAGCCATTCTCACAAGCCAATGTGCTTTTTCTTTGCATTATAATAGTTAGCCAGCTAGAAATCCTGCAGTCTGCTCTGCAAATATTTTCATTGAGCCACCCGGAATTGCTAGGTGAATCATTGTAGCGGATGGCATTGTGACTGGTGTCAGTGTAATTCAACCCATCTAGAGAGATCAGGTAGCCTAGAATGGCATTGCTCCAATGACGAGGAAGGTAAAAAGGGAGCAAGCCTTTTAATTAACCATAATCAGGAAATAGACTGTTGTAGTATTTGCAAACATATCCAAAGAATCTCTCTGGAAACTGAGCAAAGTGTATTTGTGGTCTTTTTCTTTCTTTCAAATCACAAAAATGTCATTTGGTTGTGCATTTTTCCGTCATTAAAGGCCTGTCGACAGAGTAGCAAAGAGCATCTTAAAATATGATTCCTGTTTGAAATAACATCTCAGTAACAGAGAAGAGGCATACTTCCAGAAATTCTAAAGAGGTATCTGCGGGTCGATATTTCATCTCTCATAAACTCACAACTAAACAACTTTCTGCAAGAGGATTCCTCTATGTGAAACCCAAAGAAGATGACTTCCAACTGAGAAGGATGCACCTTGGGGACACAAAGTATAGATGAATACTTTCTGTACTTTTGACACCTATAATTCAAATGATCAGTGCTTTCACAAGGTGCTATTGTGTCAGCTTTCCCAACTTGTTGCCCTTCAAACATATTGGACTATAATTCCAATGTTCCCCAGGTCATGATATCTCTGTCATGATTTCTGGAGTACACCAAGTTCTGGGAAGCCTGGATTAAATGAGAAGGAGGTGAATTGACCTCATACCCTAACTGGTAACATGTAAGTGTGGAGCTGACAATACTGATCATTCCTCAGCTGTGAAAGGGGTATTTGCTGAATGTGGAGAAGTTACTTTCTTTAAGCACAACTCCCAGAATTGCCCAGATAGCATCCTGGCAGTTGTAATCCAAAAAGTAATCTCCAAGTTCTAGTGTTTGTCATGTGGCAGTCGGCTGTGCATGAGTGTGCATCTCTGTGTGTGTAATGTGTGCTGACTCAGTTCATGGGCTGGTCTAGACTCTCTGAGGGTCTTGGGCTTACAGGCTTTAAGAACCATTTCTCCCATCTGTAATCCCCTGTGTCCTCCATATGTCTTTTGAATTCTGTTCCTCATGACCTAGTCAAGTGAAACTGTGTAACAATCCATTTTTGTTGTAATTCTATGGAAAATGGATAAAGCTGTAGCCTTAATCTTCTGTTATTTCTTTCTCTGCAACCTGATCCGGTAGCACCTGAGCAGAACGCTTGAGAATAGGTAGTCTTGGAGGTGTCTCATTCATGGCATCACCATGAGTCAAAGTTGATACAAAGGCAGTTTAACAATAAAACTGATATTTATATTTCCTGTTGCAATTTTGGGGATTTTAAAAAACTGTTGCAGTTTTTGAAATGTTTTATTGTATTTTGAGTAATGATTAATTCCAGACATTTAATTGATTACTTTTTATTATTTATTCATTTTTAAAAGATAACAATTAACAACATAGAATTCATTAACTTAGGGGGTTGCAGACTGCCAGAAATAGTGCAAATTGAGTCCACTTTTAGGGTTAGGGTTAGTGCTATGGAACCATGGGAATTGTTTGTTTTTTTCTGAGACATTAAGCCTTCTCTGTCAGAGAGCTCTGGTGCTACAATAAAATACAGTCCCCATGATTCCCGAACCCTAACCCTAACCCTAAAAGTGGACTCAATTTGCACTATTTCTGGCAATCTGCAACCCCCTAGAGTAACTAATTACTGATACGTTCAAAATTTGGTATTAAACAGACCAGGAAGGCATATTACACAGTCGTCATTCCATTGTATCATCAAGAGAAGGAAAAAATGTTGATAACATTTAACATTATCTCTTAAAATATATCTTTCCATAAGTTGCTGTGATGAACAGGTGGTTTCCGTGGTTGCAGACTATTGCTGACATACTGAATAAATGGAAACAATTTCTCAATAAAATTACCTCTTCTGCTTTGTCCTTTGGAAACATTCATATTATGTAACAGTTTCTCCATCAACCAGGAGTCCCATACCCTCCACCATGACCTATCCGTAGAAGAGCCTCCTGTATTCCAAACTTTAGCATTTTCTGCTCTAGCTGCAATAATAATAATAATAATAATAATAATAATAATAATAATAACCCAATCAAATCTTTGTGTTTTAGTAACCAGTTTTCTGCTTGATAAATCAAAAGTAAAAGAAGACCTGCACAGTTTTTAAACTTTTGAAAGGTAATCTCAGAAATTAGTTTTATTAACTCATGCCAGAAGCAAGTCACTCTTGGGCAATTCAGCCACATGTGTAGTCATGTCTCCAACTTTTTGAAGATATGGAATTAGTTATCCCCTCCAACTTCAAACAGGCATGAAATACCACTTAGGTACTGCTTTAAGAGAACACTTTAAGGTGGAAACAAATTTTAATTTGATGCAGGAGAAGACCATAAGTTTATACAATCTGTCTCTGAAGTCTCACTCCCAAGTCCTGTCTCCTCTCCTATTTTATGATTAAGACCTCTCCCATGGTTGGCATCAAGAATACGTTTGTAGAGTAGTGCAAATCGTCCTTCAGTAAAATGCCCTGAAGGTGAATGAACTTGGAGTTTCCTCTTGAGAGACTAATTTGGAAGTGAAGGCAGATATCTAATAATTAGCCAATTGTTTGCATTACAGATCCATTTTAGAATTGTAATTGAGGGCAACTGGATGTTAGTGTCTCATGCTCTACCCCCAACTTGAATACAAAGCTTCATTTTGATATGGGGATGGGGATGGAGAAGAAAATTTGGAGTCTTTTTGTGGTGTGGTAAGAACTATCAAGTGCTGCTTTCTACAACCATTCTCCTGACAAGAAATGGAACACTTGTTCCAATTTGTAAAGAAAAGGGGGAACCACCAGGGTAGCAGAAGAAACATGTGCTACACTTCCTTTCTTTGTTTTCCAAATCCCAAGCAATGCTTTTGCAGCCTATCTTCTGAATATCCTTTATTTTCCCTCTTGACCGTTATCAGAGATCCCAGGACTGTTCTTAAGGTGGGAAGGCTCAACATTGACAGATTGATTGCTATTAATTTTGCCTATTTGCATGTACTTTTTTGTGGGGAGAGGGAACAAATAACTTTTCACATCCACTATCACTGACACATCCTTAAATATGAAGACTCTTACAGATACAAGGTCTATGTAGAAGTGCCCTCCACAGGTGCACATATAGGCTAGATTGCAGGCAGTTTTTATTATTCCTGAAATGGGTCAACAACAATAGCTCTCTTAATATTTCTTAGGGCCTTTGCAGACTTCCAGAAATAGTGCAAATTGAGTCCACTTTAAGGGTTAGGGTTAGTGCTAGGGAATTATGGGAATTGGTTTGTTTTTTTTCTGAGATATTGAGCCTTTTCTGTCAGAGAGTTCTGGTGCCACAATAAAATACAGTTCCCACGATTCCCTAACCCTAACCCTAACCCTTAAAGTGGACTCAATTTGCACTATTTCTAGCAGTCTGCAAAGGCCCTTAGTGCTTGGTCATTTTGTACACTTCTGCTTGGTAATTCCTGATGAGACTCAACTATGTGTGGAACTTGGTGGTCCAATTTTGCCAGATTCTTTCAGGAGGGCTTGCCCATCTCTAGCCAAGAACCAGGTGGGGCTCAAACCCATAAGCTGTGTTCTGAGGTCCATGACCATAGAAAATTTGTTTGCTTCCACAGACGCGCTGATCTTTGTTTTAATTAAAACAAAGCATTAGGGCTAGTTCTACAAACTGCTTCATGGATATCTTTGTGTCCAGTTTCATACCCCAGCTTCCTCATTTTGCCTCCAGATGAGTTTCCAGCTTTCAATTTAAATGTGGTCACTTTGTGTTTCTCCCTGAGTGCCTCTTGTGGTGTATTTTTTTAAAGGTCGTGCAGAAGTGGTAAACTATAATGATGCTTCTATATTTATTTCCTTGAAAGAACACCCCAGAGCACACACGCACGCGCGCACACACACACACACACACACACAGGCTCTGCTTGTGTGAACTGAGACACTAAAGAAATATGACCATGGATAAAGGCGGGGGGCGGGTGTCGGTATGTGTGTGTCATCTTTCGTGAACAAAATAAATAAAACAATTGCATCATTTCAGTGTCACTGTTGCATTATTCTGCTAGAGAAAAATGTGTTAAAATTGGATTTTGCCACCCAGAGAGAATCACAGAAACAGGGTACTAAGCGATGACTGCAACACGTGCAATGACATGCACAGAAATGTATCTGGGGAGGAATGCAAGGGGAATGGACACACTCATATCTAATGTCACAATCCACTTCCCAAGCAAAATGCACTTCCCAAGACAAACTGTAATATGTCACCTTTCTATTGAAGTTACTTAAAACATCAACTGGAAAAGTGGCAGGAAGCAGCAAGAAGAAACATTAAATGGTGCCATAAAATGGCACAACTTACCAGTCTGGATGGGTCATTGTTATTGTTATTGTTACTGCTGTGAGTAGCAACTTTGTTTCTATTACTGAGGAGCATAGCATAGTTATATAAGATAAATTAAGTATATATAAACTATGTATTTCTCATCAGATATTCTACACTAGCATTCCATTTATACTGACATGGTACCACTTTTGGGAAATCAGTTTACAGCCCATGAGACACTAATACTATCAGCTGGCAGACAGATGCATACATAGCACTGAGTTTTGGTGGGCAGTCATTTGCAATTCACACTAATCTAACATACATAGCAAGGTATATCATAAAGTTTGCATTTTCCCTTCCCTTCCAGCCTACCTACAGTAATAATTCTAAGAACCACAACATGCTGTAAAAACAGGATGTCAGCTTGTGTTAAAAAAGATCGAAGGAGGTTTTGAGGTTTTGATTTTTATCACAGCAGACTTGTCTTCACACTCTTTCTCTGCATCTTTCTCTATGTTGCATTCTTCAGAAAAGAAAGAGAGAGATGGCGGCAAGTGAGACACCACTATATTCAAAAGTCCTGAACAAGCAGAAAAACAGAAATACCCAGTCGTTATTGGAGCCTCTCTTGAATGATGGATTCTCTGTACATACAGCGTAAGTATCTTTTCTATAGCATAAGATTCTTCTCCTATCTATAAAAGTGTATAACCAAAAAAAGCATGTGGGGCCATCAACTGTGCTTTTGTTACATCTCTTGTGGTGTCTTGACAAGTTCTTGATTTGGGTGTCACAAAAGACCCATGGTTCCTGCAGCATTTTTCAGTCATACTGGAAGTTAATTGTTTGGCGTCATTTTATAGCCCATTCATGACATATCTGATCAAAGTTAAACTCGAACTAAAACACTGCAAGAATATGTTGTTTCAGATTTGCCACTGTTAAAATCTTGGCAGAGACAAGAACAGCATGCCTTTCACCTGTCCCAATTTGGCAGGAACAGTCCCAAATAATATCTATCATCCCATTTTTTCAGCTGCATACTGAGTTCAAAGTGCAAACGTAGTCTGCAGTCAAACAACTCAGCAGGATAGAGGGGAGACGAAGGAGCAGAATCTTGTTCTTCCCAGGAGGCTCAGGCAAAAGCAAACTGCTGCAGCCACTCTTAGCTTGTGTGTTCTTCCTCATTAACAACTTTTGCTGTCTTGACAATATTCTGATATTGTTTGGTCACACATATCCAGGATTTCATCTGTGAAATATTGGAGAGTATGGAATGGAGGGAAAGTATGAAACCCTAGTAATAGTTGGCAAATATATTACAGAATAGATTCTGGGGGGTATCTAAAACTTACTGTGATTTATCATAACCTCTCTGGGCATCTAAAAGAGTACTGATATACTTAGTACAGAATTAGGACTTGTACTGTGCTACATCTAAATGCTGTACAAATGGTTGAAAAAGATATCCCATAGTCTCACAGATGATCTAACTATGAGTTGTTCTTTATGACTCTAGAGGACAAAATGAAATATAATAGGATTATATTCTAGAACACTAGGAGTAACATCTTAATGGTAAATTCAGTCATGAACCTCATTAACTAGGAGCCTGAAGAACTTCCACGCTGGAGACCTTTAGGGAAATAACAAATAGTCTTTTGGGAATGCTCTGTCTCTTGATTTGTTGCATTGATCAGATGGCCTACAAGAATATCTTTAACTCTATGAGTCTAATGTTTCATTCCACTTTTTGTTTTTTGTGTCCAACTGGTAAAAGTGAAGCCTACAAGTGTTTTCCCACCAAGTGAGAGCAATAATGGGTTTTGTTAGGTTAAATCCAGTGGCACCAGAAAAATAAAACTGAAGAGCAGGAGAAAGCACAGCTCAGCTTTGACAACAATGGGCATGTGCTCTCCATAATGGTATGAAGGATCCCCATTCTTTGGATTTTCTAGGGAGGCCTTTGTGTCCCACCACCCTCACTGGAGGGAAAGCAAGAGAGGATCCTAGATAGATTTGACTGACCCTCCTGCATGCCTTTGAGGTCTGACAGCTCAGGGGGAAAGGGCCTTTCATGTGCTATGTTCTTTAGATTTATTGTTCTTCTTTTTAATGGTTACACTTTTAAACACTTTTAATTTTATTAAGAGTCTAATTATATTTTTATCTTTTGTAAGAAAGAGCGAGAGAGAGAGATCCTTTTTAACTTTTGTAGTGGCCTTGAATCCTAGACTGGGGGAAAGGGGGAATATAAATAAATATAACATGGGACGTTATCACACATGGGCCAGAAAGCAAACATAAAGTGGAAATGAAGCATTCCAAAAATAAACGGAAAATAAACCTTAATTCCGCAAACGTAATTACCTTAATTGCGAATTTACAGTAAGCGCATTTAACGTTCACACACAAGCGAAAAAAGCCCATAAATGTACTAGAAATGAGCTTCTTGCACATGCGCAGATAGAGGAATGCTTACTGGAACCGTGGCAACAGCAGGGAAATGCTCCCAAATGTGCATTTGGTTATCACATTACGGATTTATGAAATTAGCTTAATTGGGCATTTGCATTTCCTCCAAACAACCTAATTTCAAAAGATCGCGGTTAACGCCAGTTTCTGTCCACTTTCTGTCCAGTTTCTGTGCGACGTTGTGTGAAAACGCGGGGCACAAATCTAGTTTCTGTTTGGGTTTTGTGTGGATTAACCAGCAGATTTGTGATAACGCCCCCATGTGATAATGTCATTAATTAAAATAACTACATATTAATGACCTGAGAGAAAATGGAAGTTGCCAAAAAGGGGGGGGGGTCTCTTGGAAATGTTGAGATGCATATAACAGACAATTGAATTCTTCTGATGATACACCCATGCAATGTGGCTCATATCAGAGCTTGTAAAAATTCTCTTTTGGACAGTACCAGAATCACCTAGCTAGTATGGTCACTGGGAGTAGTAGTCTAAAAGAGAATTTGCCCATGCTATAACCCTAAATGTATTAAATTAATAATCAGATAACTTGAACTAAATTTATTTTTATTTTATTTATTGACTTCATTTATATGCTAATTTCCCATTGGAGGCAAGCAGAAGAGGGTGAGTCTCATACCTTCACATCTTTTCTGTCTTGGCTGGTGGGGTCTAGCAGCATTTAGATTTTAATGATCCCTTTGTTCCAGACCTCCCACTGCCATACCAGCTAAGGAATATTTCATAGAAAATTTATTTTGTCAGATGACAGGCCTAGTATTGATAGTGAAAAAAACTCATAAGGAATACAACATAGGCAGCTTCTAATTTTAGTCAGCAAAGTAAGTCATTATGTTCAGAAAGCATCTTCACAATCTGACATCAGAAATAAAGTCATACTGATTAAATGTGATTGTGGCTTTCTTTTTTCAAAGTGGCTTTATTGTACTTTCCTCAGACTAAAAGCTTTGGCAGCTACTGGACAAAGATCAGTAGAAGATGCAACCAAATGGTGAGTGTGAGCAAGGGGTATTTCCAGACAACATGCCTTAGAAATTGTTTTTCCGGGTGGTGCATTTCCTGCCACTGAACTTGACACCACAGCAGTTAATACTACAAGATCACAGCAAACCTGGCGGAGTAATTCTTCAAGCAAGCAATGAAGATTCTTCAATATGGTTACATGTTAGATTGAATGGTTTAATGATAAGCTAGTTAATGCTGTCCATATGAAAGATGCCCTGCTGTTTCTATGGCTGCTCAAAGGTATAGCTGCTCATATCTTTGATTTCAGAAGAGGAAAAAAATTAGATATAAACATAAGGAGGCACAGTGGTAGATATGAGCCAAGGAGCTACTGTTGGTCATTAATTTTTACTTAAATAAATTAACTAACCAAACACAAATCATGAAGAAGAGCCACTGTGGTTTGAATGTTGGATTAGGATACTTGGAGACTCTGGTTCAAATACATGCTCAGTAATGAAAACCCACTGGTTGAACATCCTGAGAAGAAGGCAATGGCAAATCTTCTGTAAATAAATCTAATGAATAAAATCTTATGATTGGGTCACAATCAAAGTTAAATTGAAGGCACATAGCAACAAATGTATAATTGGAAGAGAACACAGAGCTTGTTCAAGGGCTTAGCACAAACTCTGCATTTGCATTCTGAAGGATGCTCACCTTGTTCTCCTTTCTAATGTCCTTATGGTACATGTAGCCAAAAGCTGTTTTCCAGGAATGCTTTTGGACCATAAATGGTTGCTCCTTTTCCAAAGTGTAGTAATTGCTGTGGAAACTATTTCTGATGGTTGCTTATTGTAAATCTTAACCCCCTTCCCTCTGTTGTTTTTATGTCATTGCCTTGGGAGGGGGATTAAATGGCATAGCCTCCATCACTTCCAAAGTCTTGCCAGTTAGGTGGGAGGTATGTGGAGGTTTGAATTTGCTCCTTAGCAAAATCTCCATTGAAAGTAATGGGGGGAATTAACTGTGCCAGCTCCAGGCTGGTTAGTTTAGAGTCCTGATCCAAGCTCCACTTTAGGTCAAGCCAGCTTTATGAAAACACCCTGTTTCAGGGGCAACTAGCCAGTAGATTTATTCTGTTTTATTAAAATACTTATATCCTGCCCTTTACCACAAGATCTCAGGATACCACAAAATATCAAATGAAATTTGTGCTGACTGTAGTCCGTTTATACTCATGGAGCTTTCTGTAAGCATAAAGTAGTTTGCTTGCATAGAGACTCACTCCTCTATTGGGGACAGAAGAATGCTTGCCCCATTTTGTATGTCAATATGTCCTCTGTTAATTGTAGGTTGCATTCTCACTGCAATGATCCTTCTTTGGATGATCCTATCCCACAAGAATATGTCCTCTATTTGTGCCCAACGGGACCACTGAATGACTTATTGATGGAGTTTTGGAAAGAAAGCAAACAACAGTGTGGAAAAAACAGAGCCCATGAAATTTTCCCGCACATCACCCTTTGTGAATTCTTTACGGTGAGCCAAACATTTACTGTGCAACAATGGTGGCTGAAGTGGTATCATGAAGAAATATGCATCTTGAGCTCTCCCCTTCTCTCTCTGGCTGCATCCACACTGCAGAAATAATCTCGTTTGACATCACTTTAACTGCCATGGCTCAATGCTATGGAATTCTGGGAAGTGTAGTTTTGTGAGACATTTAGCCATCTCTGTCAGAGAGCTCTGGTACCACAACAAACTACACTTCCCAGAATTCCATAGCAGTGTGGATGCAGCCCTCCCCCCGGTAATTGGCTCACCTTGATATGCAACATTTTGCAGTGTTCAATCTGGGACTATTGCATTTTCACCTCACAAGTTGTTTTTAGAGTTTTTCACTTTTAATCTCTCTAGGATATTTATTTTCATCATGTTCTACTTCAAGACTTAAGTGTATCCAAATTCACAGTTTGAGAAAGTCACTTTTGACCTTACCCATCCCAGGCCAGAGTGACCAGTAGTCACACTGGCTAGGATATTTTGATAGCAGTAGGCTACAAAGTTACTTTTTTCAAGCTCTGTAAAAATAGTACAGTTTATAAAACAACTGAAAACAGCAGAGTTCTCAAAAAAAAAAAAACTGGAAAGTTATGTTTTCTTTCAGTGTGAAGATCAAAAGGTTGGTGGCTTATATGAAGCCTTAAAAAGAGCAGGTGACCGGTTTTCCAGCTGCTTTCCCACCATCATCTCCCTCTCACTTCATTCCTCCAGCAGCTACATTGGCTTCTTCCTTAGCGATGGTCCTTCAAATATCATCAAATCATTTGCTGCAGCTTTTGCCACAGAGGCAATGACCTTAGCAGGTAACAACATTGACAAACCACAGGTCATTATTACTTTAAGGTTTTCCGCTGTTTTTATGCTCTGAGGTATATGCAATGCTTAGAAAAGTTTAAAAGAAACTATAGTAGCTGGCTTTGGGATTCTCTGAATTGTAGTTGAAGACTGCAACTTTTCCAGGTTCTAGAAATATAGGAACTACCCAGTGGAATGGATTCCAGTGCTGCCAAGCAGGCGGGCTGTGCAAATGTGTTGGTGTTGGCTAAGAATTCAGTCAACTTAGGCATATTTGGCTGTAACCTGAAAGTTGTCCAACTTAAATGTGATTTGTGCTCATTCTTGTTAATGATGAAGCCCTATTGGGTCCACCGACCCTTTTTTAATCCATTTGGGCCTTTGCAGACTGCCAGAAATAGTGCAAATTGAGTCCACTTTAACTGCCCTGACTCAGTGCTAGGGAATCATGGGAACTGTAGTTTATTGTGGCACCAGAGCTCTCTGACAGAGAAGGCTCAATGTCTCAGAAAAAAATACAGTTCCCATGATTCCCTAGCACTGAGCCAGGGCAGTTAAAGTGGACTCAATTTGCACTATTTCTGGCAGTCTGCATATAAGCCTTTCCCCCAGCCATTTTGAAACACAAATTCACCCCCTGCCACACATGTGTGCAATGCAGCTTTTTATGTTTTTAGCTGCCATGTGTATCAGAAATGTGTGTGTGTGTGTAAAACCGTTAGAGAGGAGCTTTAAATATCCCCTACCTACCAATGTGCATTGAGCTGAATCTACATTGTTTCCCTATGCTAACTTGTGAGTAAAAAATAACATGTTCAGCTGCACTTTTTAAGTAGCATGCACTTTAAGCCCTATCAATTTCACGGAAAACTCTATATAAATTTCCTCACTGCAGAAGCATCACCTCTTCTGATATTGTACTGAACCAGGCATTACCTTGCAGTGTGTAGCTTTGAAAGCACATCTGAATCTGGGCAAGTATCTGCCTCGGCAGACGACTAAAAGAGTCGTCTTCCGGGCAGGGAAGAGGAGGGGCAGCCGCACGAGGTCGCCCCTGGAAGCGCCGGCCATCCGCACGACTGGCGCTTCCGGGTTGCTCTCACGCCGCGGCAGCCGAACACGCCACGGCGTTTGAGCCAGGGAAAGTGCGCCTGCCGCTTTTGGGGCGCACTTTCCCTTAAATCTAAAAGGAGCGCCAATTTGGTGCTCCTTTTAGATGCGCCGCAGGAGCGCCGCGGTCCAGAGGCTGAACTCCGGCGGCGCTCCGGACCAGGGCATCTCCGACGCCCTGGTCTGCATCCCCCCTATGTTGGTTATCTGACGGATCTCTTCCGGCAAGGTGTTCCAGAGTCTGGGAGCGGTGGCAGAAAATGTCCTCTGGGAGGTTGCTATCAATCTGGTTCTTGTTAATTGAAGAAGCTTCCTCCCAGAGGACTTGAGGATGCAGGGCAGATTATATGGAAGAAGGCGATCCTTAAGGTAAGTTGGGCCCAGACCATGTAGGGCTTTAAAAGTCATTACCAACACCTTATACTGTGCTCGGAAACTAATGGGTAGCCAGTGAAGAGACCTTAAAATCGGTGTAATATGATCATTGTTAGATGTACCAGTGATCAGCCTGGCTGCCATATTTTGTACTAATTGCAGTTTCCAAGTTAGGTATAAGGGTAGCCCCATGTAGAGTGCATTACAGAAGTTGAGTCTTGAGGTTACCAGTGCACGTACTACAGTTTCTAGGTCCCTTACTTCCAGGAAAGGGCACAGCTGGCGTATCAGCCAAAGCTGATAACAGGCACTCCTGACTGTCGCATTCACCTGATCTATCATGTGAAGCGACGAGTCCAGGAGCACCCCTAGACTGCAAACACAGTCCTTAGCAGAGAGTGTGACTGGAGGTCACAACCCATTACCTGGTTTGGGGGCCCCTACCGTAAGTACCTCCGTTTTGTCCAGATTCAGCTTGAGTTGTTTTTTCCTCATCCAGTCCATTACCACTTCAAGACATTGATTGAGGGGAAGACCACCATCTGCCATCATGGCAGCTGACCAAGACATGGAGCAGAATATTTGCGTATCATCTGCATATTGATAACATCCTGTTCCATATCACCTGATGATCTCTCCCAGCGGCTTCATATAGATGTTAAACAACATCGGGGATAGGATGGCACCCTGTGGAATGCCACATTTTAGCTCCATTTTTGAGGAGCAGCTGTCCTCGAGTGACACCCTCTGGAACCTGCCAGAGAGAAATGAGTGGAACCACTGAAGAACAGTGCCTCCCACTCCCAGCTCCCTCAGGAGGACCAGAAGGATGGCATGATCTATTGTATTGAAAGCTGCCAAGAGGTCCAAAAGCACCAACTGGGTCAAGCTTCCCCTGTCGGTGTTCAGATGCAGGTCATCAACCAGAGCGACCATGGGTGCTTCCACCCCATATCCAGGTCTGAAGCCAGTTTGAAATGGATCTAGAATATCAGTTTCATCCAAGATAGCTTGGAGTTGAAAGGCGCCGGCTCGCTCAATCACCTTGTTCAAGAATGGTAGATGTGAGACTGGTCTATAATTTTTCAAATCCAGGAGATCCAGGGAAGGTTTCTTCAGGAGTGGTCCTTTAGACTTGATGGAACAGTTCTTTCCCTAAGGGATGCATTGATGACCCTCTTGAGAAAGGTCATCAAGGCATCACCCTCCTCAATGACCAGCCAAGATGGGCAGGGATCGAGGAAGCACGTCATCTTCCTCACTTTTCCAAGGATTTTGTCCACGTCATTGGTACTCACCAACTCAAACTGATCCAGTCTAACCTCACAAATGGGTTCACTGGACACTTCATCAGTCACTTCTGTTATAATCCCGGCATCTAAGTTGGCTCTTATCTGAGAGATTTTATCTGCGAAATAGTTGTTAAAAGTGTCACAGCAGGCTATTGTTGGGTGAAGTAAAGGGTTCTGCGCAGGTGGAACCTGTGAGAGTTCCCTCACCACTCTAAACAGTTCTGCTGGACGAAATTCCGCAGATGCAATATGTGCAGGGGAGAAAGACTTTTGCAAAGAAATAATTTTGTGATAATCTCATCTAACGATACCATTTGTTACTTTATTTGTAGACTGTTCTGTTAAACCTTCAACCAAGCAGCTCCATCTAACATTGGCCAACAAATTTTATCCTCACCATCAAAAGACTTTGGAACAACTAGCCAAATCAATAAATCCAAAGCAACCCTGCAACTGGATGGCAGCTCTATATTCCAGAGACATGCGCTTTGTGCATTACCAGGTATGTGCATAACTAGATAGTCCTGCTTCCTTAAAATTAGAAAAGCTCCCTCTGGCTATTTAGCAGCACAGGTGTTAAGCACTTGTCTTCAGAGCTTGGAAAAATTATTTTTAGACTGCAGCTCCCAGAATTTTTTGGTCAGTGTGACTCCAGGCCGAGTTATTCTGGGAAATGTAGTTTTAAAAAACTTCCCCAAGCTTTGCTCCCATTCATCATCAACTTTAAGGGACTCATCACTTTATTTTCACTCCCTCTAAGAAGAATGATACCAACTGTTTTCATTTGACTTTGTGGCACTCTAACATGAACTGTCATTTTGCATGCCAGGAGGTTCTGCTAATGCAGAAGACACAAGCATCAGACTGTAAGCTTTCCCAGGTGTTGCCAACAAAGTTCAAGGCCCCCTTTTTTGGGGGGGATATAACTTTTTTCAAAAGGAAAAAAATGTATCTTTTTGGATACATGAAAAGACTGATTTTAGCTCACATAGAGTAAATTAATAGGCAAAGTCTGAAAAGAGCTTTGTAATAACCAGTGCAGCTATAAGAGTTTGTCTTCCATTGGTAGATAAACTTGTGATAGCAGTCAGTGGGTGAAAACATACAGCATTTACATATGCTTGAATGCTCCCACTGCAGATTTTTCCTTTATACTATACAAACTAGAGACCCAGCATGATGTAGTATTTTGAGTGTTAGGCTATAGCTCTAGAGACCAGGGTTCACATCCCTGCTCATTCATGGAAATTCACAGTGGCTTTGGGCAAGTCACACTCTCTGAACGTCTTTCTGAGGCAAAACAAATCTGGCCAAGAATATCTCATGATAGGTTTGACTTAGGGTCACCATAAGTTAGAAATGACTTGAAGGCACACAGCAACAACACTGTATAAACTCATACTAAATTGCCTGTACTATTTGTATTCTGTGGTAGCTCTTCTGCACAACACATCACTATAGTGTTCGTTCTCACAGTCTCTAATAGATGCTTTTTTAAATAGTGGGAGTGGTTTTGAGCAGTAAAAAAATGGCTGAGGTGGTCCTATGTGTAATGGGAGCTATCTGGAGTTTCCTCCATGCTTTTTTCATTGCATCCTGATGTCACAGCACCTTGCAAACATGGAGCAAAATCACCTTATCACCACCAGGTGGAGTACCTCATTGCTGGCTGCTCCAGAGACATCATATGAAATTAATTATTCTCCCTGCCTGGTTACTAGGAAAGTAGATTCCATGGAACAGAGTGCTAAGCACAAAGAAAGTGGGATAGCAACTCAAACTAAAGCCTGAGGGTGATAATCACTGGACAAGCAGTGGAAAGACTAAAGTTTGGGGTGCTATATACAACTTAAAACTAGCCCAAGACTAAGGTGATTCTTTGGGAAACAAAATCTTAATAGCCCTTCAGAGAAACCTGAGAAGTTTTCCAAATTGGTGGATTTGTTTTGATATCCAGGAGATGAGGAGGGTTAATGTTGATTGATGGTTACTTCATTGATTTTACAACATACCAACAAGACCTGTAGTACCCCAAAATGAGTGGACAGGAAGGGTAGTTGGGAACATAGCACAGATAAAAGGGAATCCAATCTTCTTTGGTCTGTTTGCAGGAACTCATCTTTGACTTTCAGTTTTCATAAGAAACGTAGAATGGGAGGGGAGTGTTGCCTCCTCTAGGAAGCCCCTTCATCCTCCTTAAGCCATTCACATGCCTGGGGTCTATGTGCCATATCCAAAAGACTGCCTTTTCCGGTGTACCATAGATCATCACATCCTCACTAGCACATGCTGGCATCCAGCAATGTAATATCAAAAATATTGCTAGATTAAAATATCATGGAGAT
>JAIPUX010001232.1:97487075-97499687 GCA_020142125.1 Phrynosoma platyrhinos | reverse complement strand
TGTAGAAGTCTGCAGATTGCACCTTAAACCGCTCTTCCACTTCATGAAGATGTCATCTGTGTTGTTAAATCGGTGACCCCTCAACAGTTTTTTTCATTGGGGGAAAAGAAAAAGTCACTTGGTGATGATGACACTGGTGATGACACTTGGTGACGATTTCATCAATATACCAGAAGAAGAAGAAGAGATACTTATTACTTTACAATACCCCCTCATATAACAAGCCCACCAGCCTCTAGAGCAGGATCAGTGGGAGCCATGGCCTGAGAAAGGAAATGCTGACTTGATCATGGGGAGCGAGTGTGCATATATGCATCTGTCTCATCTCTCCATTCACTGCCCCTGTTTGGTGGGGTATGGTGCAGAGGCAAGCTTGGGGACCACTCAAGGTGCCGTCACCACCACTACTGAGCTCTGTGAGTGGAAGAGCTTTCTCCATCCACTGAGCCTGCAGTTATAATAATAATAATAATAATAATAATAATAATAATAATAATAATATTTATTTATACCCTGCCCCTCTGTTAAAACAATTAGGGCAGCTTACAAAAGTTAAAATTACAGCAAATCCAGACCAAACCCCAGGACCCTCCCCTCCCCCCATTAAAAAGGTATTAAACTACACATATTAAAAAATAACATAAAATCTATTGATATCTGCTTTAGATTTATTATGTTAGAATGTATAATGTTATATATAGTGTTATATATAGGGATAAGTACTTAAGATTATTTCCAGAGCGGGAGAATGGGTTTTTTTTATTTATTTTTTCTTTATTTGTGATATAGTTAATAAGAAACTAAGTTAAATAATAAGGGGAAAACAAGGACTGACATATAATGTGAAATATATATTGAACGGCTATTTTGTTATAATATTATCAATCCCTCTGCTCGCTTGTTTAGGGAGTTTTTATATTGTGTCTGAGTAGTATAGTTATGTTAGTCTATGTTTGTATGTTTGTGTATTTTATGTGTGTTTTTAATTTTCAATAAATAAACTTTTTTAAAAATTAACATAAAATCTCAAGAAAAAAAATTAAATTAATTAAAACACTTAAATAGACAAATACAAGCTGTGAGCAAGCAAGAGCAGAAAGAGGTAAGGAGACACTACTCCTGAGGCCGGGATCTAATTAAGAAGCTAATCAGGAAAGGCCTGCTGGAAGAGATCCATCTTCATAGCTTTTTTAAATTATTATGTGGGTGAAGAAAGGAGATGCTTGCTCATCACAAGTGAGCATCTCCATTCTCCTCCCACTGAGCCGCACTTCACCCCACTCAACCCCTTGGATGTTTTGAGGAGCAGTGGTGTCAACCCATTTAGGGTGTCACCCAGTGTGATCAGTGCAACCCACACCTCCTGCATCCCCAATGGCATCCCTAAATCCAGGGATTTCCAAAATGAAATATTTCCTGTGTACTTCTACTGGCTGAGAAGCAATGAAGATTGCTCCTGCCAAGTAAACACAGCTTTTGTTTCCAGGATACAGATTACAATCATGTGAGAGAAAGATCTTAATGCTTAACTAGTTAAATATTGCTAAAACACTGTAGTACTTTGATGATAATTCCTGAATAATAATTTTAAAGGGCTCAATGGAAATTGGTGAAAATAATTTTCTGAGATATTGCTTAAAACTGGATGGGACCCAGGTTGAATGGGAGGTGAAAGGGAAGGAAGGGGAGGGAGAGAAGGAAGGAAACAAACCCCTGGTGTTTCAAGAAAAAGATGAACTCAAGCCCATGAGTAGAAAAAATGTGGAATGTCTCAGTACTTCCTGAGGTTTTTATAAAAATCTATCTAGAGGCAACCAGCATGTAGTAGTTCGCTGCACAAACTACTCTGTCAGTTAACAATGACTGAAGTTATAACCAACTATGGTCCACAGGAGAATCCATTTCAGCAATGGCTGCAGTTTCTTTCAGCAAGATAACCAGAAGTCATCTTAAGAAATGCCAGAGGTTGGGAAGGGGGAAAGAGTGAAGAAAAGAGTTTTGCAAATGATTTGATACCACACCACATGACATCATGGTGGGTGTGAGAGAGAAAAGGAATTGAAAATTTGCAGCACCTGAAACATACATTTAAAAGGAAATAAATATAGTAAAGTTAAATTTAAATTTCTGCCATTACTGCAAAAAGGATAAAGAATTGATGATGCCAATAGTGTGTACTATTTTGTTCAGAAGGGTGCATGTATAGTGTGAACTGAACATAAGAATGCAGGAAAAGGCCATATGAGATATTACAATCAATTACAATCAATCCAATCTGATTCTGCCCATTGTTCCATTCATGATGACGCACCGGATTCATTTTATCAAGTTGCCCCATGAAAACTGAGTTATGACAGGAACAACCAGTCCAGAAGCTTTTCTTTCTGTTCTACCCTAAGTTATCTTCTGTTTCAAGTACACTCTCATTGCTTTGTGTTTAGAGCACACCATTTCTTGTCAAGTGCATTCTGTTGAAACCATTGGCTTTATTTCCCTATCTAGATGTGGGAATATGCTTAATAATTCAGTACTGCTGTCTTATGTACCTAGTATAAGCATATACCAGTGTTTCCACTTATTTGACGTATTTTAAAATATTCTCTCTCTCTTTCTCCCTCATTGGTTTCCCTTAGGTTTTGAGAGCCTTGTTCCAGTACAAGCCTCAGAACATTGATGAACTGATGCTGAACGCTGGGGATCATATATATGTTGACCGAATACAATCAGTAGATGCTTGCAGTGGCTGGGTGATAGGTATCTCCCACCGAACTGGGTGCTGGGGATTTCTTCCTGAGAATTACACAGAAAAAGCCAATGAATCAGATACCTGGGTAAAGCACAGGTTAGTTACTTGGCTTCAGATTTCTTCTTGGGAGACATACATAGTTTGCTATTAAACAATTTTCCTCAGTGGCCTATCTTCAAGGCATTCAAGGAAAAGTTTTGTAAGAGAGCTATGCAGTCCTTCAGTTTTAGTAATGAAAACACAATTTAATAGAAACTTCCTGGTGACTGCATTAAGGACAACAATTGGCAATTTTGTGTAAGTACAGAAAATTCCCGTAGTTATTTTTTAAAAGAGACAACCATTTTCTAGCCCTTATGCCAATGTGGACAGAATATAATATGGCTGCATGATAAATTGTCCATGGATAGACAGGTATTAAATAGGTAATACCAGGATTCCTGTGTATTAAATACCATATACAGAAACTATAGCTACTCTTCCAGCTAGTTCATGAGTGGGCAACATATAGACCAAGGCTATATGTGCCACCTGGTCTATTTTTGTGCCTCCATGCGCATCTCATAGCTATTTCACCTTGAACCACCATCTTAGCCATTCTCTTGCCCCATATGGTGGCAAGTATACCTCCCAAGGTATTGCTATCACTAAGGTTCATCTACACCAGGGCTCATTCTCAGTTCCAAATTGGGCTATTCTTATTCCAATTTTGCTTCTCTTGGTCACACATATCTCTTTCAGTCCAACTTGGAATTGAGAAGACAAACTACATGTGCCCTATCACAGATCCAATGTGGCCTAAAGAGACATATCTATTGTGGTCACATGTTGGCTGTTTCAAATTATTTCCATCCCCATGACAGTTGAATTTGCAGTGCCTGTGTTCCACCCACTTCATGCATGCATACGTTCATATATTCAAAGTATATCCATATACTTTGCAGCCTTCATTTTGTTTTCTTTCAGTGCATCCACACATTCATAGATATTCACCTGTGCTCACCTGCTCAACACTGATGCCAAGCCTCCAGCAGCACTCATGCCACTTCCTCCTTGTTGCACCATTGACATTGCCACCCACCATCAGTATGTATAGAATTGCAGACTTAACAGCATAATTCTATACCTCCTACTCATAAGTGGGGCTTAATGCCAGGAAAATGGGTATAAAATTGAAAGATTACTGTGCAGGTCTTCTCAGAAGTAAAATAGCGTTGAACTCAACACCATTGAGTTCAATAGTGCTTGCTCCCAGGAAAATGACTTATAGTGATTACTCCATGCGACCCCCTCCCTCTTTTCCTTACCTTGCTTAAAGGCACATTTGTCATTTCTGCAAACTCAGCTGCCAAATAATGCCTTAAGCCAAATTAAAGGGAAGAGAAGATATGTGGATTCACAAACTTTGAGTTATAAATACATGCATCATTGTATATCCAAAGCTTTCCATGTGTTCATAGTGCAAGGGAAGAAAATGACACCAACCCTTCTCAGCTGCCATCAACACAAATGGAGATATTCCGATCCATGTGACCCATTTCTTGATCCATGCCCCTCAACCCTCTTCTCCATACCTCCCACCCTCTAATTTCATTCTGCTCCCAATCCTGGCTGTAAGACAAATAGTAAAAAAGAAAGAACAGAAATACACGATGCTCCCAGAAATCGCAGCAAAAATCCAGTTATTTATAAAATTGCCATTAACCCCTCAGGCATGTTAAAAAAAAAACCCAACAACTAATTTCAAACTGATTTGAGAGGCATACCAGAAATAAAATTGAGGTAAGACTCCATTATCTTGCCTATGTTGATAGTTGATGTGGATGTGATTAATAACAAGCATAATTTTCTTAAATACTTGTACAATTTATAATGTTATATATTAGTCAGTCCTTAACTCCTTTCAACGCACTAAGAAATATGGTTACAGGGTGTTTTTTAATTTATTTTTTGTGACAGAGAGAGAGAGAATTAACACGCTCACCTTTAGAACAGAAGTACACTAGGGAGAAAAGCCTTTGCACAAACATCAGTGAAAGTCATCCAAGTGTCTACCAAGATATCCATTCAAAGTTGTAGGTGCCCCATGAACTGATGTGTGGAAGGGCTGGAACAGGAGGCAGGCCTTTATACTGCCATTGAAGAATCAACCCAATTTATTTGATGTCCCAAACTGATTTGCTGTAGTGGTTTTTATGTACCTTCAGATCAGCTCCAGCTTATGGCAATACTGTCATAGGATGTTCTGGGCAAGATTTATTCAAAGGAGGTTTGCCATTGCTTTCCTTTTAGTATGAGAGAATATGGCTTGCCCACGATCAGCATGAGTTCATGGCTGAACGGGGATTTAAACCATGATTTCCTGGAATCTTAGTCCAACATGCAAAACACTCTACTATGCTAGTTTTATCCAAATCAATGATCCTTTAAAAACATTCTTGTCACTTTCTAACTCGTTTTTGGGTTCATCCAGACTGGCCAAAGGCCTTGGGCTTTGGTGGAGTTGTATGTTTACTGGGAGTATAAATAAGTAAATAAATAAATAAATCCTTAGAACGTATCACCTGTTCCAACCTATTATTTGTGATTTTTTTTTTCAGGACTAGCCATGACTTTTTGAATCCAGGGCAGGGAGAGGGAGGATTTTCCCCCCACCTCTCCTTGTCCCAGGAGTTCCCAATACAGACAGGGGTAAAATTTCATGTCTGTAGCCATTATCTCCATTCCTTCTGTACTTCTGGGTAGTCCTACCTCTGATGTATTGAATAGGAGTGTGAGCTTTGCTACAGAGATTTTCCTCTGACCTTTCCGTCCCTTATTGCATTTCCAGTTGCCAGGTTGAACTTTTCAGGCAATAAAACTATAAACCAGTGAAAAAACAATAAATCAGTAAAATTTTACATAAAAAAAAAACTAAAATTAGTATGGGCAACTATCTCAGCTAAACATAAGAAAATTTCTGGCCATTTTTCAACTGGCAGTAGAAACTATTTAGACTAGAGTCCACCTGATCTCAAAAGAGAGATCATTCCACATGGTGACTGCCACAGGGTGCATCTACACTGTAGAAATAATGCCTTTTGACCCTACTTTAACTGTCATGTCTCCATCCTACAGAATCCTGGAAACTGTAGTTTAGTAGGGCACTGGCATGCTTTGGGAGAGAAGGCTATGTAAAACTACAAACTCCAAGATTTCACAGGGTGAAGCTACATTACTTAAAGAGGTGTCAAACTGCATTATTTCTGCAGTGAAGATGCACCCACAGTGGAGAAGTCCCTCTTCTATAACACAGCGAAACAAATTTTACTAGACCATGCTATAGCAAGCAAATTCTACACAAACAACAGGGAGAAACAGACCTGAGATAGTTTATAGGTGTTGTGTTAGTAACTAGTGAGCAGCCAGCTACCTTAAGGGCAGCCAGTTAACTGGCAGCCATTCACTAATTCTAAAATCTGATATATTGTCATTCAGAACAGTGCTTCTTAAGCTATTTTATGTGGGGACTAGAAGGGGGTCTCCCTACAGTTTGCCAGATACTAGCACTACATGTGCACAGATTAGTTACAACTGATTTTTCCATTCCTAGAAGCTTGCCATGGGCTGACATCCCATGGTTTACATACTGGCACCAGTCTACAGACCACCACTTTGAGTAATTATTATATATTTCAAAGGGATCAAAGGGACCCCAGGTTGGCTTACAAATAAGGTCTCAGAGTGGCTTATAAATAACAGTACCTATAGAATTGATTTTAAGGATCCAGTTAAGCTCAATCTTTTCCCCAAGAGTAGCCATCATGGAAATAACCTTTCTATTTCATAGTATGAGTCTTGTGTTTAGTTTCAAGGAGAAATATGCACTTAGATTTTATCATTCTCTCCCCCCTCCACCACCACCATTGAAATCCAATGTTTCCTTGCAGAGAATATGTTTTTACTCTAGCTTCAGAAGAATCTCCTAAGAATCAAACTGAACCATGCATTAAACAGAAGAACCCAAGTCCACTGCCAAGGAATGTAGCCAAAATGTCTGCCCAACAGGTAACTGGATTTTGAATATTTTACACTATGATAGGTCTGTAAAGACTAATGAAAGTGAAATCACTATACAAACAGTTATATATGCAAGTATATTTTTGTACAGTTTTGGGGTTTTAGCTCATGTCCTGTAGATTAAAGGATAACAGTTGTCCAAGTACTACCGAAGTACAAAGAAGCCTGTTTTCAGAATTAATTTTCAAAGTTTTGGACCACTTTATATGATATATTTGAGTTGTTACCATTTGAGTAGTTCTTTTAATCAGTTTGAGAAAATTAGCCAATAATTTGTTAAGTTAATTATCATGTATTAATAACTAGCTATTATTAATTATGTTGTGATTAATGTTAGTTAATAATGCCTCTGTTTTGTGCTTCTAATTGAAACTTTGTCCTTGTTGGTGTGATTGGCATAAAAACAAGCACCCAAAAGTCCATAAATGAAAAAACCTATGAGACTCTCATCTAGCTAGCTACATACCAACTACTAAGTCATGATAAATGAATTACTCGTGTTTAGATGACATATGCCTCCATTTGCCAGAAGCTGGAACCAAACTGTAGAACACAAGTGGCAATGTGTGGCCTTCCAGATACTGTTGGACTGCACCTCCCATCAGCCCTAGTCAACATAGCCAGTAGTGAAGGATGATGAGAACTGCAGATCAATAATATTTGGAGAAGCACACATTCCCCACCCTTGCTGAAAACAGTGGCTGGCATCCTATTGAGCAGTTATGAATGTGTAACCTAGGCTGCATTCACACTGCAGAATTAATGCAGTTTGACACTGCTTTAACTGTCATGGCTCCATCCTTTGGCATCCTGAAATTTGTAGTTTGTTGTGGCATCAGAGCTTGCATTATCAAAATGCTTCTTTTATGAGATGCACGTGAAATGTGGAAATTGACTAGACAACAATAACCATTTAGAGTAAAAAGGAAATGAAATATCATTTTTAAGAACTCTATCTAGAGAAAGAGCCAGCCAGCTACATGAAGTGACAAAAGAAAGGACTGAGGGAGAAGGAAGTGAAGTAATCCCTAAGAGTATCGTTCTATGCAAAGAAGAGATAGATCAAACAAGGGAAAGAGAAGAACACAGAGGTGGCCTGAACTATCTGTATCTACCAGATAGTACAATCGGCACATAGTCCTCAGTGCAAGCATTGCTGCTCCTTTTCCCACTTCCAGCAACAGTCATTTTAATAAGAACTGTAATGCAATTTCTTCCAGTTTTTTGGGAAAAGCCCAGCTCAAAGAGGCCTTTTGGTGATCCGTCATGGTGAAAGGATAGATGAGGTGTTTGGGAAGTCTTGGCTTCAGCAGTGTTTTACTGCCAGTGGTAAGTAACACTTATGGGATCAGATACAGCAGGTTTGACTTTAAGCAATATATTATGGTAACAGTAATGAACAAAATAATCAGCCTGTCCAGTCCATGCAAAACATACTGGAAATGGAAACAATCTCCCTATAAGCTCCCAATATTTGACATAAATCTGAAATGGTGTCAGCATGAATCAGTTCAGCAGCACTGTTTTGTTTGTTTTACACAATAATGCTTCAGCTGAATAGAATAGAATAGAATTTTATTATGGTACATAGCCAGCATAGTAAAAATAAATAAATAAAATGATTTACAGAAATTACCAAAATTACAAAAATATATTACAGGACAACTGAACAAATATAAAATAAGAATGCTATCTATTCGTGGTTTAGGACATTAGTTTGTACAACTAAGAGCTACCTCAAAGGCCTTTGTTAACTCTATGGAGCTAAAAAGCTGCTTCACAGTCACCATATAATCTGTTTGGATACTTCTGTTCATAATTGTAGAGATTTTTTAGGGGCAATGAAGACTAGTCATATGCCTGTTTTGTAGTGTCAACATATCTTAACTCTTCTACATCTACCTGTTTAATCTAGATAATCTATATAATACTCAACATAGAGGGCAGTCAGCCAAATGTAATATACTAGCACTTCATCCACTATAATAGGGATTAGAAGGGAAATATAAGACCAAATAATTGGTAATTATTTCATTATACCTCTGCGACAGACAATAGCAGCTGCATAGAATCTGGCCACTTTATCAGTTATCTGCCCATTTTGGTCTGAAAGGAGATATTCTATATAGAATTTATCCTGTCTACTTGGAAATTTTTGAATAAGAGGAGTTATAAATGAGGCCCTAATATCTTTATAGAAGGAGCAATAATGAAGAACATGACAAACTATCTCTACTTCATCAGCTGACATTGGGGAAAATGTGCATTCTGACATTTGAGGTAGCAGCAGCAGCAGCTAGACCATAAATATACCAGAAACATCATCAAAAGATGTGGCCATTTGGGGATTTATGAAAGTAAAGGATTCTGTTTTGTTTCAGGAAAATATTATCGAGCAGACCTCAATTTCCCTTCCAATCTACCAAACCGAAAAGATGGTATCAACACCTTTGAAGATGATCCTCCTCTATCATCCTGTGGTATATTCCAGTCTAGACTAATTGGTAAGCTAGTTACTACATTGATCAGAAGCTGAAGAAACAGAATATTTGGGTTTTTATTTTATTTTATTTTTAATAGTTTTGTTGATTAGAAGAAGACAAAAGCAAAGATACATACAGACTGTGACAAAAAAAGAAAAAAGAAACAAAAAGTAATACAATAAGACACTACAAGGATATTGCATACAACATACAACAAACAACAAATATACATTAACATTTAAAAACACCTCCTAAACTTGACATACCTTGCAATTTAGCCTGATTTACTACTACTTCTATTAAACCTACCTTTTAACATCCCATGTCATGCATTATATACTTGTTAAATCACTATTTTAATCTATCATTTCATAGCATACCGTAATCTATCCATTTTTAATACTCTAACACAGCGCTCATTTTAACTTATATTACATATATTTTACTCTAAACCTATCGTATTTACTAGATCTCCTGTTTGTTTCCAATACTCAACGAATCCCTTCCAGTCTCTCTTAAACGCATCCTCACTATCACTCTTAATCTCCATTATATCTAGAATTTTCATCATCCAGTCCTGAATTGATGGTATCTCCTTTGGCTTCCACTTCGCTGCATATGTTATTCTAGCAGCCGATATAAGATTAAAAATAAGTTTTCCATGTTTTCTTTCCAAATCCTGGTCCTCGATGATACCCAATAAAAACATCTAAGGGTCTTTTTTCAAGTTAATTTTTAAATTTCACCCATCCTTTGTTTTATGTTGTCCCAAAATTATTTTGCTTTCATACAGCCTCACCATAAATGATAAAGAGATCCACTTTTCTTCTTGCACTTCCAGCACTGATAATCCTGAGTTTTTCCCATTTTAGCCAATTTATATGGGAGAAATGCTGGAGAAAAAAGTTAAAATATTAAGGAATTTTTTTATAAACTTCAATACCAGTGGTATTTGTCACCATATAGAATGTTTGGTTTTAAACTCCCTTGTCATTTCCCTCTGTGTGAGATTTTATAGTCTGAAGTGAAAGACAAGATGGTGTCCTTGTACAGAAACCAATCAGATAGGAAGTTCAATC
The DNA here is from genome assembly GCA_020142125.1 of Phrynosoma platyrhinos. Lineage (NCBI taxonomy): Eukaryota > Metazoa > Chordata > Lepidosauria > Squamata > Phrynosomatidae > Phrynosoma > Phrynosoma platyrhinos. The sequence continues at coordinate 97,489,320 of JAIPUX010001232.1, read as the reverse complement.
TCACTTCAGCACCAGAGATGATCCTGGCTCCTTCACTGCATCCAAGGGCAGCAGGGCAGTTTTGGGGGTGCAGAATTAGCTATGTGGTACTCACAGTTTTTCCTCCCAATCCTTCATGCCTACCCCTCAGAATTTGCTACTGGAGGCAGCTGTTTCCCTCTATAAAACCATAGAGGGAATTTTCACAGTGATCTAAATGCCTTCCTGCATTGTGGCATTTCATTTATGGGGCTACCACATTCTCTAGGTGGAACTAACAACCAGCAATTATTGTTCTTTTCCTCAGGTAAGTTATTTTTTACTGTTTTGTGCAATCATAGGTCTTGATTATGCAAGTGCTACTATTTATAGCAGAGGATGTTTTCAGTAGTTCTTCTAGGTTCAGTATATATTCATGCCTCATTTGGAGTGTAACGGGGACGTGGAAGAATGGGAGCATCATGGAGAACTGATGGATATAATGTAACACAGTACTACGTGATCGTGTAAAAAGTCCACTTTAATTCCCCTTCCAAGTAATAGTGAAAGAGCAATGCTTCAGCTGCCTTAAAGAGCCCTGAAAAGAAAATAACCCAGCAAATAATAACACAGAAATCAATATGTCTACATTATTTTCTAGCCCATGCTATGTTTACCCAGGCATCTATTACAGAGCTTCGTAATGAGAGTTACATATGCCAAGAAGATTAACATGTAGACTGTAGCAGCTGCTCCCTGCAGTTTATTCCATTCTGAAAACACTTCTTTTTAGCCCATCTACTCAGATTCTGTATTTTAAAAATATAAGAAAGCAATTCAGTTGGGAATAAAAATGCCCCACAAACCAATACATGGAAAAAATGGGTGTCTGTGAGAACACGTCTTGCATAATCTCTCCTCTTATAAATAACTTGAAAGGATTATTTATTTATTTATTTATTTACTTCCATTGCCAGGTGAAGCTCTGCTAGAGAAGGAAGTGGTGGTTTCCTGTGTATATTCTTCTCCAGCACTGCATTGTATCCAGACTGCTCAGCATTTGTTAGAAGGTAGGTTTAACATTGACACTACTCAGTTGATCACAGCAGAAACTGTTTGCTACACACATTGCAGTATGGGGTCTTTCTTTTGATCCCAATCTGTTCCTTACTCCCTCCCATCATGGTTCAGTCACAGTCAGTTAGCATTCTTTGCCCAGTGAACATGCTCAGTCCCAGAACTTGACAAACTTTTTTTTTTTTTGGGACTTGTTGTTGATGTGTGCCTTCCAATTGTTGTTGACTTATGGAGACCCTAAGGAAAATCTTTTGAGGTTTTCTTGGCAAGTTTCCTCAGAGGGGGTTTGCCATTGCCATCCTCTGAGGCTGAGAGAGTGTGACTTTTGCAAGGTCACCCAGTGGGTTTACATGGCAGAGCTGGGATTCGAACCCTGGTTCTCCAGAGTCACAGTCCAACACTCAAACCACTATGCTACCATACATCTTCTAAAGGCCCCTATTCAGCAGAGATTCTACTGGCTGGAGGAGAGAAAAATTCTGGGAGTTGTAGAGCAAGAAAGTAACTTTGCCAAACTCTGTGCTATCCCTTTGAAATGCTTTCCTGCCACAATACGCAGTCCCCTACTTCACTTTGGATTCCTTTTGAACAACAACACATTTCAGATGAATCTCTCCAACATAGCTCACTTTAGTTCTAACTTCAAGTGGTTTCAGAAAGGGATGCGTGTCTCAGGATATATATTTTAAATAAATATGTTTACTGACGCCAATAATCAGATCTAAATGAAGGATTCTCCATGATTACTTTTAAAATACTTACCTTGATTCTTGCAGGGCTTCAGGTGGAACAAAGAATTAAGATTCGTATTGAACCTGGCCTCTTTGAATGGACTAAGTGGGAGGCAAACACAACAATTCCCTCTTTTATGACAGAAAGTGAACTGACAGGAGTCAATTATAGCATAGATACCACATACAGGTAAGTACTGCAGTTACAGTGCATTTCTCAAATGGTGCCTAAATGTTATGGACTGTGATTATCAGAAAGAAACCACACAACTAGACACTTAGGGCTTTATCACACGCAGCTATTAAACTGCCATTAAAATTAGAAAATAGCTCTTTAGCGATACTTATCACATGATGCCCTCTCCATCTCGTCACTGCCTTGCCCTCAAAGCGTTGTTAAAGTGCACCTTATCATTGACAGGGAAAATCTATCATAGAATCAGAGAGTTGGAAGAGACTACAAGGGCCATCCAGTCCAA
>JAIPUX010001232.1:97473575-97486975 GCA_020142125.1 Phrynosoma platyrhinos | reverse complement strand
TGCTAGCTAGTGGGTTTACATGACTAGCATCAATAAGTTTACATGGCATCAATAAGTTCCCAAACACACTGCTGTAGCATTAGTCCTCAGGTATGATAAGTTCCTCCTGCAGCAGTTCCGGATTGGGCGGTCACGTCATGTCAGTTTCTCTTCCTCTCCCCCTCCCCAACTCCCAAGTGCTCACTATTCCCAAGTAGGCTGTTTTCTTGTTTTTAAAATTTCTTTTATTTTCTTTTTTCTTTTTCTTTTTTTAAAAAATGTATTAGCATACCTCTAGAATTGTGCATAACCCCTCCCCCCCAAAAAACAAGGACAGGGCATAAGGCATGAAGGCAGGGTTAGAGAGGTGTATAGAAAACAGCATAAGGGCCTAGTTGTGCTACTCAAGAGATGTGCGACACACAGTGCTCCCAAACCAGTATGTACCCGATTCCTTTTGCTAATGCGATCGCAGTGAGAACAGGGCTCATGTGATACACTCCTGAGATGCAAAGGGAATCAACAGAATGAACCACTGTCTAATTTTGTTATCCATTGAAGTAGGTGAATATTATGCAAACACAATCTCTGTCACTAGCACTAGTAGTCTTCATTTATTTAAATCAGGAATTAGATGGATGCCCTGAAAGCCAACATCTGAAAGCCAACATCCGGCTAAACATATCTGGTTCTATACATGTTAGGGTTCAGTGACTAGTGCAGCATTCTATGAGAGAGAGCCCTGGTCGAATTGGACCTTTGTATTTTACTTGCCTCTGTAGCTAATCCCCTTGATTTTCTTGATAGCATAACACTTCACTAGAAGATTCAAGCATATCCTGTACTGCTGACTTTAAGATGAGGAGCTTTGCAAGAAGCTGATAATATTCCCATCACTTGCTTCTACTCAGTTGAAAACCAGTTTTTGGTGGCAAATATCAGGAGTAGATTCTTGGCTTTACATCTTACTTAATTGTTTTCTGAAGGCTTCTGACAGGCTTGTTTCCTGGTTTCATTTAGGGTCTCATTTCTTTGATCTTATTCAGGAGGACATTTGTGTTCTTAAGTCCTGGGTGTAGCTGTGCCAATCTTACAAATGTTACTCTTTTGAACTATGGCTGGGGAAACTGGGAGTTGTAAAAAATCTAGTTTGCTGACCATCCAGATAAATGATGCCTTCCCAATTAAACAAAAGTACCAATAGCTGGTTCAAGCAACTGCTCTGATGCAAAGGGAAGTAGATGTGCACCACTCATTTGAGTTAAGTAGATGATTCCTGATAAAGTCCATATCAAACTTGACTTGCAATCCAGATTCATTGCCAACATGTCTGCTGATGCATGGAAGCACACAGTCCATTTTGCAGGTGGGGGGTGGGAACTGAAGCAAAAATGATATTGAGTAGTTCTGATTTTTTGTTGTGATGTGTCAGCATTTTACCATCTTTTTTGAACCATGGTTCTACCATTTTCTTGATCATTCTCTTGTTTTGAACAAAAACTCTGCTTGTTGATTCCTGCTTCCCTAGCCAATCTCAGCTCATTTTGAGCTTTAGCTTTCCTTACACTATTCCTGAAAGCTTGGGCTAAATATCTATATTCTTCCTTGGTGATTCATCCTTTCTTCCATTCTTTATACATACTCTTTTTTTTCTTTTCACTTCTTCAAACTTACTGTGCAAGCTTACTGGTGGTTCAGTGGTTAAATGCCTGTACTGCAGCCACTCACTCATAGACCACAAGGTTGCGAGTTCAATACCAGCCAGGGCTGAGGCTCGACTCAGGCCTGCATCCTTCCGAGGTTGCTAAAATGAGTACCCAGCTTGTTGGGGGCAATTAGCTTACACATTGTAAACCGCTTAGACATCCCATAGCGTGGTATGAAGCGATATATAAATGAAGCTGCTTAGCTGGCTTTTCCAGATGTCTCCCATTTTTCTTCTAAGATGGAATTCTCGTTGTGCTTTTAGCAACTCTTTCTTCATGAAATCCCATCCACGTTCAATATCTTTTTCCTTTAGCATTGAGATTCTAACCAGTATTTGCCTGACCATGGTAAAAATCAACTTTCCTGAAATCCAAGGTTCATGTTTGACTATACTGTTCTTTGGCCTGTCCACAATAATGAATTCTGACATTTCATGGTCACTTCCCCTTCAAGTACCAACTGCTTTCAATTCAGTGACTACCTCCCCCCCTGAGGGTTATGATCAAACCCAGATTGCTGATCTCCTTGTTCCTTCCTCCACCTTTTGAAAGCGGATATTGCAAGTCACAACAGGAATTTGTTGGAAAGCCTATACTTAGCAGAGTTAGTTTCCCAGCAGATATCAGGATAATTGAAGTCTGTCAAAACTTCCAGTTTTTGTATCTTGGAGATTTCTGAGATTTGTTTTTCAGAAAGCATCATCCATCACCTCTTCCTGTTTTGGTGGCCTGTAGTAAACTCCTACCACAGTGTTTGATTGTTTTTTATTTCTCTGTTTAACTTTACCCAAATGTTCTCAACTGGTTCAGATGGATCACTCGCATGGATTTCTGTACAAGTGATTTTTTTTTCTTTGACATATAATGCATGTATGTTTTTAAAAGGTGTCATCTAAAATAAGCCAACAGCATTCTCATTGTGAACTATAATATTGTTTATGTAATCTGTAGTTACTGGCAGGAGAGATGAAGGGCATTAAAAGAAATACATGGGGAGCATCTATTTGGAAGAGAATCAGAAACAGCCATTAGGAGTGTGGAGAAAGAATAAAGATTAAAAACAAAGCAGCTGTAATTCCACATGAAAGGACCCTAACAATTCAAATATATGTTGACACTGAATGGATTAGAGATGTATAAAGTCTTTTATGGTTTGCCTAGAAGTGATAATTATTGCATTCAATCAACCATGCTCCCCCTCATGCCTTCTGTGGCAATGTCATTCTGTGGTTCAGGGCAATTTCTGAGTCTACAAAAACCACAAGCAGAACAGGAAACAACCGTGGGAGCTTTTATGTCCTTTGACTACAATGTTAGGATTTTACAATGTTAGGATTTTTAGTATTTTCCATAGAAATTCAAAATCTTTTATTTAGGTCAGCCTTCCCCAGCCTGGTGCCTTCCAGACGCACTGAACTATAACTGTGTTGATTAGAGACAATGGGTATTATCCACCGCCTCCTGAGAAAAGCAAGTTAGGGGAGACTGGTTTAGGTGAACTCAGAGCTGGCAGAGTCGTGATGCCTGTGAAATTGTACGAGGATGCAAAAAGGGTTTTGAAAAGACATAGTGGAAGACAACATGCCTCCAGATGCCTAGAGAATATAATACTTATGATATTAAATACACTATATAGTTAATGTGCAGAAGGGTTTTGTTGATTTTAAAAATGCAAATATCATCTGCTGGTGGGACTGAGTGGAATAATAATAGTAAATGTGTGTTAGAGGGAGTTAACCCTTTTCCCTGTGGCGATCTTGAGGGAAATTGGCTCTTCAGAAGCTGCGCTAGGAGGAAATCTCTCATTGTTGACAGTGGGCAATTTTCTTCCAAAGCAAAGACATAAAGGAAGAATATTTTTTCAGGATTGCTGTGTAAAGGAAAGGGATTCTGTTCCTGTCCCCAACAGCTATAAATCTGGTAGTGTTCCAAGTAGATGTTATTTCTTTTTGTATTTTTTAAACCTGCACAGTTAATGCCATACCTGGTTGGGCTGCCAGAGGTATCAACATGGACATTCCCTCTTTTAACTCTTCTGGCTAATAGCTATTCTTAGAACAGAGCTCTAAAATCTGTCCATTCCTTTTAAAATCCCAGTTTGTTGGTCATCACCATATCTAACAATTATTTCTATAGATGGCTGTACAAGGTGCAAGTAAAGAAAGCATTTCACTCTAATTGGGAAACTCAGCACCTCTTCTCCCCGGAAATACTGCACAAAATTATTTCTCAGACTTTAAAGTACTTTGCAGCCCTTACTCACTGATTCTTTCAGTGCTATGGTATAGTGCAGGGATGGGCTACTGTCAGAGGTTTGGACACTGCATTGCTCCCCAAGGGAGATCATGGAGGGCCACACAATCCCACTACACACCCTTGGAAAAAACTTGAGTTTCCCCCCCCCCCCAATGCCTCTACCTTCCTGTTTTGAAAATGGTCTCTCCTGGGCCTTAAATGGCCTGCCCCATACCACCCACAAAAAAGTGGAAAAATTGACCTCATGCATCTAGAGAGTATTTGGGGCAAACCATTTTTTTACCTTTTACTTCTTAAAAATGACCCCTGGGGAGCGCTAGGGTCCCAAAAATGCCCAGATGCAGCCTACAGGCCACACTTTACCCAGCCCTCGTATAGTGAGGCCTGGGGCCAATTATCTGCCCTTAGTATCCAATTTTCCTCAAAAATTGTGGGAATAGAAAACAAATAAAACCTAGACATTCACTTCCAGTTTCATGATAGGAGGGACAAGAAACATATGGGCCCCTGCACCTTATCTTCATGTGAAATCACTACTCCTATAGGCCTTCAGGAGCAGAAACTGGCATTTTCAGAGTAATTTTTTCAGAAGGGGACATCAGAGAAGTCTGGTAGGAGCTGGGGGCACAAAAATGTGGTTTACATTCTGCCCACTGCTGTGGTGTTCTATTCCATTTTTATATATGAGCAATCAGCACTGAATGATGGTTATTCCAAATGACTTATTTCTTAGGAGTGTGGAAAATCTAATTTGCAAAGATGATTTCTCACCCACTGAATATCATCAGGAGTATTCTCTATACACCAAGAAAGGCATGAAGTTGTAAGTCAGAGGGAGTAATTTCACAAGGCTAACAAGCAGACTGAGTGATAGAGCAGAGATTGACATTCAAATGATCCAGACTGGATGCCTTCTGTAAGCCAACCAATGTTAACCAAGTGGATGGTTTCATTAACAGATGTAATTTTCCTCTCTCTTCTTTGATGCCATCTGAAGGATATGAGGACTATACTAACAGATGCTCTGCAACTATAAAACACATCATTGGCTCCAGTGCAACTGAAGGTAACTCCAGGGTGGCATTTGATTTTATTACTTTGTCTCTTCATTAACAGAATGACAAGCCAAAATTTTCCACATGATGTTCTCCTAACTAGATCTAAAATGCACATAGGTCTAAAAGCAATTGAATACAGAGCATAGTTCCCAACTAGAACTTTTGACATGTCTTTCTAAGAAATTATGTTTCTGATAATAGGCATCATCCTAATTGTTGGCCATAGTTCATCTCTGGATTCCTTCACCCGGCCATTGTTGGGTCTTTCTGCCAGGGACAGCAATGATTTTGCACAATTTGTCCGAAAGGTAAGGCATTATATACTATTATAACTACTGTGGTTTCCCCTTGATTTAAAGCATTGATAGTCACTGCTTTTCATTCATAAAATCCAAGCTCTCTCAGAAACATGGAAAACTGCCTCCTGCTACATCAGACTATTTGTCCACCTAGTAAAAGATAACCAGGCTTTCAGGCCGAAGTCATTCCCATCATCTCTTATCTGACCAACTTAATATGACCATGTCAGTAACCCAAACCCAACACCTGTTTCATCCAAGCATGTGAGTCATGACTAAACTGTGATTTCTCCTTTACTCTTCTAAAAGAAGTAAAACAGAGGTGGGCAAAATATGACTCCAAATTTCAAAGTAGGTTGACTAGCAACATCTCAAGCACAACTGATAAAACATCTGAACCTGCATCATAATTATCAGATCTCATTATCCTCTTTGTATTGCTAGCATGGACCACTTTCCAGCCAGGGTTTTGGGGAATGGGGACAGTGCCAGGGGAACACAGATGTAGATCCCAGTTGATTTATCTTCAAGTAGGAGCAAATAAATAAACCAAGGACCCTCAATTCATGATTTATTGTGACAGCTGAAGTGGGATTTATGATCTGGTTATGATGGTGTCCAAACCAGGAATTTCAGCTTGAGCTCCTGGTTTGAATATCAGAAAAAGCAGATCATGCATGAATTGTACACTCTGTGCTTTTTTTGGTTACTCCTGCCAGCAAGAGACAAGCAGGGGTGATCAGGCAGTGTGCACTAACAATTTGTTCATAGAGGATAATTCAGCATTCTCTGGGATCCTGGTTTATCATTGCATTAAAATGTATTCATAACTTTCTCTCATATGCTAGTTCTTTAGTCACAGTAGGAACTTATTCATTGTTTCTTTAAAAAATCTCAGCTGCCTTATCTCTTATCATGGGGACCTTTCACACAACACAATTATAGCACTATGATTTCCCTTTTAACTGACATGGTTCCATCCTATGGAAATCCTACGATTTCCTATTTTGGAAGGGGTACTTCAAATTCTCAGCCAGAGAACTCTAGTTCTCCAAACTACATATGATGCAGTCATTGCAGTTCAAGGGGAATTATAGTAATATGACAGTGTAGTGTAAAATGTGTTGGGTCTCTTTCTTTTTCATTTCTAACATCTTAAGGAAAGTTAATCAAATGCTTATTACATTTTCTCTGCTTTACCAGATACCTTCACTGGGAATGTGTTTCTGTGAAGAGCTTACACAGGAAAGAAAATGGCAAATGACTAATGCTCCAGTCAAGATGTTAACCCATGGATCAAACATTGCATTTAATTGGAAACACATCCTTCTGGACAATTAAGCAATATTTATTTACTCCAAATATGGATTTATATTCTACTGATTCAACGGAATTACCCAGTTAACCCAAAGTCCTGCCTGTAATCTATTTCTTGTTTACAGCTAAGTAATATAACTCAGGAACTGATTCTGATGGAATGGAAAGGATACTCTTTGTCTGAAAATTTAAATTAACTATGGCAGGAATTCATTTGGCCAGTAATAAATGCATAACCATCATAGTTATGGAGTGACAAAGGGGCTGCTAGCCCAGCTGTCCCAGTCCTAACCTACTGGGCAGCAGGTGCTGCAATGGATGAAGGTCCATTCCCTATCATTCAAGAAGCAGTTGACTGATGTTCGCACCCTTCCCATGAGTGATCTCCAGTGTGACAGTCAGAAGCAGGGGCCTAGTCTCAATTACCATTTGCACCGGAAATCATTTCAGCTTAAATGAATTCTGGCCCAAGTTTTCAGACTTTTTAAAAAAATCCAGGGGAAGAAAGAAATGCAGCTAAGAAGTAAAATCTGTACATTTCAGTTTTAACGACACATACTGCTTCCACCAAATAACTGCAGCAGCAATGAAACACAGTAATTGTTAGAAGACTTGCAACACACTTTAAAAAACAAGAACAAGCTTATCTACTGCTGTTGCAAAAACTGTGTATTGTGATAAAATCAACCTCACATTTCAGCCTAGTATCTGCTTTACATTTCCTGAGGTGGTGTTGATGTGATAAAACGATTACCATTACCTTTGCTTCTCTCATCCTAAAATATGACAGCACACATACTGATTCAGTTTTTCATGTTCTCAGTTACATGGAAACTGGCTTTTCTGGGTCTGAGAGAATGTGACTCGCCCAAGGTCAGTGGGTTTCCATGGCCGAGTAGACAACTGAACCCTGATTTCTAGACTGTAGTCCAACAATCAAACCACTACACCACAAACTGTTTGATACAACTTCAGTTACTATGTCTACATCTTATGGAATCCTGGGACTTGTACTGTAATTTGATGAGATACTTATAATTTTGTTGAAAAAAGCACTACTACTACAATTTAAAGAAAGGACCAAAGTTCTCTAGCTGAAAATTTGCATTACCTCACCTGTTTTCACTGTTTCAAAATATGTGGAGGGATAGGTATGTGGGTGATGGACTATGGGTGTATGCGTGTTGTGTGTATCTCTCTGCATTAAGTGTGTATGTGTGGCTACTGTTTTAGCAGGGAGCTTGAAATGGGGAGAAAGCTCTGTAGCCCCAACTATTTTACAGTTTGGCCACAATAATCACTGCTATGTGGTCTGAAAGGTATTTAAAAAGGTAATGTGTTCCCCAGCCAAAAAAGGTTCATCTCTTTGTTTCAGATAAATAGGTGAAATGTTCATTATGCAACTAATAGTCAGGACATTCAAGTCTTCAGAAAAGATCTTTCATATGTTTTTGAAAATTTAGGATTCAGTGAATAGATTAAATAGCAAATCCAATCATCATGCTCCTTTCCTGTGTGTAAAGAAACATAACCCATGTGAAAAACAGAACTTGCATCCAAAAGGACAAACTCCAGGGGGCAGCTATGCCATATTATTGCCAAATCCAGCAGCATTCTTCTGTAGATGAATGACTTTCTGACTCAGCATGTAAACATCTGTTGTAGGTGTAATTTACAAGGTTTAGATTAGAGAGAGAGAGAGAGAGAGAGTCACCTGTCCCTTCAGATATATAAATGAGCTAAGAAGCTGATATTTCCTTCTACTGGACAGTAGCCTGAATGCCTGCTATTCTATTTCCCCACTCAGTTTGGCTGAACACTGATACTATTTCTTGTGAATCATTCATATTTGTCAAAAAAAAAAAAAAAATCTGAAACCTCAAGGCTCACATAAATGTGAAATTCAGTTTTTGTGATGGACTTTCTGAAGACTAACATATTCCACACAACAAATGGGAGTGGGATGGTGTTTTGAAAATCACAAATTTTCAAGATACAGTCAGATTTGTAGTCACACAAAAAAAACTTTATTAAAAAATAGCTTGTCAGATTATTTCAACTTTAAAAGAAGACACATGTGGAGGGAGGACAAGAAGGGGAAAGAGTGAATGATGATGGGAGGGGGCAATTTTCACATCTTGCTTCTGACAATGAGGCTAAGACTATGTCTTGTAATATGAAAAAAGTGGAGCCAATAATATACATGAGGGAGGGAGAAAGTATGGGCATGACCCTATGAAAACAATGTTTCAAAACATATCTTTCATAGAATGGACATGACCCTATGAAAGCGAAGCACTTTTACAATCCATGGATTTCAGGAAAAGTATTAAGCACATGCTCAAATCCCCATGTAAAATTAATGGAACTTACAAGTACATAACCTTGGCTAGATTGTGCCTTTGTATGTAATCATTGACCTTTCTTTACTCCTGAGGTTCAGCTTCCTTTGTTTCTTCCTCCTTTTCTTCTGCAAGAACTGTCCCTGTGGGGAAAAAATTTAAAAAAATTAAATTTATTTATTTAAAAAATTTAAAACCTTTTGATTCTTGCCTCAGAAGCAACGAGGCCAAGGCTCTTCCCGAAACAAGAAGCAAGAACTGCAGAAAACATGAGAGCATTCCCATTTTCTTACTATTTCAAAGCTCCTCCAGACAGCAGAAATTGAGACCTGAAACCTTTCCACTGTGCTCTAGCCCCACACCTTACAGCAGTCATGAAAATACAGCCTCCACAAGCAATGGTGCATTAAGAAACAGTCAGCATTTTCCCCCAATCATATGCTATGGTACAACGTAGTTCAAACTATGTGGATTTGTAAGTGGTGATCCTACCTGTCAGTAGAAGGTTGGATTACATGCATTTTTATATTTTTAGATTCCTAAGAATACTTAGCTCCAAGTGCCAGTTACATTAGGACTACAAAAATGAAAGGAAACATTCTAGCTCCATCTGTTATGTACAGGTAAGGGCTGCTGAACGATGGATTTGAGCTTTATATCTAAGGACCTTTACCGACTGCTAGAAATAGTACAAATTGAGACCACTTTAATTGCCCTTGCTCAGTGATAGGGAATCATGGGAATTGTATTTTTTTCTGAGACACTGAGCCTTCTCTGTCAGAGAGCTCTGGTGCCACAATAAACTACAGTTCCCATGATTCTCTAGCACTGAGTCAGGGCAGTTAAAGTGGACTCAATTTGCACTATTTCTGGCAGTCTGCAAAGGTCCTAAGTGTATATTATTACAAATTACTATTGGTTGCTTGTGAATTGTTTCGAGCCTTATTGCATTATTAAACAAACCCATCAGGCAAAAGGAAAGACGTGTGTTAGTTGTAAAACTGTGAGAGATGGTCGTAAAAGTCTCCCATTTGCCAAGTTGAAATAATCAAATTGGCAAAAATGATGCTTTTACAATGCTCTCCCATGCTTTTACAACCAGAAGAGAATGAGAGTCGTGTGGAGGGAGAAAAAAAAACACGTGCCTTTTTGTTTGCCTGCAGGGTTTGTTTAATGCAAAAGTAAGAATATAAGATATTTCAAATAAATATATAATATCCCATCTTTTCATGAACTAGCTTAATCGCTTATTGCACACTCCCCATCTCCCGCCCTCCCTCACCTGGATCCACTTGTTCTTCTTTAGCTGCCTCTTCCTCCTCTTCAGTATCTTTAGGTGAAATTGTCGTTTCAGTGGGCTCTGCTGACTCTGCAGGTGCCTCAGTACTTTCTGCCAAAGCTTCAGCAGGAGTTTCACCACTAGCTGAAAGAGGGGGAAATAGGAAGAGTGAAAGTATTACTGTCCTGCAAACATTCATGAAGTATCTTTCAGTTAACAGTTCAGTGAGGTAAAATGCTGTCCCCAACATCGTTCCTATTCTTATATAGCTCTTTAAAGCACTATGATTACTCATAGGTTTGCTTCCATTGGGAAAAACTTCCATTTTCTAAAAAAAAAAAAAGCGCCTTTTTTCTTCTAATGCTGCTCATTATCCCTTTTGAGGACTTCTTGGTCTCTGATAGTCTTTCCTTCATATGCATTCTAGCTATGTCTCTATTAATGTAGTTTTGAGTATCCCCCAACCATCACCGTCCTTTCAAAACCATCAATGTCTTTCCAGTAATTCCTTTACAAAAGAAGGAAAAGTTTCCTCTTTTGAAGTCAAATAAGGTACTAGCATTTCCTGGCACTCTCCCACATATAGAAAGTATTAACTAAGTGCCTCAGTATATACAGTGTAACATGAATATAAATAGCATTACATCTGTACTTGATAGTTTGCTCTCACAATAATAATTATAAATAAAAAATCAAACCTTCTACTGGTTCCTCAGCTGTTGGTTCCACCGCTGTTGATATCTCACCAGTTGCTGCAGGAGCTACTTGTGGAGGAGGTGGTTCTTCAGGTGCCCAGAGTGTTAGGTCAGTAATCTTGGTTGCTTTCCACTTGGGGACCACTGGTGCCAAAGTTTCCTCTTCCTCCTCTTCTTCTGGTTTTTCCTAATGAGATAAATACCCAAAATAACAGGGATTGAAAAAGGAAATGACCAAGCCTGTTTGTGATAAATGCTTTCTATTTCAGTGAAATACACATGCAAATATACATTGAGAAGATTGCCTTCCCAATCCTCAACAATTCTAGATCTAGTTACACCTTGTTTGAATTACTGCAATATGTACAATATGAGAGTGCCTTTTTGGACTATTTGGAAACTTAAAAGTGGTTCAAAATGCTGCACCAAGGATACTGACTAGCATTAATAAGAGTAAGCATGTGACTACTATGTTACAATAGGTACATGGGCTGCTAGCCCATTTCTTGCCAAAGTTCAATGTACTTGTTATGACTGGTAAAGCCCCAAACAGCTTGGAGCCTGGCTTCTTGAAGGGCTGCCTTCTCTCACGTGAGCTTGCTTAGGTGCTAAAATCTTATATAGTCAATTTTCTTTGCCCTACAACATCTGATGAGTTTGGCAGGAGCCTGAGACAGGGATTTTTTAAGTGACTGCTCCCAGACTCTTCATGTGTATATCATGTTCTTCAACCAAAGAGCAACCCTCTTCTAAAGGGGAGTTACATAATATTAAGTAATACTCCCAAGTAACTTATTTCTCACAAATTCATTTTCAACATATGTCACATGCAAGCAAACCATGCAAAAACACTCCATTTCAAAGCCAGAGGGCACCTCTGTAGTACTAGGTTCCATGTAGATAAAGGCTTCAATGATAGGTTGTTTCTCATAGTTCTGAACAGAAGGCAGTTCTTTGCTGCTACTTCTCTTGCTTTTGGTTTGTGCAAGCTAGGTGTGTAATGAAAAGGAACCAAAGTGAACTCTAATTCCACTATACAAACGTTTTTAAAAAGAACTTTAAAACATGAATGTGTTCGAAAGAATGCATTTGTTGAAATTGGAAATTGCATCCCTGGAAGAAATGGAAGCTTGTGACACGCAAATCCCCAAAGAATACAACTATTCAGAAAATAATCCCTTGTGTTTCTGAAAACTATATCCATAATTTCTAATATTCTGATCAATTGATGGTTGTTGCTTATAGCTCTGAGCAAAAAACAATTCTTTGCTACCTCTTTTACAGGACATAGATGGGACAAGAGGCAGGATATTTATAGCAAACTGGAGAATTTCAGCACATTTACATAGTAAGAATTCAATTGGCTAACTTTTTAAAAGATACTAGAAACAGGAAGGTAAGAATACACAAACATCAAGAAGAAGGTTCTCATCTTGGATGCTGAAACTTTGCATTAAATGTAGGGCTAGCTTATATATTCATTAACTCTAGGTCAGTCCTGTGCTACAACGGATGTTAGGATGAATCCACTGTGAACCTCTGCTGTACATTTCTATTGAAATGAATGAGAACAACTGAAGTACACTACTCACAGTTACTTTGAAGAAGAAATATAATGACATACTAAAGCCATCAGAAACTGGATCACAGAGCATCCTCCTACTCTGATCAGTTATAGATAGCTTTACTATGTCATATTCATTCTTTTTCAAAATAACTTCCCAAATTCTTGGGTACTTGGGAATTATTATGAATTCAGCATCCAACCAGCAGCAGATCTGTCAAAAGATGTCTGAAAGATGTTCTGAGGAGGTTTGTTATTAAATATTAGCACTCTGGTCTTATTTTAACATTTTCTACTCACAAATTCATGTCAAAAGTGACCCCATGAGAAATCAATAAATGTTGGCTGTAAATTATTACTTTGGGGGGTTGCAGACTGCCAGAAATAGTGCAAATTGGGTCCACTTTTAGGGTTAGGGAATCATGGGAACTATATTTTATTGTGGCACCAGAACTCTCTGACAGAGAAGGCTCAATGTCTCAGGAAAAAAAAAACAATTCCCATGATTCCCTAGCAATAACCTAACCCTAAAAGTGGACTCAATTTGCACTATTTCTGGCAGTCTGCAACCCCCCTTTCCCTGGATGGAATCAGGACCTCAGATTGTTTTTAATTCTGGGTATAGATTAAGCTTTGAAAAGCTTAACATGAATAATTTGTCCCCAAGCATGAATCATTTTCCATACTAAAAGACATAATTGTGTTAGTCTGGATCAGTATGCAAAGGGATCTTGTAGCACATTTGAGACGAACTGAAATAAAGTAATTTGTAGCATAAGGTTTCATAAACTAAGACCCGAAATAGCCAGGCAGGCAGGGGTGGCTTCCAGTCGCTCCGGGGCATAGCGTTTACACAACACATTCCCCTGGAGCAGGGGTCGGCAATGTTAGCTTACCTGGGGTCA
>JAIPUX010001232.1:97430317-97444004 GCA_020142125.1 Phrynosoma platyrhinos | reverse complement strand
TTTAATTCTGCATACAATGTTGAAACAATGAAAACTCACAATAGAAGCTGTAGTGTGTTTGCCTAGCATGCCTATCTAGATTTGGTGTTTGCACTTCAAGGTTCTCATGTCTTTACCATCTAAAAATGGGAAAACATTCAGCAGATAAAAGTTTTCTTTTCATCCATCTCTGTGCTTTCACTGATTTTGTTTTGGTTCTTCAGTGGTATGGGCACAGACTTCATACTAGAGCAGGTAGAAATTAGAAATGTAGCAAAACCTTACAGTGTACTCTATATCCCCTCTTGCTATTCCATGTTAAGATCTGCAGCACATCATGGCTTGTTGTACCTGCTGAAATACAGAAAAACAAACAACAATCTGAAAGCACATATTTCTACAATAAATCTAAGAGTATAACCTTCAGTACACTTAGATATTACGTGGGAGGGTTTTAAACTATGGTGTAAGTGTATATTGTTTAGATCTTTGGAAGGGTTACAGCAGTTTGTATCCCACAAATATTGGTTCAAAAGGTAGGTTAGGTAGAGCCAGTACTAAAGATGAGGAAGCAGAGGTTGTGTGGGTTTTAGCCAAAAGAGGGCATATACGTGGGAAACTGTATGCACAGGAGGATTCCAGCTTTGGCATTTTTCTGTTGGTTTAATCAAGTAGTAAAGAGATTAATCATGCATTTAGGCTACATGCTTGCAAGTTGCTTTTTCACTTTTAATATTTAATATTAATATTTAACATTTAAAATATAACCAGACAATGATCTGATAAATATCTCTTTCAAAATATGTTTTCTTGATCATCTTTGATTTTCTTTTACATATTAGCTTTTAATGGTAAGACTTAAG
The DNA here is from genome assembly GCA_020142125.1 of Phrynosoma platyrhinos. Lineage (NCBI taxonomy): Eukaryota > Metazoa > Chordata > Lepidosauria > Squamata > Phrynosomatidae > Phrynosoma > Phrynosoma platyrhinos. The sequence goes on along the minus strand of JAIPUX010001232.1, from coordinate 97,443,162 downwards.
AGAGACTTTATTATGTAGGGATTTGTATATTTGTATTAGCTCCTCATATGTTCTCCTCATATATCTGATGTACCTGAAAAATACAGTATCGTCACTTCATGATTATTAATGTTTAAATCCTCCTTTTAAAAGATATGCCTCTCAAGGATGGAAGATATCATCAAGGAGGAAATTTAAAGGACCTTGGTCAATGTGAAATTTTGTTTTACTGAAAACTTGGAACAAATATCTGAAGCACTTGAATTATTGAAATCTGAAATTGCTTCTTAAGTAAATGGCTAAGCTTCCGCCTGGGATTCGTTTGATCACTTCATTTACAAGAGACCAGTGGTAAGTTATAGTCTGTTGCAGGGGTGGGGAAGGTGTAGTTTTTTGGATCTTTTTGTAGGTAGTGTGTTCATCAGTACAACCTCTCTGGTGGGTGATGGTGGACATTGTGTTTAGCAATATCTGGAGGGCTACTCCCATGTTCCTTGTCCTTAGTCTATTACTAGAGAAGAAAAATTTTGTCCAATTTGACTTCTCCTAAACCAATCATTTAAACAAATATATTCAAATATAGAACACAGTGAAGTATGTTGTTAAAATGTGATTTTAGACTTGGTCTTGCCTTAGACCAGGGGTAGGCAACCTTTCCCCTTTAAGGGCCGGGGGACTTCAAATCCCAGGATCCCAGGAGCTATTGGCCAACATGGGACTATTGGCCAACATGGCTGAGGCTTGCCTTAGAGTAGACTATAAATTTTGCTAACAGCAGTAATGAAATACTAGCTTTACACTACATTTGGACAATGAAGTCTCTTCTTTACATAAATTTATGAAGTGTAAGATTGGGGGGGAAAGCTTTCCTTTTGTGGACACACCTACATGATTACAATGGGATACAGGGCATGAGCCACAAATTTACTATACAGATCTCCCCAGATCCATTGGGAACAGGCATACAGTGAGCCCTTGGTATCCACAGGGATCCATTCCGGACCCCCCACCACCACCACCGTGGATAGCAAAAAATGTGGGACCTTAAGTCCCATTCTTTTCGATCGGCACATGCTCCCACCCGTGCCGCCACATGTTCACACGCTCATTGAAAAAGCCGGGGTTTGCTGTCCACTAATACAGCAGGCGTACTATATTTGGAATTGGGATTGCTAAGCAAACTGAAGAAGGGAATTGTCTTAGTCTCAGGTGTCACTAGGACATGTGGTGTGTGTGGGCTGCCAGATGATACTCTAAGGGGGGAGGTGACAACACTGTTTCCCAAGCATCTGTCTTTTGGCAGAAATGGGCTGTGGTGTTTGCCTGTGTCCCTTTAAAATGCTGACGAAATGGTGCAAGTGGAGCAAGGCTCAGTGGGAGGAGAAAGAGAATCCTCAATTAAAAAAACAACAACTAAAACTTTACTTTTAATTTTAAAAATTAAAAACTCAATTAAATTTATTATTTTTTAAAAAAAAATTAAAAACTTCACGGCTTATCAAATTTTCACTTTTACCCCATCAGACTATATACATGTACTTGCATTTCGGCTATGCGTATAATATTGTAATTTAAAGGTATAATTTTAATTTTCCTTGTTGTTTATGTCACAACTATTACCATTACATCCAGTGTTATGCAGGAATTACAATTTATGAGTGACATTAGTGCAAAAAACATTACCAATGATTATGTATGCTGTGGTATGAGAGGTCAGTGGATGGTGACACCATGAGTTATGAGTAATATGAGTAATGCCAATCTTGCTGATACCTCTGTCTGCTCTCATGCGTTTAACTGCTTTCATGTGAACAAATCAGCTGGGGAATTTTTTTTTCCTTAAGTGGAGTTTGGCAGATAATGATCTTTATATCCCGTTATTGTGCAAAAAAGAAGAGAAAAATTGGCCATTCTACCTCTGTTCTGAATATTTCATGGCCCACAGTTCTGCATCAATTGCCAACAATCTGTTTGTACTCTCTTAACTAGTCAAACAGGATTGGTGGCCGTCACACAGTTTTTACAATGGATCTAGTTTTTAACGAGATGTTTTAATAGATGTTTTCGTTGGTTTAATACTTTTTTAAGGGGTGGGTAGGTTTGGGGGGGGGCTTTTTGGACTTATATTGTTTGTAATTTTAAATTGCTGTTAGCCGTCCCGATTGTTCTCAGAGGGGCGGGATACAAATAAATATTATTATTATTATTATCATCATTATCATCATCATCACGATTGTGTTTAAAGTATAATTGCCTCAATTGTGAGATTTTATGCCAATGTGGCAATTTTGAAGGGCCCTTCTTATTTACTAACATAACACCAAAGCTCTTTCCTCTTAACAATTCATTTCTATAAGCTTTTCCTTCATAGAACATTTTAAGGATTGTGCAATAAAATCAGAGGTCAGATTATTTAATATTTTATCCTTGTTTGATTAGTATCAGCATCTGAATGGAAAGAAAAGAAATGAGGAACCGGATATAATGAGGGGGAGGGAAACACCGTGAAATGATTGAAAGCAAGCAAACAAGTTGTGAATCATGGAATGTTTCTTCTCTTACAGGTATAGGTCTTTCACATTTGTCCTGACTTTTATGCTTTATGTTAGTTTCCACTTATCAAGAAAACCAATCAGTATAGTTAAGGTAAGTAACAAGGAAATATAATGCTAACATCCTGCTGATGTCAAACAAGGAAGTACACTTTTAAAAGTACCGTATTACAGTATTAGAAAGCTTTTACATTACCATTGATTAATCTATCTTCATTATGCAGTCATTGACCCAAACAAATAAGAAAGAAAAATTGATTTTAAGGGTGACTTTTAAATAGGCATAAAGGTAGAGGGTAAACTAATGAATCTAATTTTAGTAAAAGTCAAATAGTATTTTGGAAAAGATAGGTTTTCCAGGAATCTAGAATCATTCCCTGGAGAGGTGAAGTACAAACACTGATACACTAGAGAGCAAACCTTCCAGACAGAAGTCATAGGATACTGAATGCAGCAATAAAAGTATATCTACTCTACAATAATAAAACTACATTAACGTGTTTTTGATGAACCAATATATGAGTAAAATTCTACCAAGAGTTTCCATGTTGTATACCTCATCAAAATATTTTCATACTACATAAATATGATATATACAAAGGTAAATTAAAATGTCATTCATGGAAAATTGGTACATTAAAATGTAAGGATTAAAGACTGTAATAGTCTTTAAATTTTGCCACCAAATCTTATATTTCAGGCATGTAATCAAGCTACCACTAAATCTGCAATGATGTATTGAGGCCACTGGGATCTAATGTACTTTCCCTTTCTCTGTTCAGCTACTCTCTTTAGATGACCTAATTAAGAATCTTTTGTTACCACTTTTTCATTATTTTTTAATAATGAAATAATATAGGATCAGTATAACAGCAGAAAATCCCAAGAGCCTATATTCATGAGAGAAAAAGACACTGGTCCCAATCAGTCTTTAAATTGATGTAGTTAATTGCCATTGAAATTAATGGCACAAGTTGGTTTTATGAAATTTAAATCATATTGAGTTCTGTGCAATTTAGTATCTACTTTCATTTGGATTAGATGAGGAAGTGAAAAATGATAATGGATTACACCAGGGGTAGGCAACCTAAGGCCCGGGGGCCGGATGCGGCCCAGCAAGGCCTTTGGACCGGCCCCAAACCGGTCCTGCCGCCGCCGCCCCCCCCACCGCCGCCGCCCCCCCATGATGATATTGATTACTGTTGTTAATACTTGTTCTTGGGGTTTTCTTGGCAAAATCTTCACAGGGGTTTTGCCATGGCTTTTCTGGGGCTGAGAGAGTGTGCATGCATTTTTTAAAATTTTTTAATTATTTTTTAATTTTTATATTTATTTATTTATTTATTTATTTATTTATTTATTTATTTATTTATGGTGCTTCGGCCCGTCAATTGTCTGAGGGACAGCAACCCGGCCCCCGGCTCAAAAAGGTTGCCTACCCCTGGATTACACAAATTTTTCTCTTCCAAAACAAAAGACCTTTTTTTAAAAAACCAATTTCAGCCATTGCTAGTATATGTCATTAGTAGCAAATAGCACATTTAAAGTCAATGTCTGAGTACAGACAATGACTTTAAATGTGCTATTTGCTACTAATGACACTTTTCTGGAAATACAGGATATTTTATGCATCATGGGGACAAGTTACACCTTTAAATAGATCCAACAGATCTATTTGAAATTCATGTGGACTGTTATGCAAGCTGGGGTGGGGAAGTTTGACAGATTCGGTAGCTAGCTTTGAATCCCTTCTCCCTGTCATGGGGAGCACTAGCCACTGGTGGCAGTGAAATTTGATGATGTGATTGCAACTGGAAATTAGGAGAAATCTTCTTTGTGATTTGTGTGAAGAGCATTTTCATACTACAGTCTGAAGTTGGGAACCTTGTTTTAGAAACAATGTTCCTGGAAGCTTCCAGAAAGTGTGATTCACTTCTAAAACATGGTATCAGCACACCTTGTTTTAGTGCAAAACATCCTTCTCTGTAATGTGGTACTGCTGCATTTTGACAACACAACATCAATTTCAGAGGCAGGGCCCTTTTCAGAGACCTCCAAAAAATGCTGCATGTAGCCTTTGGCCCATGTTTAAACAACCCATTTCCTACCTTCATTTCACTCTCTGCAATTCCTAATCCATTGTATGGACCTTATCACACGTCGCATCCCCGTCCCATTGCGCTTCCTTTCCCCGTGTCTTCACACGACGTCGCACCCATCCCTGTCCCATCCCCATCCCATTGCGGCATCATCCGGCATCATCCCCGTTCTTTTGAATGCCGGTTTCTTTGGGAATTACATTGCCGCGACCAGAATGATACCGGAATGATGCTGCTTTCTGTATGCCGGTAAGTTCTGGAATGAAAAGGAACTGCAATGGGATGGGGATGCGACGGGGATGGGACTGCTTTAGGCCCCATGTGATAACGTCCTAAGAAGAGCTGTCACAGGATGTTGTGTAATAGTCTGTCCAGTCTCCTCTTTTATTACTTGTATCTAAAAACAGATGAGGCCTTATGGAAATTTGCAGTGTCATAAACAAATACTGTGTTTGTCAATGTGTGCATATATTGGTGTGTGTACATGTGAGGCTTAAACTAAAGATATCACTGAAAACTTTTTAATGCTGAAAGGAAGCACACTGACTAAGGGGGGAAGCAGACGAGGGTGTCCAGGACGCCCTGGGCCGGCGCGCCGCGGGGCTGCAGCCTCCGCAACACGGTGCACCGGCGGTGTCCCTGGAAGGAGCGCTAAATCAGCGCTCCTTCCTCAAGACAGGGAAAGTGCGCCCTAAAAGCGTCGGGCACACTTTCCCTGTCTTTTCCGCCGCAGCGCGTCCGGTTGCTGCGGCGGGAGGTTGCCCCCGGAGCGCCGGCCGTGCGGAGGGCCAGTGGCTCCGAGGACGACCTCAGGGAGAGGAAGGAGCGCCGCGCGTGCGGCTGCTCCTCCTCTTCCTGGCCTCGGAGATGGCTCAATTAGCCGTCTGCCGAGGCCCTAACACTAGTACATGAAAAGCAAGATATATTTGCTAAAGAAAAAAAATAGTAGTTCATTTGTTTCTTTTAAGTGAAGCATTCTGCTGGCTCTCTTTCTCCCCAATCTAATTTAGGGAGAACTGCATAAGCACTGTATTATTCCACAAGCTATTGGCACTGAATATACCTTCCATATACGCCCTGTTAAAAAGTTACCTAATGAGTCTCGCTGTGGTTGGGAACCATTTGGTGAGTAGCAGTTATTTTACTTACTCTTTAGACAAGATAAAATAAATGATTGGAAGTGATGCTATAATACAGGGGTGGGCAGCTGCAGAAGGGGTGGGGGCAATTTGTTCCACATGCCTGCCAGGCAAGCAACACTGACAAGTTTTGGTGCACCAAAAGTGACATGATGTCACTTTCAGCTGTTCTTTTGACCATATGAGGGCAAAACCCACTGCATCTGTGGGTAGTTGGGGTGGGCTTATGGCTGATTTTCAGGAAAAATAGAATCTGAAAATTGGCCTAGATTTTTGTAAACACATGGGGGAGTCTGGGAACTCTCTGGCCACACTCAGGAGATTATTGCATTACTAATAAACCCGATTTACCTCTTCCGAGTTAACTTCGAATTCAGGATGCAGCCAGGTATTACCGCATGGATTTTACCGCCATTGCCACCTCCCAACTGCATCCCTGCAAAAATCTGGCTAAAATCTGCCCTCAGCTGGCCGATTTATAAATATTTGGCATGGTGTAGTGGTTTGAGCATTGACTACACCTTTGGAGTTCAGAGTTTGAAACCCTCCTTAGCCATAAAATGCCACTAGGTGACCTTGGGCAAGTCACACTTTCTTAGCCACAGAGGAAGGCAAATACAAAGACAAACCCCCTCTAAACAAATCTTGTCAAAAAAATCCTGTGATAGGTTCACCTTAGGGTCACCATAAGTCAGAAACTACTTCAAGACACATAATGATATAATCATGTGGCTGCCATGTTTTGAACTAACTGAAATTTCCAAACTCACTACAGAACGCTATATTTTCCTTCCAAGCCCATATTTTATACAGTGTAGTTTTTGTTCATTATATCAGGCTGTCCATTTTAGCTACAAACAAAATGCTACACAAACATAATTTTATTATGTACAGATAGCCCATCAAAATTACACCAAGAATGAATACCTACAGGGAGGAAATGAATACATATTATATAATCAATGCATAATTACTATTTTGAATGGCTTTTGAAACATGTATTCACAGATAAGAGCAACTATCAGCAGTTGTTGGGAGCCCTGGATTATTCATTTCTCTGTGCTTATGCAGTTGGAATGTATCTGAGGTAAAATCCATTTTATTTTATTTTTTAAAATTCTATATCATGGTTTCATGTTGTCAGTACCTATGATCTGGCGTTGCGTTACATTTCAAAGTTTCTTTTGAATGGGAGAGGGATTTTTTAAGAGGGAGAAATGTGGAATAACATTTTAGGCTGTGTAGTTAGGAATTTAATGCACAGAGTATTCTCTGCTATAGTGATATTCCAGTGCAAACAGATCTTGTAGCCCTTTGAGACCAACTGAGTTGGAAAAATTGGTAGCATTAAGTTGCCAACTTCTTTCTTTCTCTGTTAGCCTCAAAGGTGCTACAACACGTTTTTGCATACTAGTCCAGACTAAGAACTTTATCACATGGGGGAAATCGGGGGAAATTGGGGGTTTAAAGAGCCATTATCCCATGAAAATTGTGCAATCGTGATAAAGATTTTCACACGATGCACAATTAAAGAACCATTATCCTGGGAATAACTAGGCATTAAACAGCAACAAATTATTCACAGGTTGCTGTTTATTGCCTGGTTATTCCTGGGATAATGGCTCTTCAATTGCAATGTGTGTGAAAATCTTCCTGAGATCATGCAATTTTCATGAGATAGTGGTTCTTTAACCCACCCACCCTGATTTTCCCCTGTGTGATAAAGTCTTAACATGGCTATGCCTTTGAATCCATTCCAATACAAAGTTGCTTCAAAATCAAACAAGTTCAAATCCTATCGTTATTATAAGTGAGAAATTATATTGATTTCTGTTAAGACTATCATCTTCAGTTGTCTTAGGTCCAAAACACACTGCAGAAATAATCCAGTTTGAGACTACTTTAACTGCCCTGGCTCAATGCTTTTGAGACATTTAGCTTTCTCTGTCAGAGAGCTTTGGTGCCACAGTAAACTACACTTGTCCCTCCCCATTCACAGACTTGCCATCCGTGGTTTTGATCCTTCATCGATGGCAAGCTAGGAGGGACAAAATGGTGCGTGTGGTTGAGGCACACACACAGCGCTGGCCACATGAGCGCACATACATTATAATCAATAGGGACTTGAATATTTGCCTTTTTTCTGATTTGCGGGAGGACAGATTCCCCATGTATTGGGAGGGACAAGTGTACAATTCCCAAGATTCCCTGGCACTGAGCCAGAGCAGTAAAAGCAGTCTCAAACTGAATTATTTATGCAATGTGTTTTGGACCTTAGTTGAGCTCTTCTGGACAGTTTAAGAAATGTGATTTTCTGGTTGTTGGTGCTACTGTGCCCATTCCATTTCATTTCGGGGGCAGTTTGTAACAGTTTCTTAGGTCTGCACTAGGACTTTTTAACTTTTTAAAAACATAGCATGGTTTACTGAGGTAATTCTGTTTTGAAAGGCAAAATTTGCCCTCTGAATTTTTTTTAAAAAAATCTTAGCATTATAGGCGTAGTGGTTTGAGCATAGGACTAGAACACTGGAGAACAGGGTTCGATTCCCCACTCAAGCATAAAAACCCACTGGGTGATGATGGGCGAGTCACACTCTCTCTACCTTAGAAGATGGCAATGTTAAACTCCCTCTAAAGAAACCTGCCAAGAAAACCCTATGATAGATTCGCATTATGGTTGCCATAAGTCAAAAATAAGTTGGAGGCACACAACAACAACAACAACAAAAACATAGTCTTATAGTGCAAAAGTGTCATTTCACCGATAAAGCATAGCACTTTACATTTTTTAAAAAATTGGGAAGTGAAGGACACTTTTTCCCTGATATGTCTAGATTTTTTAAAAAATATCCAGAGGTGAGTATAAGATGTTGCAAGTGCTTGGAATTGCCAAAAAATAGTCTAAGGGCCTTTGCAGACTGCCAGAAATAGTGCAAATTGAGTCCACTTTAAGGGTTAGGGTTAGTGCTAGGGAATCATGGGAACTGGTTTTTTTTCTGAGACATTGAGCCTTCTCTGTCAGAGAGCTCTGGTGCCACAATAAATTACAGTTCCCATGATTCCCTAACCCTAACCCTTAAAGTGGACTCAATTTGCACTATTTCTGGCAGTCTGCAAAAGCCCTAAGACAACAGAAAGGTAATTTGGATACTGTAAAACAACAACAACAACAACAACAACTACATATTTGCTCCACCTGGAGGAGCCCTATGACAAGGAAAAGGAAGGTGGCTCTGTATTCTATAAATATGTATGTATGGGTGCATGTTTATGAAAAATGAGATAGTGCAGGGGTAGGCAACCTTTTTGAGTCGGGGGCCGGGTTGCTGTCCCTCAGACAATTGGGGGGGCCAAAGCACCAAAAATAAATAAATAAATAAATAAATAAATAAATATGCATGCACACTCTCTCAGCCCCAGAAAAGCCATGCCAAAATCCCTGTGGAGATTTTGCCAAGAAAACCCCAAGAACAAGTGATAACAACAATAATCAATATCATCATGGCGGGCGGCGGTGGCAGGACCGGCCTGGGGCCGGTCCAAAGGCCTCGGGGGGCCGCATCCAGCCCCTGGGCCTTAGGTTGCCTACACCTGAGATAGTGTATGTGAAGGGATAGATGGTAATTCAAGAGGAAGATGGGTGCATGACTACATTTAAAAATGTAGTTGTACTAAAAGCCAGTTCTATTCATTTTTTTTAAAAAAAGCAACTTCCCCAAACTGTTATTGAAATGGAATCTTATAATGCTGCTACAGCTTTATCAGTGAAACACAGATTTTATGGTTTTTAATCATAGCCTGTCAAATAAATTGTCATGATGTACCTTAACATTTTAAAAGTTATATAGATAAATTTTTGTTGGACATGTTTTCAAAATAATCTGTCTCTTTTGCCTAAATTCAAAGTGGCATTATAGGTGAGCGATTGCCTATCCGATATTATCTCACAGGAGGAATGTTTGCCAGTGGATTCTTCACTGCAATGTTTGGATTTGGATATTTCTATAATATACATAGTCTGTGGTTCTACATCTTTGCTCAGGTAAATATTTTGGTTTTTATTTTCTTTTATGTCCTTTAGAATTCTCAAATAGAAAACTGGCTTTCTGCAACTAACTGAAAGAACATTTAATTCAGCATATAGGGAGAGTCATGCTAGGTCAGCCCAAAGGAATATCTAACCCATGTTTCTGCTTCACTGCAACCCAGGTAGATGCCAATGGGAAACCAACAAGTAGGACTCAGTGCAATAGGACCCCCTGATATATCCACTCACTCACTTACACACACCAATGTTCCACTGATATTGCTGGCTCTTGATGCTGGTAATAATGTAGGCACCTCATGATAGGTAACTGTTGGTGTACTTGGCTCCTTGTGAACATGCCTGATTTATGGTGAACTTATCATGGGGTTTTCTTGGGAAGATTTGTTCAGAGAGGATTTGTTATTGTCTCCCTCTGAAACTGAGAAAGTATGACTTGCCTAAGGTCACCTGGTGAGTTTCCATGGCCAAGCAGGGTTTTCAAGCCTTGTCTCCCAGTGTCTTAGTCCAACACTCAAACCACTACAGCATGCTGGCATGCTCATTCATACCATACCTCAAATCCCAATATGTAATAGGATTAATTCAAAGTGTTCTCAAAGTTCTGTAGCTGTGCAGTACAGATCTAAATACCCCATGTCTAGATAAAATGGCTCATATAGCATTTAATGTATTCCAACAACAGACTAGCTAAATATCTCAAATTATGCATCAGTGCAAAATTTATATTGTTCAAGAAACACATTTATCACAGTAAATAGCATTGTATGGTTTGGATAAAGTTGATCATAAGGCCAGAGAATTGCACTTTGTTGTTTCTTCCATCAAAATTCAAGTAATGTTCCAACTTAATTTAATATTCCAACTTACTAATAAAAGGGTTCATAATAACATACTTGTTTTCCTTTTAGTAAAATGCTTTTTAAAAGTGTACTTTTAAATTTTGCAATTGCTTTCAGAGTAGTATATTAATGTTAGGAAATCAAGGCTTCATTTGAACAATTAACAAAGCTGGTTTGTGTATGTGGCACTTTGGTCTAATCACATGTTTTAATCAATGACCTAAGCCTTCTACCCTCAGGTATTTCCTTTTACAATTCAAAAAGTTGCACTTGCAACAGCAGCCTCACATCTTCCTTGTTATTCTAAGCTTCTGGAACTGTACCTTTTCCCCTAGGAGATATTTTAGTATTAGCTAATAAAACTTTGATATGTTAAAGTATCTCTAAGTATTCCTTAAGCAACTGTGTATGTGTGTGTATGCATGCCCATGCTTTCAAGCCACCTGTCAACTCATGGTGACTCCATGAACTTCATTGGCTTTTTTTATGCAAGGAATACTCAGAGGTGGCTTTGCCAGTTCCTTCCTCTGAAACTTCCGGCCCCAGACTTCTGGCAGGATTTCCGGGGGGCACCTGAAATGCCCCTGTGTGGGGCCTAGAAGGCCCAAACTGCCCCAGCACCAGGCCCAGGACTCTCTAAATGTCCCGACAAGGGGCCTAGAAGGCCCAAACTGCCCCAGCACTGGGCCCAGGACATCTGAAATGTCCCCACAGAGGGCCTAGATGGCCTCCAGGAGGCCCAAAATGCCCCCACACTGGGCCCAGGATGCCTGAAATGCACCCATGCTGGCCCAAGGATGCCCAGAATGCCCCTGAGCAGGCTGAAACAGCACTTACAGGTGTGGGGAGCCGACCTGGTGTCACACACACACCCCTTCTAGGGTGTCATCCAGTGCAGCCTGCCCCCTGAGTGGTGCTACTGTTTGTTGGCAGTCTTTCATCCAGGTACTAACCGGGGCTAAGCCTTCATAGTTTCTAAAATCAGACTGGATCTGGTGCCTTGGGTATTTAGACCTTCTCTTCCTTGATAAAGACAATACTAGAAAATTCCCAGGATTGCCATAAGATGACCTGCAGCTTGAAGGCGCGCACACAGAAACCTGTTAAGGAAATCTTTATAGTTGATTGTTAGAAAACAGCATCTGTTTAGAATACAAAGTGTTAAATGGTGTATTCAAATGAAAAAATAAACTTGGGATTTGATTAAGCTAATTAGTTCTGGTGTGTGTATGTTTTAATTACATGATTTATGGCTGTTCATATCTAAGACTAGGAATTTATTTAGTTTCAAGAAAGTAAAGGCCAAAATCTATTCTTAGCCCCTATTCACCAATTGAGTTTCCAATCAGAGTGCAGCAGAAGCAGAAATCTGTCCAATAACAGCATGCATTTTACATAAAAAGACCTATCAGTTTTAATAGGGGGAAATGACCAGGATCCAAGAAGGGGTGGCTACCAGTTTCCAATAATATTGTAAAACCAAAAGATGCCATCTGGCTAATCATAATTTGTTCTTTGATAAATTAGATATAAATTTCAGAATGACAGTAACATTCACTAATCAAGACAAGTCATATGGATTTCACAGCAACTAACATTCTACTCAGTTCTTCCCCAGAGTTCATTCCTTCACTATCAGTCTGGCATGATTCTATATTTCTAAATTTTGAGTCATCAGTATCCCCATTAACTTGCATTGCTTCGGCCCTTTTACATTGCATCTTCTTCCAGCCTCAGTTGTTAGACAGGAACCCACAAGATAAACACCAGGTTGCAAGTCTTTCATTTGCATAGGTAACAACCATCTCTCTCAGCTTGCTAGAATGAAGCTTTGGTATGGGAAAAGAGACCCTCAGTAATACAGGTCTGAATGAGGGAATGGTAAACACAGGAGAGCAGGAGTCTGCTGCTATGTAGGTTAAATCAGGTTTTAAAAGTTTTGCTTAAAAATTTAAAAGTTTTGCTCAATTTTAAATCAGGTTTTAAAAGTTTTGTTTTTGTTTTTGGGGTTTTTTGTGGTAAGTTTCGTGCTACATCAGCTTTTTTTAAAAAATCTGGCTTGTTTAGTTTTATTTTGTATTAGAATTCAAAGATATAGCCGTGTTAGTCTGTGGAATTAGTATGTAGAGAGATCTTGTAGGACCTTTGAGACTAGGGGCCTTTGCAGACTGCCAGAAATAGTGCACATT
>JAIPUX010001232.1:97374822-97430217 GCA_020142125.1 Phrynosoma platyrhinos | reverse complement strand
ATGTGCACTATTTCTGGCAGTCTGCAAAGGCCCTAACTAAAGAAAGAATTTGGCAACATGAGCTTTCATAGACTTACCCAAGTGCATCTGAGGAAGTAGACTTAAGTCTACAAAAGTTCATGCTGCCAACTTCTTTCTTTAGTTAGTCTCAAAGATCCTACAAGATCTCTCTACATACTGATTTTATTTAGTATGTTTATTTATTAAATTTATATTTCACCTTTCTTCCAGCATAGGACCTAATATAGCAGTGAAATACTCCAAGTTGTCTCAGGATTACTGTTGCCATTTTTTCATTTTTCAGATTGCTAATGGATTTGTGCAAACAACTGGCTGGCCCAGTGTGGTAACCTGCATTGGCAACTGGTTTGGGAAAGGAAGGTAAATCTTCTATAATCTGTTAGTCTTCAGCAGGTGTGGGGAATATTTTGGTCAGAGTGTCAAACCCATTTTAAATAGTCTGGTCTGCTTTACCAATATCTCAAATGCACACTTTCTAAGATATGCATGCTCACAAATTATTAAAAGCTTTCTTTCTCTGTATAATTATGCAGTTAAGCATTGCTTGTTAGGAGAGTGTAATGAAGAGAGTAAAATCACAATCTGAATGTCAGGATTGTTTGTAGTGGAGATGCTTCCACTAATGAACCTTTTGAATGGGACGATGGATTCCTGATGACAATTTTTTTTTTTTCAAAAAATACCCTTTAACAATAATGCTGCTGTTGTTGTTAACTGTCGTCAAGTCAACTGACCTGTGGGCACCCTATAAATGAGAAACCTCCAAGTCACTCTGTCATTAATAGCCCTGCTCAGGTCTTGCTAACTCAGGCCTATGACTTCCTTGACTGGTGCCAGATGAAATGGTGACCAAATGGTAGTTTGGTGCTTGAGGACAGGGGTATGCATCTTGCCCTGCCACCTATAAACTAGCCTCCTGTCTTCATGTCTGGTAGTCAGTATTGTTCCATTGTCAGTGCTGAAGTAAGACCACTCCACCAGTACATGAAGGTGGGGAGCAAAATTATGCAGCAAAATTATGTTGAGCTGGGAATAAATACTAATAGTGTAGCACATTGGAACAAAACAGTATATTTGCGTAGACATTCTTAAAAGACTTGAAAATTTAAATGAAGTAATATCCCTTCCACTTAAAGCTAGTGTTAATAAAAATATTAATAAAGACTTTTTCTCTTTTCTTTGTTGTAGGAGAGGATTGATAATGGGTTTATGGAACTCTCACACTTCAGTAGGAAATATTTTAGGATCTTTAATAGCTGGCTACTGGGTGTCTACCTGCTGGGGTCTGTCTTTTGTGGTTCCTGGCATTATAATATCCCTAATGGGGATAGTCTGCTTCTTGTTTCTGATTGAACGTAAGTTTCTGTATTGTAATGAATGTATGCAGTACTGAATGTTTTCATAGCCAGGCTAAAAGTGATTGATTAATATTGTTTGTTCATAGTCTCAAAACCCCATCTTCTTCCTACAAAGGGAGCCCTAGTGGCGCAGTGGTTAAATGCCGGTGCAGCCAAAAGTTGCGAGTTCAATCCCAGGTTGACTAACCTTTGCAGACTGCCAGAAATAGTGCAAATTGAGTCCACTTTAACTGCCCTGACTCAGTGCTAGGGAATCATGGGAACTGTGGTTTATTGTGGCACCAGAGCTCTCTGACAGAGAAGGCTCAATGTCTCAGAAAAAAATACAATTCCCATGATTCCCTAGCACCAAGTCAGGGCAGTTAAAGTGGACTCAATTTGCACTATTTCTAGCAGTCTGCAAAGGCCCTTTTAGCCTTCCATCCTTTCAAAGGTCAGTAAAATGAGTACCCAGCTTGTTGCTGGCTTCCGGATTGTAAATTGCTTAGAGAATGTTGAGTTCACTTAACACTTGGCATAGAAATGTATGTGCTATTGCTATTGCTAAAGCAATAATCTTAATATACTATAATTCACAAGGTATAAAAATAGAACAAAGGGTGTGGAGTGAAAATGAAAAGTATCTCTGCAAATAGGGCAGGAAAATATGCATGTGATTCTTCAGTTTTATCCCTCTCTCCACATTTGGTTGTAGGTCTAAATGTCCACAGGTGACCTTAAATTGACTCAGGGTAAATAGAGACAGTGAAGAGGTGATATGGTAGCCCTGTTTAAGTATTTGAAGGGATGTCACATTGAGGATGGAGCAAGCTTGTTTTCTGCTGCTCCAGAGACTAGAACATGGAACAGTAGATGCAAGCTACAGGAAAAGATTCCAATTCAACATTAGGAAGAACTTCCTGCCAGTGAGAGCTGTTTGACACCTTGGAGCAGGGATAGGCAACCATCCCCTTTAAGGGCCGAGGGACTTCAGCTCCCAGAAACCCAGGAACTATTGGCCAACATGAGACTATTGGCCAACATGGCTGAGGCTTCTGGGAGCTGAAGTCCCTCGTCCCTTAAAGGGGAAAGGTTGCCTACCCCTGCCTTGGAGTGTGGTGAATTCTTCTACTTTGGAGGTTTTTAAACTGAGGCTGGATGGCCATCTGTTGGGGATGCTTTGATTGTGATTTCCTGCATGGCAGGGGGGGTTGGACTGGATAGCCCTTATGGTCTCTTCCAACTCTATGATTCTATGATTCATTGCATTCAGATGGAAACATATCCATTTCATTATAATGAATATTTTTCAGTTATGATTTAGCATTTTGGAGAGAAAAATCATATGTACATCCAGGGACCATATTTTTGTTTCCTTTATTTCAGATCCTAAGGATGCAAACTGTACAAGTACACCATCATCTAATGTAAGTAAAGGCTTTAAATGGCATAATTCCTTGAATTTTTTTCAAATCTGATAGTGGATGATAGGATAGATGGATGATAGGAGCTTTGGCCATCAAGTATCCATACACATGGAGCACCAACCAGAACAGGGACCTCTGTGAGGTCCTGTTACAACTCCTCAGCACACCACTGACCTCTGGCGGGATAGGGCTGATGTGTCATTCGTCAGTGGTCTGCTCACCAGCGCTGCAGAACGTTGCAGTTGGCTGGATTTTAAAGTGGATTTCAGGCTCATTTACGATGTGAATAGGAAACAATTATAAGGTTGTAAGCTAATAGAATGCCAGGTAATAGCCACAACTTTATTACATATATCGAGGTGAAGCAAACCAGCAGCTTGGAGCAACCTTTGGCCACTCCAGCCATAATTGGCTCCGGGTTAGTCTGGGACTGTGGCAACTAGATGCTGCAGTCCCGAAGCTGGCTGCTGCTGTGGTCCCAAATGGGCCCCCAGCAAAGAGCAGCTTTGTGCTCCTGGCTGCATTGGGGGCATGTGTCATCTGCACTCCACACCCCTGAAGCAGCTGAAAGCCATACTTGTTTTAGGACATAGCTGGATAGTATTGGCTGGGATTGGATCTGTTATCTGAACAAACCATCACCTTGGCCTCTCTACCTTGGAACCACTAAGTGCCAACTACTGAGATCCATTGAGGCTCATGTGCTGGTCTTTGATTGTAATAAAGATTCTATTCTATTCATGTAGGCTCAAAGCTACTGTGATCTCGGCCAGAACTTGCCCACCTGCAGCTCATGTCCCTTAAGGTGACCCCTAATAAGGCAAATAATGGGCTCTGCAACCCTTAAAAAAACAGATTTGTCTCCCTGCCTCACTGCTAAGTTGCAACGGAAATAGTATACACATACAAAATTCACAAAAGTAGCTGCTGGGGAATGTAGTAGATGCCTCTCCACTGGACTTGAAAGAAGCTTGCATTCCTCAGATCCAGGAGACCAAGGTCTCATCCATACCAGGTGCCAGTTGGCTATTGCACCTAAAATGTTCAAAATCTTTATGGGCATCTGAAGTACTAAACAACCAGAGCAGTAAGAGAAATCAAGATGGTGGCTCTCATGCCTGAGCCACATACAGACCGCAGATGGCCTGTCATGTTAACTTTTATTTGTTCTATCTCGCATGTTCTATTTTGGTTTACAACCAAGAAGCTCAAAAGGGTTTTAAAAATTCAGAGTAAAGTCCTTTAAAAAACTTATTTTCACTCTTTCAACTTTTTATTGAGCAGCCACTTGAAAAAGAATTCTGTGCAACACTTGTGCATTACATTGTCAACATTAGTTTGCATTAATAAAGAGCCAAATCTGGTGTATGTGCATTAATTTGAGCCAAATCTGGTGTATGTGAGATGGGAGAGGAAGAAATAGTACAGAGGGAGAAAATGAGCAACTATGAAATGGAGAAAAATGTTTGCCTTATCTCCAGTACTGTGCATGGGGTTGGTCCAAGATATTCCATCACCTGAGGTGGATCAGCAAATGTCTCTTGTAACTCATGCACTTACCTCTGCCTTCCTCATGGTTTTGTATTGACAGCACTGCAGCAGATCGAGCAGGACCTCTTGTGCTATCTTTTCTCACAGTGCTATCTTGTAAAATCATTACTCAAAGAAAGGCCTTTGGTGAGACAAACTTGGATATTCTTAAGAGCACTGCATCAGCAAAATGCAGATCTCCAAAAATTCTGGAATAAAAGTGATATTAAGCTGCTTTACACATACTCTGGGGCTACCTTCATCCATAGTGCATTCCTCTGAGGAAAGAACAAAAAATGTTGATATGGCAAATATTCCTAGAGAACCCTAAGAGTATCTTTAGCCTCTTTACTGCTGTAACAGTAAGAATATACTCTTTAAAATTTAAGAGTAAGCTACAGGTTAAATTTCTCTTATTCAAAAATGCTTGGGAACAGATGTGATTTGAAATTTGGATTATTTATTTTTTTGGATTTTGGAGTGTTTGCATATACATAATGAGATTTCTTGAAGATGAGAGCCAAGCCTAAACATGAAATTCATTTATGTTTTGAATACACTTTATACACATAGCCCAAAGGTAATTTTATGCATAGTTTTTTGTCCATGAAACAGATTGCAGAATGGTTGGCTGCACTAAGGTTTGCACTTATACAGCTTCTGAGAAAGCACAGCCATTTGAGTAACTACTTTTCTAGTAGCATAGTGTCCTGCTATTGTCTTCCTCTTAATAATTCTTCTTAAATATCTTTCAGGATTCAAAAAGTTATATGAATATGTCAGATAGATTTAGCATTCGTAAACCAAAATTAATCACTAAGAAAATAAACACATCTCAGGTAAAGGAAAGCTGTTTTTGTAGTTCTCTTTTTCAGAGTTTCAGTAAAAGCAGATTATCTAAATGCTACACAGTAGGGTTGTGTGATGTGGAACAGTATTTGCTTAATCATGTTTATTCAAAATATCCATGTTTATAAGGAACATATTTGATTTTCAACTTTCTATCCCTGATTAATCATTACCTCTCCCTTGTCCTTTCTGCTTCTGGGAAAGATTTTGCGGTTACCTTCTTAAATCTTCATTAGTATCTTCATTAGTATACAGACACGTGTCCAAGCTTCCCTTCATTTCCTATGCATCTCCTTATTCAGACAGTAAATGTTGCTAAGCATACCTGAACAGATCTTTACTAATAAGCTCTCTTATTAAATATCTATTCTTTTAAATATTCTAAATTCATGTCCAGAGACCTCAGAGAATGGCCATGGCCAACCCCCTCTGGAGAAACTTGCCAAGAAACCCCCATGATAGATCGCCATAAGTAAAAAAAAAAAAAAAGAAAGAAAAAAAAAAGAAAAAAAAAGACTTGGAGGCACACAACAACAACAACAAAATTCCTATTCACAAAGCAGTATTGTGGTCACTTTATTAATAGATAGGTCTCATATTGAGAAGCCAGTATGTGACAGATTAATGCAGAATAAATGAATATGGAGATTGCTGGCTGAAAAGAGCTTTCAGCAGCATGTACTGATGGACGAGATTGGGATGCTAAGGCAGTAGTCTGAGTCTGAGAATGGAACTGCATATGTCTAAGTGTCTCTCCTCTCATCTATAAGAGGTTGGCGAGTCTATCAATGTATGATTATTTTGCTTGGAGGTGGAAATTGACAGTACTCATGCTATATCTGCCTTTTCGTTTTCAAAGCTCACTGCACTATATTTTATATAATTTGTTATCAACTATGATCTAACAGAATCATCATATACAGTAAAGGATTTTAACCCACAGCACACAGTGGACATGATGTGCTGGCTCCATGCACTAATCATGAACAGAAATATTCATAATATGGGTGGAGGCAGAGCAGAGTAGGACAGTAGAATATCCTATGAAGATAGCAATCTTGGGCCAAGGCTGCCTACACTTTTTCAGACAGATTTGTTTCTGGGTGAAGGTACAGTTTGCATACTTCCTTTACTTGTTTTTTTAAGCAAAATAACTTTCTGGCTATCCTCTTCTTAAGGCCTTGAGAATGAATGAGATTTGGTTGGTAACAGAATATAGGTTTGTGTATGAATAATATGATTGAAATATGATGTGACTCAGAGATGCTGCTGCATCAAATGATCACCAGTCTATCTGTGCTTCCATGGTGGACTGTGCAGGCTTGGCTCTCACAACCACAAAGCTTACTCTTTATCCCATGGATATATATGACCTGCACATTAGGGCAGTAGCTACATATTAAAATTTTGACTTGAATTTAAATTTTTAATATATGAGTCTATTTTGAGGATTTACATTCAGTTATAAATTTTATTACAAGACAATCATTTCAAAACCATTCTGATTAATAATGTAAAATGAGGCTTTTAAGTAGTGACTTGACTTAACAAGAATTCAAACATTTACATAAATATGGTGAAATAGTGTATCACATTACATGAGTTTGTGTTTACTACCCTGTCTCATTTATTCCTGGCAAGTACTACATCATATGAATAAAACTGCCATTGGCTTAAAATAATTTATGTGAAAGTATATTTCTGTTTGCCTTAAATGCCGGTAAACATAACCAGATTGTTTGAACCTTGTTTTAACGCCTTCCATGATTAATTTGGGTCTTTATTTTTTAGTTAAATGGAAGATCAAAAGGAAGCATGGAGTTTATTGCTATTTTAATAAAATACACAAGATTATAAAATCTACTGAAAAATATCAGCAGTACTGTTATTATTCTTGCAGAATTTACAGATTTGTTTAAAAAAATATGGCAAGGGTTTGAATATAAAAGCTTGTTCAACAAATTAGGCTTGCTAAAACCAGTTTACATACTTGAGTGGTTTTATAAAAACTGCAGTTTGAAACCTGGAGAATTTTAATGACTTGCCGGTTACAGTATTGATGGGAGTCATCTAACTTTGCTGTACTGCAAGTAGTGGATCCTATTATCGCATGAGTAAAGTTGCTTCTGTAAAAAATATGCACCTTGGAAGGCGAATAATTCTATTAGTGCTGTTAATAAATACTTGCAACAGAGTATCTCTTCTAAGATGAGTTAAGCTTCTTGTCAAAGGACATAATGCTGGTTGATAAAACAGTATTGCAACACTTCAGTAAGTTAATATGACATTTTGTCAAGCCAAACATCATGTCAAAAACATGATTTCATAAGTGTAAATTTCCTCAGTTGTGTTTTAACAATATAAATAGCATATGGTTCCACTTAACCTTGTGAAAATCCCAAACTGTTTTCCTTTTTAAGATGCATTAAAGTATTTGAATTACTTGGTTTGTAAGAAAATGTACATTGTATTTATCTTATTAATTTTGATGGAATCTTTTTTAGGATCTAGAGATGCACTGTCTGTTATCTGAAAATGAGAATTGTATAAAGCCGCTACTTCATAACAATGGAGTATGTGAAGGACTTGAAAAAGGAAAATCTGCTATAAGCTTTACTGGAGCTTTGTGGATACCTGTGAGTATGTGACAATTATCAGATTGAAATTGTGATCTGGCTTATGTTTTAACAAAATGTGTTACAAAAGCTGAATGTAACAGGGATAGTATCTTAAATTTTTCCATTGACAATATATGTAGCTGCAAACATCACATGAAGTACCCAATATATGGTGCCATCTGAAAAGTATGAAGATACCATATATTTCTTAGGCCTATTATACAGTCTTTTTATTGTGATGGAATAGGGCCATTTATCTATCCTTGCCTCATCTCTCCTAGTCAAACTGCATGAATAATCATATTGCCTAACTCACTGTTTTGGATCTCAACTTGCAGTTAAAGTCCAAAATACCTGGAGGGCTAAAGTTTAGGAGCTACTAGTGTAACTCATTTGTGGCACATAGGTGCTCAAAGAAAGCAGGCACGTTGGGGATAGCTGCGATGTGCAGTGCTAAAGTTAAATCCTAGTACTGCAATGAAGGAAGTACTCTCTCTTTGCATCATGCTAGGTTTTTATGCCTCATCCTATAAACATCTGTTTCTGCATGGCACTGGAAAGGAATGAGTCATCAGAAGCTATTTAGGGATTTATTTATTGTTTGTGCTAAATTATCCAGGTGAAGACAACATGTGCATAGTGTTTATTTCTTAGTTTTGTTTCACTTTTTTCATAATTTTATTTTTCTTTCTCTGTAGGGAGTTGTGGAATTCTCTTTTTGCCTGTTATTTGCCAAATTGGTCAGCTACACTTTTCTTTTCTGGCTTCCGTTATACATCACAAATGTAGGTAAGTTCTGAGTAGCCTTAAGGAAGCATGCAAGGTGATCTGGTAAAATGTCACACTTTCCAAAAAGAAGAGTATAATCTTGGTATCTTTTTTATACTTTATTTTTTCTTCAAACATATACATATCTTTCCAGTAATATACATTAGAATTTGCTTAACAACAACACTACCCCTAAAACTACTTCCTCAATGTCTCTTGGGGGGGTCATCCTTTCTTCCCAACCATATCTATTTGAATGTATTGTTCTTGTATGACATACACCCATATATCTACAATAGTCACAAAGTTTTATATTCATGTGATGCACAGTTCATCTTACTTCCCTGTCATCCTATTACTCTACCTATAGTTTAATTCCATCTTTTCTTACAAAATTTATTTACAAGAAGCCATTCTTTCTCAATTATGTTCATATCCTTCTGATTCAGACGAGCCATCAAAATATCCATTTCCATCATTTCTGATAATTTTAGCAGCCAATCAACTAATGCAGGAAGTTCATTATTTTTTCCATTTTTGTGCAACCAAAAGTCTTGCTGCCATTATCATAATCTTGGTATTTTTTTTTTCTGGATACTGTATTATGTTTTTAAAGAAGGCTTTTACCATGATTACTTTAATTCTAGGCAGTGGTTTTATTTGGCTAATACCATTATTCTTCTGAAAACCTGAGGTGAAAAAGCTTGCTTATATTCAGACTAAATTATGAGTTCTTGTGTTAGGTGAAGCTCCCACAAACCTAAGTGGGGTCCAGATTTCACTCCAGAGCTCCTTATATGGCATTTTCGGCAGCAACTGTTGGAAGTGCAACAACCCATAGAGTGATATGAAGCGGTATATAAATGAAGCTGCTTTGCTTTTAATGCCTCAGAGTGGACAGTAGTAATACAATTAGTTAATTTGAGTGACCTGCAGTGCTCTCCCTCTGTCTACCTATCCTGACCCCTCTGTGATATAAACAGATACTATTAGAGATGTTTCCACTCCTCTTCTCACCATACTCTTCTCCAAGACTATCCTAGAGATGTAGCTAGATTAGAATAGCTCCCTCAGTAACTTTCCTATCTTAGAATGGAGTTCCTATAATAAAGACATTGGTTTGTTCTCAAGCTATTGGTATCTTTGCTCCTTAATCAGAATCTTTGATACCTGCACTGCTCTAATTCTAATAACAACAGCATACAGATTCTTCCTTTCTTTGATGGCAGATGTGAGTTGGTGCTGGGTGGTGGCTCACTGTGAGGACACTGAAAAATATAATTATCCCAGGATATAGGATGCGGGCGTAGCAGCATCTGATGCATTTCAAAGAAGGAAGACATGGCATGCATGATGCCAGGCAAAGGAATAGGGAAGGAAGAGTAGGAGAGCTGAGTGAAAGTGCATGTGATGAATGAGGGAATTCCTCTCTTCTGCTATTGGTTTGCTAACTCATAATGCACATATCTAATCCAGGCAATAATTACTATCTCACATGTCTCCTTTGACTGGATTAGATATGTGCATTATGAGTTAGCAAACCAATCCACAGATTACAAACTTCTCTGACATTGGTAGTTCTTAGCCTAATAGAATAATGGTAAATTTGAGACCAAGTGCCATGGTATGAAGTATTGAGTTACAAGAATGCACAGTACTGACATGAGATGAGAGGAACAGTTTTATTTTCATTGTTTAGCATTATCATCCACCATTGTGACATACAGACGTATCCCATGATTTAAGGAGTAAAATTCAGAGAAAATCAAATTTATAATATTCAATTAAGTGGTTAACACAGGGGTTGGCAACCTATGGCCCGTGGGCCGGATGCGACCCGCAGAGGTCTTGGGACCGGCCCGTGGCCTGTGCTGCCACCGCCGGTGCCCCGCGCGCACCAGCGCCCCATGCACGAGTGCGGGCACCATTTTTTCATCCAAAATGGCGCCCCCCGCTTGCGCACGCATGCACACGGCGGTGGGCGCCATTTTAGAACATCCAACACGCCGGCGTCATGCGCATGCGCATGACGCACGACAACGGCACATTGGGTGTTCCAAAATGGCGCCTGCAACCATGCACATGCATGCACAAGTGCAGGCGCCATTTTGGATGCAAAAATAATGCCCTCGTGCGCTCAGGTGCCCACAAATGCAGGCACCATTTTGGAAGCCCCCCCCCGCACGTGCGCCGTGCGAATTCGCCTGGCGCACGGGTGGGGGGGTGTTCACAAGGCCCAAGGAATGCCTTCCCGCCTGTGCACCGGGCGAATTCGTACAGCGAATGCACGGGCGGCGTTCCTAAGGCCCAAGGAAACTTCCCCCCCACACCCGTGCGCCGGGTTAATTCACACACCGCATTCACATGGCGCATGTGTGGGGGGGCATTCCCAAGCCCCCCCCACACCTGTACGGCAGGCAAATTCGCACAGCGCACGTGTGGGGGGCGTTCTAATATGGTGCTCCCCACGTGTGCATGCATGCGCATGACAGTGGCGTGTTGGGTGTTCCAAAATGACGCTCGTGGCCATGCACATGCGTGTGCAAGCATGGGCGCCATTTTGGAAGCAAAAATGGCACTCGTGCGCGCATGTGCCGTCAAGCACGGGCGCCATTTTGAAAGGCCCCACGGTGGCTGCGCTGTCCAAATGCACATCACGCAGCTACCGTCGGACCTTCTCTGGGCCTTGGGAACGCCCCCCCCCCACGTATAAGCCATGCAAATTCGCCCGGTACACACATGGAGGAGTGTTCCCAAGGCCCAGGGAAGGCCCCCACCCGGCGCATGCACGGGGGGGGGTGTTCCCAAGGCCCCCACCTGTGTGCCAGGCGAATTCGCATGGCACACACGCAGGGGGGCGTTCCAAAATGGTGCTCCTTACGCGCGTATGCATGCGCACAACGGTGGCCGTTGTGCGTGGGGGCGCACGCACGCATGCACATGCCCACCTGGCCCTCGCGCCATTTCCCCCCCCCCTTCCTGGCCCCCCAGCAAAAAAGATTGCCGACCCCTGGGTTAACAGGTGAATTTCACGAGGTCTCCCACCACTGCTGCCATCTAGGTCTCTTTTTAAAAATTTTACTGAATAGAAGTATAATGCATCAATCCCTGAGAGATGAGGTTGTTATGCAGTAAAGATACTGGCTGAAGCATGAATTTATCCACAGACTGTTTAAATTGTTCCGCAGCCCTATTAATGAATAAAGTAAATTAGGGATGCATTTTTACCTTCCTGTTATTCTAGCTACAAATTTCCCAGCTACAGACAGCACTCAGGTAAATGCTACATTACATACTATGGCCATCCTGTTTTGTACAGCAGGGTCGGATTCATAACAACTTAGGCCACATAATGTGGCATAATAAAATTTAAAAAATTATGCCACATATTGTATGTGTTAGCCTTTAAGAAACCACAAGGCTTATTCATTTTTGTAGAATTCTACTATTGTATTCAGCAAGATACTGTTCTGTTTTCCCTCACTGTCTCAGAAATAATAGCAACATTAGGAGAGGGAAAATTACTCTAGAGGAATTACTTTGCCTGGGCATAATCAATCCAGTTTTCAGAGCAGCCCCATGGGCTAGTAATTATCAGAAACAGCAGTAAATCCTAATCATAGAGTTCCCACAGCACATTTGGCTTTATCTTAAGTAGCCTAGAACAGATGTCTGCTCTGTAGTCATTGTAAGATACCCCTCTAAAATCTACTGTCTTTCTTGGTTACATATAAGTCCTGCTTCTTACACCATCAAACTTATGCCTTAATGTTGACTCCAACTTATGGAAAGTTACCCTATGCTACAGTTTTCTTAGAAGATTTATTCAGAGGTGGTTTGCTGTTGCCTTCCTCTGAGGCTGAGAGACTGTGACTTGCCCAAGATCACCCAGTGGGTTTTCATGGCTGAAAAAGGATTTGAATCCTGATCTCCCAAAGTCCTTAGTGCAGCACTGAAACCAATACACCAAACCATCATGACTATGAAACTGCTACAGGTCACTACTTACTCATACTTGTGACACTACTGCAATGATCATAACTTCCCCAAAAATGACTTTAGCAAGCATCAGCTGCATGGGGAATAGGAGGTTCATTCTGTCAGTGATCAAATTACAGATGAATGATGTTTCTATCAAGTTTGGGATGGTCAAGCCAAGATTGGATAATTAAACATAGCTGACACAGAGTTCTGGCCAACAATTATAATAGATGCAGATATTTTTAGCTCCAGAAGGTTGTTTGTGCCTTCTGACCATATCCTGTAGTAGGAGAACATTTAAAGATTATATCCTTAGGCTTGAAGGATTGTAATTGGCTCTGGCTAGAATCCTGTTGTTGTTGTTGTTGTTGTTGGTGTGTGTATATATGCCTTTAGGTCACATGTCTATTTACAGCAACTCCATGAATTTCATAGGGTTTTTTGAGGCAAGGAATACTCAAGAGGTGTTTTTGCCAGTTCCTTCCTCTGAAATATAGCCTGCAACACCCGGTATTTGTTGGCAGTCTCCTATCCAAGGACTAACCAGTGCTGATCCTGCTTAGCTTCCAAGATCACATGTGATCTGGTGCCCTTAGGGACATTTTTGTTCAGTGCAGAATGTCTAGATTCTGTTCAAGGCTGCTGAAATGCCATTGTGGATGTGATGTTGTTATTCACAAAGTTGTGCATTAGTTGTGCAATTTGCCTTTCAATACAAGGATTATATTGTACTATCAATGTGTAACTGTGCATGAGGAGATTTATCCAATCAACCCTGATGTAGGATCATGGCCTATATAATAGAAAAGAGATGCTGTAAACTTTCTCATGATTTTACTAAGGACTTAAGAAAACTAATAGTGTAACATATATTGTATTATAATTCTGTATCATTTCAAATTAACAGCCTTATGACATATTATGAATCCCTTTTATCCTATCTATGCAGAAGCTTTTTCCCAGGCAAAGGCACTTGATTTTTTTTTTAAAGGGGGAGCAGAATATATAAGTTGTAATGTATATCTGACATTCAAAACTGCAAGAAAAATACTTTGTTAGGACAGAGAAGTAAGAAACGTGTTTAAATATCATAAAATAAATAGACCAGTGCAAGGCATTTTCATTGTTTATAGATGAATGTAATGATTGTGGTCTCTTCCAATTCTATAATTCTATGATTCGATCCTCTTCCCAGCTGCAGTTTAATATTAAATATACAAACAAGTCAGTGTGGGAAGCATTTCATTATATTTCCAGTATGATAATTTGCATCAATTAATTTATTTGTAGGAAAGGGGCTGAGGGAGGGTAATTTACACATCACTGCTATAATAACTGTTCTCTTGAGCGTTTTTCATATCAACTAGAAATACCTAAACTATTTCTGGTATATTTTCACTTTAGAACACCTTGATGCCAAGAAAGCAGGCGATCTTTCCACACTATTTGATGTTGGAGGAATCTTTGGTGAGTTTGCAACTTTGTATCTGTTTATTACTGTAAAACCTGTCCATAAATATCTCATATGTTTAAATTGACATCATTCTTCAACTGTTAGAAGCAGGAGCTATAAAGAAATACATAGCTTGGGAGCAGATCACAGAACCTCAGCTGCTGAACAGAAAAAGCAAAATGAAGAAAATATGGCTTTATTGGGCCATAGAATATTGCACTGGGGATACTGAAGAAGTAATGGTGATGAGATTTAGTAATTGCTTGGATGTAGGAAGAAACTAGGAGCCACAGGCTTATGTTTTTGGAGACTGGAAGCAGCAGAATTCAGGGAGTGATATTTAAAAAGTGACAAGGGAAAGGTTTTGATGGAGTAGATAAGAGCACCATCTTGTGATGTTCACTTAAGAGGCATTAGCAGGAAATCCAGTGGGAGATGATGACAGGCAGGTATAGATTGCTTCCAAATCTATTTTTCCTTTAATCTCTTCAACTATAATCAGCACAAAAGTGGTAGCTGAAGCCATCGTAACAAAGATTACTCAAAGAAAACGAAAAGACTTTAAAAGTTACAAAAAATAAGAAGAGTTCTGCTGCTTCAAACCAGAGATTAATTCTGTTTCCTATAGGCCCAAAACAGACGGGCCAAAAGACGTGGTCTTCCACTACATTCAGAGTGTAGTGTTTAGCTAACATGTGCCCCAAATGCGGTGGGAAACCGTGCTGATGCTGCATCTTCAGAAAAGAACCAGGCCAAAAAGGAGCTGAAAAATCTGCTCCTTTTTGGCAGCCTGGTTCAGGACTGCAGCGGGGGCCCAGATCAGGGCCGGGTGCATGCGGTCTCTGCAGCCCTGGCACGAACAGCACTGGCGCGGCCCCACTGCAAGTTTTTTGGCCCATCTGTTTCAGGCCTATAGTGACTAATTCAATACTTATAAAAAGTCTACAAGCTTCTGAAAAGCCTGTAAGCTCCAATCACAAGCTTGTAGGTTTTTCAGAAGCACTTCATCAATCACTATAGGACTGATAGTAATCATATTATTAAAATCCTTCTCTCAGTGCATCTGTGCTGTGGAAATAAAGCATTTTGACACCACTTTAGCAGCCATGGCTCCATGCTATAGAATCCTGGGATTTGTAGTCTTTTGAGGCACCAGCGTTCTTTGACAAAGAAGGCTAAAAACCTTGTAAAATTACAAATTCCAGGGGAAAGAGCTACAACACTTAAAGTGTTATCAAACTGCATTATTTCTACAGTATAGATACACTGTCTGCCATTGCTTGAAGAAATAGTTTGGAAAAGATTATCCTATTCTGAGCAATATTAGTGCAGGAATTTAACAGAAATAGTACTAACGTTAGTTTTGGGGCTGCTGTTTGCCTATGACACTTTTTAAATATTAATACAGTGGGCCCTTCCTGTCTATGGGGATTTGGTTCCAGAAGGTACTTTCATGCAGATGGAGGAAAACACATGAGCTTGAGCCTGCATTAGTCAATGGGTGATGACATGCACACACCTGTGTCAGCATGCCCAGAGGCAAATGTCACCATTGGCTAACATGGGATGGGGCGATCCACAGGAGCTCCAATTTACTGATTGATGTGCTTGCTGTACATGGGGGAAATGTCTTTCAGAGTGATATCTAATGCTGCTGTGAATTTATAAAGAATGCCATTAAATGTTATGAACACATGTTTTTCTACAGGTGGAATTTTGGCAGGTGTAATATCAGACCGACTGAAAAAAAGGGCTACAACTTGTGGCATGATGCTATTGATTGCTGCACCCACAGTAAGACATGTTAACACTAGAGCAGTATTAGAGTAAAATTATAGATAAGTTTTTATATTTTGCCAGTAGATGCCAGTCATTGATGGGGGATGTATTTTTATGTTTGTTATTACTTTTTGAATTAATCCTCTTCTTCTTCTCATCAAATGCAAGATTATCTCCTCTTCACATCCCTAACATCCTTAAGCAATGACTTAGCTAATGTGAAAATGAAAAAATCTCAAAAGTTGCTGTTCTTGAAAAACAGATTCTATCAAGATAGGTTCCTTGCTGTCTATACCCTGGAGAAAGCAGTGTGAATCCTATCCCACCACAGATGTTTATAGATCCCAGAATCTAAACTAATGCTAATTTATTAACTCATCTCTAGCAAACACAGCTAATGTTTCTACTGGAAATAAGACATTTTCCTTATTGGTTTCTCTTACTTACACAAATAGGGTTCCCTTCACCTGTTCAGAATGTGTTCATTATTTTAAATGTATTTATTTAATTTGTGACCTGCCTTTCTCCCATATGGGACCCAAAGCAGCCAACACCATTAGAGTTGCCATACATCCCCCAAAACTGGGATAATCTGGGATTGGAAGGTCTTCCATCAGATCGTCTCTTGTATGTTCAGAGTGCCTATGTTCTACTGTTTTACTTTGTTCTGTGTTTTTAAGTCAATTTTAATGTGTTATTGATTTAATATATATTTTAGGGGGGGTGATATGTTTATTATATTTTTATTTGTATGGGATTGTATTTTAAATTGTAAGCTGCCTGGATAGCCTTGGCTAAGGGCGGGATATAAATAAATTATATATATATATATACCCAGCTGGGCTGGGACATATATATAAAAATGTCCCAGCCCAGCTGGGTATTTTTGACCCTCCAGTCCCGGATTTTTGCCTTGTTCCAGGCAGGTACATTTTGTCAATCTCTCCAGTCAGATTGGACTGCACTTTTCTCCAATGGATCCTGCTAATTTTCCTTATTCTTCTTTATTTGCTGCTGTAGCAGAAACGTTTAGAAACACTCTGCCATTGCTGATCATTGCTGAATGATTGTGAACAAACCTCTTGTATATTTTCCCATGTTTTCCATTTGTTCCATTACTTGTCATTCTTATGTAAATTTACTTGATGATTTTAACTAATTATATGTTGTTTTTGCCTACCTTAGCTGTATGTATTCACTGCAATTAGTAAAATGGGCTCTGAAGCCACCATAGGTGAGTTCTCAAATTCCTTCCATAATTTACACATTTTGAGAACATATAATTATAGTAATGAGATTTGAGGTTGGCCTGGATGATCTCCTAGAGTTTTGTTGATAGTCAGAAACTTAAAGGCAATGTTATTTATTTTAGTCATTTATTTCATTTCTATGCTGCCTTTCTTCCAGAAAGGGAACCAAAGCGGTTTACAGATAAAATAATGTGTCTCAGTAAAAATGAATATAGCCAAGACAGGATGGTGGGTTAATATTACTCTCCCTTATTTCCTCTACACTAGACCAAGGAAGAGGGGTTGTCTTTTTCTTCACCTCTTCACTCTCTTCTCTGGGGATAAGGCCATGACTGTTATGTGTTGTTAAAAAGCAGACAGTTTAATGGAGAAGACTGGGGGGGGGGGGAACAAAATTCACATGCTCTCTGCGAGAATCCTGTGGAGTTGGCAGTTCCCCAAGAAATCTAATGGGCTTGTGCAGGAACAAAATTGGCCTTTTAATGCTGCAAACCCCCATCTTACACTCATTCTTAGTGTAAGTACACTAGTACACCTCTATCTTATATTAAATTTGTGTGGTGTGTGTTTTTATGTACACTTATTCTGTGTGTCCATTGAGCCTCCAGTGCTTTTATGCCAAACAAATTCTGGATTAAGAAAACACAAGCAGCTCTCAAAATGTCAGTACTTAGGGAATTTGGGGTGCTGAATGCATAACCATATATGTGGGACTATTTCATAATAATACATTATGAATTAAAATCTTTGAATTAAGACAAAGATTGTTGTACCCAATAATATTTATAGGCTAGTTCTCTTCTATGGGTTTTTGTTGTCACTCAGGAGTCACCTGCTTATAAGAGCAATGTAACTCATGAGCAGTGCCCACAGCAACACCACAGATATGGAACAAATGGCATGGATTGTTTTTCAGCTGTCAGTTAAGAGTTTACAAAAGATGATGGAAAATACTGCAATCCTTGTGCAGGTAGCACACCTTGTCATGAGTGTATGAAACCATCACATTCAGAAATCAGAGTCCCTCTAGCCAGCCGTCGCTTATATGTCGAGAAAGAAGTGAAATTACTGCCATTCCACCCCTTTTCTTCTTTCACCTAATGTGAAAGCTGTAGTGCAGAAGTGATTACAATGACTGTAAGAAGAGAGATTGGTTTACCACTAGCAATACAAATTTTCACTTTTTTTTTCTCACATATGAGAATAAGAATACAATCTGCCCTCTGTTTTCGTGGGGGATCTGTTCTGGACCCCACCCCACCCCCACAAAAACAGAGATTCACAAATTCAAGCCCCATTGGTTTGAATGGGGCGCACCCCTGTGTGCACCCGGGGGGGCATCCCATTATTTAAACAGAGGTCACCCCTCCATGAATATGCAAAACCAGAACGGAGGGGCGACTGTATTTCAAAAGTTTTCCTCTTTCTGGAAAACAAGGAATCTTATCCATTTACCTTTGCTTTTTCCCATTTCAGGGCTGTTTGGAGCAAATTACCTTAAAGGTTTTTTGGGTAGGGGGGACCCCAATGCTACTTGCTATTGTTACTGCTGATAAAAGAAAGCACTTATCTTTTAACTTCTACACAATGGCAAAAAATTCTAGTGGTTGGGAAAAAATTCAACAGGGTGTTCAGACTTATCAACATACCCTTTCTCATTAAAGATGAGAAAAATTGCAAATATTCTTTATATATCTAATTACAAATCCATTAAAATATTCTTCCTGCTTCTTACCCAGAGCTGACAGCCTGGAAATGAAAGCAAGCAGTAGAGATTATTCCTAATAATGCTATTGATGTAATTTATTATTTCTATATTATGATTACTGCCAACCTAGCAGTTCAAAAGCATACAAATGCAAGTAAATAAATAGATAAATGGCCACATGATCACAGAGTAGTCTCTGACAACGCTGGCTCTTCAGCTTAGTCATGGAGATGAGCACCGCCCCCTATGGTTGGACACGACTTGACAACCTTGTCAACAGGGAATACTTTTACATTACTATTTTATTAGGCAGTAATACAGTGAGTAGATTATTGCAGTGTTTCACCATACCATTTAATTAGCAATCCTTCAAATGGACACCTCCAAGCACCCTTGATCAAAAGATTGAGCAGCTATTCTTTTTCGCACAAATGGATTTTGTGACTAGAAAAAAAAAAAGAGGATAGAAAACACAGGAACACTACATATCTAATTCCCATCAAGACAATGAAATTGCTTTCCATCCTCATCATAAAATTCTGTATTTGAGACAAGATGATTGTAGAATAAAAATCTTACCTGGAAGTACTCTTATACTAGTCAATAAAAAAAATGTCACTGATGGTCAGGACTTGATGTATTTGAAAATGCAGTACAATACCAGGCATCCTGAGTATATAATTCTTTGACTGCAATCTGTACCCACTTACCTGTTGAATTTAATCACATCTACTTTCAAGTAGACTTATACTGTCTTTTTGGTTTTTACCATTAAAGGATTGCTATCTCTACCAAGCATTTGGGCCCTTTTAATGGTCTCTCATATTATGGAAGACTAATTGCTACAACTTGACTTGAGCCTGGTGTGCTATTTTGAATTCAACAACCAGTAGAGATGGCTGAAGGTATAAGGAAGTGGGGAGCTGTCATAGCAGCATAGTGTGTCATGCAGATATAAGACAATTCTGTCCTCAATTGCTTCTAAACTTCTGCTAGCTCTGCTGCTTTGTCTTAAACCTGAAGCCCTTTCAGTCCTTATTAGAAGCACTATAGTAAGCTAAGTATCTATCCAAGCCAGCATAGTTCACCCAGTATGTCAGATGAGAATAATGATGCCATTCCTTTCTGTTGGATAACTTCTTCCATGCCTATGTCTCAAGTTTCTGCCAAGAACATTCTACTGGATAACCATTTTTACCTTATTAGGTATTTTGGAAAATGATCTTTATACTGTTATAATCTAATAGCTATTCTGTTTTAATAAATGTACACCGAATAAATGATCTTGCATACTCTGTGTATTGTTGAAATCCACATAAATTCTGAATATCTGATATATTTTTTTCATCTAATTTCAAGTTATGTTACTCATCTGTGGAGCTCTTGTAAATGGTCCTTATGCATTGATTACAACAGCTGTCTCGGCTGACTTGGTAAGTGCTTTTCTAATAAAAATAAGAACACATGAAAGGGAGGGGCACAAAGTTCAAGAGAAGGACAGAAACCAAAGAGAGATACAGCTGTCTTCCCTTCACCAGTCAAGACTGTGTGAGTTCAGTGATCTCCCCACCCCCCCCACCCTTGAGAGAGTGAAGGGTGCCCAATATCTTCATTAACCCAATCTGATTTGAGAAAAAGAGGCTCACGAAAAGCTGCTGTTTTATCCTAATAGCAATTCCTGTGTGACGCTAACCTGTAAAACAGGTTATATATGGATTCATAGCAGTATCACAGGATAACAGGAAATCAAAGTGTGGCCCAAGTTCAAACCTTTTGAGAGAAACATTACATGAGAAAATAATGTCAAAATGAAGTGGGAGAGTAGTGGCTTTCTCCATGCTGTCGTAACATTTCTGTTCTTTTCCCAAGAGAGATGGTTATAAAAGCATGTCTTTTGTCATGCTGCAAAAATCCATTTGCCAAAAGGCACACTTTTATGACTGCCTCTCTCTGGAAGAGAATGGAAGTGCTACAATGGCATGTGGAGAGGCACAGAGAAAGCCACTACTCTCCCACTGTTTCAGCTTTCTTTTCTCATGTGATAAGGCATGTGTAGTTTATTTCCTATAACAGTCACTGTTAAGTGTTTACAAATTAGGTACTATATACAGCTTTTTGTTACACTTCCATTCAGTGAAGCATACTTTTACAGAAATCTTTCACACACAAAATTACCTGGAAATCTTTGCAAAGTCCTATTGTATACATGTTTATAGGGCTATAGAATTTTAGAAACTACATTGTACTGCTGATGATGTTTTCTGTCATGAAAGTGTGTAGGTAAAACTAGTTAGTATTTTTTCCAATTTCTTTTCCATTGGAGGGAGGAAAGGAATAGTATAGAGAAAAATATTAGTTACATGCCCCTTTTCTATGTTAAAATACTAAGACTTACTATTTTGCTCTTTAAGGGTACACATAAAAGTCTTAAGGGAAATGCAAGAGCACTCTCCACTGTTACAGCCATCATTGACGGAACAGGTTCTGTAGGTAAGCCCTCACTTTATAATATACCTGCCTTAGAAAGTAGATACTGAAATGGGTGTTAAGTGTAATATGTTTGCCTATGCAGAAATAGAAATTTAGATTCACTGTTCCTTAGCTATTTTATTTTATTAGTCATAAAGCGCAAGATGAAAATCCACTGCCATAGCCAAACAGTCCTCTTTAACAGACTCTGCCAACTTCCCCTAGTGAGCTACGTATAGTTGTTCAGAGAGGATAGCCATGTGTGCTACATCATAATTGGCCTCAGATATAG
The DNA here is from genome assembly GCA_020142125.1 of Phrynosoma platyrhinos. Taxonomy (NCBI): domain Eukaryota; kingdom Metazoa; phylum Chordata; class Lepidosauria; order Squamata; family Phrynosomatidae; genus Phrynosoma; species Phrynosoma platyrhinos. The sequence continues at coordinate 97,408,735 of JAIPUX010001232.1, read as the reverse complement.
TCACCTATAGTACTCATTAGAGATCAGTTCTAGTCCCTGTTCTTGCCTGTTTCCAGACTTCCCCACTTCACCTAATACAGACTATGAGAGATTTCATCATAGTAGTGGAGAAAGAGATTTTTTTACCCCTCTTTCTAATAGAAAAAGGGTACTCCTTGCTATAGGAGTATAGTTTCCAGTGCCTTCTTTTTGCTTTCTTCCAACCCATCCCCACTTCTGAGTGGCTTCTCTTTGTCTGGAGTTATACTTTATGAGTAACGATACCTTGTGCACTGATGCCTTGATACCCATGTAATTGTCCACATTATGCACATATCCCACCACTTACTGAATTATTGAGCAGTAGGGACTCTTAGCAAGTAAGAGCAATAGTTGCTTTGGTTAGAGATGTATGTCAATTACCAAATTATAGCTCTGACAATTTCTAATCTTGGACCACCCTAGTTCCCCAAAGGGTAGCAACCCCTTAAGAATGTGGAGGCAGGGATATTGGAATGTGCCATGTCTCTTAAGCTTGACAATCAGCACCATCACCCCAGTAAACCAAAGCAGAATCGGATTGCTTAAATCATAAAGTCAGATTTGTTGTGTATCATGCATGCACAGTTCTTCTTTTGCTCTTCAGCATATGATAAAGTGTAGAAATCAGAGAGCACGGATTTTACTAACTCCAGATTGAAACTCTTTTAAGAGACCCCAAAGAGGCTAAATGTCTCACAAAATTACAGTTCTCAGAATTCCCAAGTATTAAGTCAGGGTAGTTCAAGTGGTCTCAAACTGGATTATTTCTGTAGTGTGTTTTGGACCTTAGCTTTATATTTATATAAAACTTTGGCTGGAAAGTAACCCAAGGATTCCCATGGAACCTGGTGCAAGGAATAGCAGTCCATTACATGAGCACTTTTCCATCCATGAAATACTTTCAAGTGATCCATCTGTATGATAATGTGTGGCAAAACTCAAAGAAGTTTATTTTTGTTTACCTGCAACTATAGCTCATTAAGAGTAGTTTGCATTTTCATAATCCTTCTGTCCTCATCATTAGGGTCACAGTGCCATCAACAGTATTCACAATTTTGCAGTGCAGTGGAGATGTACATAGCAGCCTTATTCAAATTTGTCATCATTGTTGACATTGCAGAACTGTATTAAACACTGATCTGCTGATTACATATACCGATTCTTATATAGTATGCCGTTAACACATGTACATTGTTTTTCAGGTGCTGCTCTGGGACCATTGTTAGCGGGTCTCCTTTCCCCCTCTGGTTGGAACAATGTATTTTATATGCTAATGATAGCAGATGGCTGTGCCTTATTAGTAAGTCAAAGTATGCCATAGTATAATTCTATCCTCCACTGACTCATTTGTTAAAATTCAGGCTTCAGTTTAACAAGGTGTCCCTATCTGTTTGAATGTGTAAAGTTCCACAGTGCAGCCAAATGGAACTTTCTGAAGCATATTGGTGCAATTGCAGTTTAGTTTTTGTACAATGCATGCTCACCAAACAGTTTTTTTGTATATAAATGTGCTATTAAGTGACTTTAATAGATTAGAAAGCTGGGCCAAAGCTAACAAAATGAATTTCAACATGGAGAAATGTAAGGTACTGCACTTAGAGCAGAAAAATGAAATGCATAGATATAGGAAGGGGGACACCTGGCTTAACGAGACTGTGTGTGAAAGGGATCTAGGAGGCCTTTTTGGCCTCTTCCAACTCTATTATTCTATGAGTCTATGATTTAGAAAGAAAGAAAAAAAAACATATCTCCAAATAGAGTTCACTATTCTTCACAAATTCTTTGTGTCTTAGCCAGTGGTAACATGAAAAGCACTTCAGTAAAAAGAACTGAAAGATGTGTTTTTGTTCTCTAGCCTCCAAACAGCATCACATTTATTAATACTGAAATGCTAAAATCTAATACTGCAATACACTAAAGTCTGGTTTTCCAAACAGTCTGAAAAATATTTCTCCACAGGTATTCTAGCTCAGGGGTAGGCAATCTTTCCCCTTTAAGGGCTGAGGGACTTCAGCTCCCAGAAGCCTCAGCCATGTTGGCCAATAGTCCCATGTTGGCCAATAGCTCCTGGGATTCTGGGAGCTGAAGTCCCTCGGCCCTTAAAGGGGAAAGGTTGCCTACCCCTGTTTTAGCTAAATTGTGTATTACTAACATAAGACTAAAGGAAGTATGCGACAGGAATTCATATCATGGAGATTCTTTGTGTTACATGCACCTCCTTATTCTATACTGCTTTTATTGAAACAGAATAATCTTGAGAGGTCTCATTCTGATTTTCTTGTTCTGTGGAGATGGAGATTGTCTTCAGTTTAAAAAACCTTGAATAGAATGTGAGACATGATTTTCACTTAAAGCTCAAATTGTTTTGGGTGTCTTATTCTGTTCCTGTAAATGTTTCACTTTTGCTAATGCAAAAGTGAAAGTGAGGGGAAGCATTTGAGGTATTGGTGAGTTTCCTGCCAACCAGAGCCAGCTCTGCTATAAACCAGAATTAGACAGCTGTCTCAGGCAACAGATTTTGGAGGTGTAATAAAGGCAATAAATAATTTGTTATTTAATTTATTATTGTATTTTACTGCCAGGTACCAAAATAACTTCTCTGACCTAGTGTTCTGTGCACCTTGTCTTGGGAGCTGTGGGAAAAGGGTGCCATATATTGCTGTGACCCAAGCAGTCAAATGTCTTGGGCTGGCCCTCTGCTGAGTGTGAATTTTCCTTCATATTTCAGCATTTCAGCCTGTTCAAAGTTACTCCTAAAATAACACCTTTAAATTTCCTATAGGCAAACCATTAGGTAAAGGTAAAGGTAAAGGTATTCCCTGTTGACAAGGTTGTCAAGACATGTCCGACCATAGAGGGTGGTGCTCATCTCGGTTACTAAGCTGAAGTGGTACCTATTTATCTACTTGCATTTGCATGCTTTTGAACTGCTAGGTTGGCAGAAGCTGGGACTAGTGACAGGAGCTCACCCCATCATGCAGCACGCGGGCCTCGAACTGCCAATCTGCCGATCAACAGAGTCAGCATCTTAACTACTTGAGTCACTGCATCTCTTAGGCAAACCATTGCAGACTATATATAACTCATTGATGATATATTTATTTTTATTTATTCATCCATTTAATTTACATATTTATATTTAATGTATTAATTTTATGGTTAACAGAGTGTTAACTGGGGATGGTTACAGGGTCTGTGCAACTCTTTCCTAAAATAGCTCCTCTGGTTGCAAGTTGGTTTCTGGACACAATTCAAAGTGCTGGTTATGACCTGTAAAGTCCTATATGACTTGGGTCTCGACTATCTAATAGACCATATCTTCCCATTTGAGTCTGCCTGGACCCTGAAATCCTCAGGAGGGGCCCTTCTTTTAATACCACCACCTGCACAGGTACGAGCTAGGGCCTTCTTAGTGGCTGTCCCTCGGCTGTGGAACTCCCTTTTTAGGGAGACTTGAGTGCTGCCTTCCTACCACCATTAGTAGGTGAAGACTTTATTTTATTTAGACATATTTTTAGAACTGAAGGCTCTTAAGGAGATGGCTTGCAAGAGGGTGCTATACCATTTTAAATTGTACTTTTAACTGCTTTCTGTCCTTTTAAAGTGTATATTTCAAATTGTGTAATACCATGAATAGTTTAGTTCTATTTTAATACTGTCTTTTCCCTTGTTTTTAACTATATTGTGATCATTTTAATTTGTAAGCCACCATGAATCCCAATCTTGGGAAGAAGGTAGTGTATAAATAAATCATCATCATCATTATCATCTCACCTTTCTCACAAGACAACTCATAGCACAGGTTAAAACAAAATGTACCTAAAAACAATTTATAATAGAAAAGTTTAACAATTTTTAACAAATTAAAACACAGCAATAAGAGTGAAAATACAGCAGTTCCCATTATTAGACTCGTATGCAATAGCCTGTCTAAATAAATAGGTCTTTGCCAGCAGAAAGAGAGCAGAGAAGAGACCAACTTAGCCTACAGTGAAAGTGAATTCCACTGCCTGGAAGCAGCCACTGAGAAGGCTGTCTCACATTTCCACACCAAATACGGCATGTAAACATGTATTTTTTACTCTCTCACAGATGCACACGCACCATTATCACCACCCTCTCATGCTTGTTACAACCTCTCTCCGCCCTGCTTTTCCCTCCCCCAGCAATGGAAAGATTTAAACCTCTGCGCCCTGCATACTGAGATCCTATCACACATCTTTTCTTCCCTGCTGCCCAGTTAAATGGTGCTTTTCCTACCTCTGGTAAGCTAGTGTTACTCACAAAGGTACAAGGCTTGGAGAACCTCCACCAATAGTAGCAGTCTATCTTAAATATATTTGGGGGATGTTATTTTTGGGTTGTGACAGGATGGGTAGCTTTTTAACTAGTGGATACACATACAACACAATACTGCAGAGGGGCGGGATAGAAATAAATTTTTATTTATATATTATATTTATTTATATTAATCCATCACCCAGCTAAAATCCACTGCTTACTATTTGCTGATTTGACCACATTTTTCAAAAACCTTTAGTCCCCATATAAGCCCTGCTAGAAAAGACCAAACATTTGCCATAATTTCCTCAAATGCACTTTATCCACATGACCATGTACCTCCTTCCTTCCTTCAAAACAGCTTTGTATAGGCATGAACTTTTGTTAAGATTCAAGGAGCATTCATTTCCTTCTTCCTTGTTTCTGATGTGCTCTCAGACGCTTGAGTACCTTAATTTAAAACTCCATCATGATTTAAAATTTAAATTTTAAATGAAAAACTAATGTTACTTGTCATATATAATTAGCATATGGCTTTTTTTTTTTACAGTTTTTACTCCGCCTTATACGAAAGGAACTTGATTGTAGTTTGGATCAGACTCTGTAAGTTCTTTAAATTCCTATATACTGAGAGGTTTTAGCCAACAAAAATAGCATGTCTTTCCCCCTCCCCTTTTCTGTCTTTGAATTTAATACAACTATTTAACAGCCTTTAAAGTAATTTCTCATGGCAAAAATTTTTGGAAAGGCTTTTAATTATTTTATTTTTTTAAAAAAAAAGTCAATTTCGCACAAATCAGATAAATCCAAATATGGTTTATCTTTTATTTATTACACTTTCACCATCACTGACACAGTATGTGTTGTCCTCGAAATTCCACATTTCATGTTATTGTTTGCTTTTTAGCAGTATAATGGCAGTCTTAGCTTTTAAGCTCCAGTTTTGTGTCCATGTGGCTGTGTTGGCAGCTAACAACACTCTCCATCATTCATGCGCATATAGCTTCCTTGGATCTCTGCTTGGAGCTTTTAATGCACAAAGATGTAACATATAAACATGTGAGATTAAAGTGGAACTGGACCATATCTGACGCTGAGGCTGCAGTTAATGCAAAGCACACTAATCGATTGCTAATAGTAATAAGCTGGAAGGTAAAAGTAGGCAACTTGTGACCCTGTTCTTGGACTGCAGGCTACAACATTGGTTATGTTGGTTGAGGTGATGGGAGTTGTGGTTCAACATCTGGCAGATTTTACATTTTCCACCCTCATTATAGGGTTTGCATTAAACCTATGCTGGCCTCCTTTTGCATTTAAAACACATTTCAGGGTGTTGGTGATCAGCACCCTTAAGTACTTTTTGCCATGGATAACTTGTACAGATGTATACAGATGCAGTTTAAAAAACCACCTGGAAATGACTTCTCTCTTTTTTTCTACTTTAGCCCCAATCAAGTGTGCATTTTCTAGAACACTTGCATACCACTGTTTAGTTAGCTGTGCTTTCAATCACCAGAGATTGTTATAACACTTGTTTAGTTATTGAATCAGCTCTTATTTACATATGTACTTTAAAAATATAAATACACTCAATGATGGCTAATTATACATAATTAAAATAACTATTCCCTGCTTTGAATTGCTATGGGTTAGTCAGACAGGAAAACTAAAAAGCATATGAAGATACAGAGTTTCCTTATTTGAAGTTACTGGTTGCTGCTTCTAGATATTTATCAACATTTCTTGTTACTAATATTTTTCATTCTTTTTGCAGGTTTAAAGAGCACTGAATATCTGGCAAGGATATTGTGTGATATATTTAAAATGATTGTTTTAAAGTTTAACTATGATCCAGAAAGCCTATTTATTTCCCTTCCCCTCATAAGGAAACAGATTTGTTAACAAGGACATTGATAGTAGTGGGGAGAAGAATCCCTGTTGCACATTTTTATCTGGGTCTTTGTGGAAATAGCTGTTCTGCATTTTGTTACATTTTTTTTATATGCTTTGCACAATTGTTGAAAGAAGGTGTAAGATAGTAATCTGTTCATTCTCACTCTTTATTTTGCACATACACCGATATCTCAGGAAGCTGTCTTCAAAGAGGGAGGTAGTACAGCACAACTTGAGCCAAAGAAAAAGTGCCTTGATATTCATTTGTTTTAAGTAAATGTTATACTACATGGTTTGTTTTATTTTTTTTAATAGAAAGCAAACAGATCTGAGGCAAGGAACTAAGAAAACTAGTTAACTTCAAGTGCTTTTCTGCAATGTGCTAAAAAGGATTAACAAAATTTTGAGTAAAGTGTCCTTCATGTCATGCCTGATCTCACTAGGAATTATTGTTGTTGAACGTGTGCTAAATATTAATTTGTAAGAAAACGGGTTCTCCTTATTAGTCAGCGCTAAGAACTAACTTTTCACACACTATAGTTGCAAAGACAATGTATTAAGTTGGAACTTAATGCTGTTGGGATACTGCCAAATATACATAGAGACCATGCTTCAGCGGCCCACTTCCCTAGTTCAAAGTTAATCTTGTTGGTTGTAGTGAATAAGTATCTGAAGAACAGCATCTTTACCCTTTATTGTCTTTACTACAGCAATAACATATGGAAGCTTAGTAGGTTTCTGCTACTGACCAGGTGATGCTGATTGTATAGATGACATAAAGCATGACATAACTGGATTGACAATTGAACCTTCTTTCGTGTATTTTCTTGTATGGCTATTTTTAATTATTTTGAGGCCAGTGAATGTAAATGCATAAGCAATGCATCGACTTTAGTCACAGCTAAAGCAGCCAAATAAAATTGTTATTATCCCACATATATCTTTTGGAGAATAAGATTAGCCCTGATCATCCACTACAGAGTGCTCAGGCTAACTCTGCAAGCTGAACCTGCCTATTGTATATTTAATTTTTTCCCCCAACAGCAAAGTGAACGGTAAAGCTCCTGCTTTGTGTGTTCTGTGCATTCATCAGAATCCCTCGTAATTCTGCATTGTGATGGTTTTCTCTGGGGCCTTAGCAATACCTGCGACTGATTTTTGATCCCTGTGCATATATATAGCTAATTAGAGTGCCCTTATCACAAACTGTGTTTTGTTAGAGAAACAATAGTCTTATTAATTCAGTAGCTGAGTCTGGCTATACTACTGAGCAGTTTCACTGATGGCATATGGGCTATTCATAGCTGTACTGAAATATCTTCCACAGGGTAACAGCCTTAATTTGTATTCGAGTTACATATAAGGAAACAAAAGTGAATATTTTACCAAAGCAGAGAGAAAAAATATCCCATGAAAGTATAAGTGTTAACCATTTGTACACATTGTTCCTGATTCTTCTGGAAAATGTCATGTCAGTAGAAAACTTTCTTCTGGTCTATAAATATGTAATTGATACAGAACTATTTTTTAAAAAGAAAAGAAAGATATATAAGTGGGGAGATTTTCATAGTGTTCAGTATGTGTTTTTCTAATGTGTATTTATTAAAGTTAAGTAATTTACCTCTTTCTGATTCTATATTTCTTATTTTAAAAAGCATAAAACACAGTTGTAACACAAGATTAATCCTTACAGAAGAGTGCACAACTCCAGCTACCAGATAGGGCAGCCAGCATATCTTTCTACCATCTTATATTTCATATTCTTATTTCCATTCTTTGTTGTTGTGTACCTTCAAGTCATTTCCAACTTATGGTGACCCTAAGGTGAACATTAAGGTTCCTTAATTCCTTAAGAATTCCTTAAGGTGTACCAGGGAATTCTAAAAGAAAATCAACATGTGCTTTATAGAGTATAGCAAAGCCTTTGACTGCATAGATCATGAAAGGTTATGGAACGCCCTTAAAGACATGGGAGTGCCAACAAATTTGATAGTCCTAATGAAGAATCTGTACTCAGGACAAGAGGCTACTGTCAGAACAGAACATGGAGAAACAGAATGGTTCCCAGTTGGCAAAGGAATCAGACAAGGCTGCGCCCTATCACCCTACCTGTTCAATTTATATGCAGAACATATTGTAAGGAAAGCAGGCTTGGACACAGAAGAAGGAAGAGTGAAAATAGGAGGAAGAAATGGCAGCAATCTGAGATGTGCAGATGACACCTTAGTACTAGCAGAAAACCTCACAGACTTGGAACAACTACTAAGGAAGATCAAAGAGGAAAGTGCAAAGGCAGGCTTACTGTTGAACATAAAGAAAACAAAAATAATGACCACAGAGAACTTACACACATTCAAACTAGACAATGAGGAAATAGAAATAGTAAAAGAGTTCTCATATCAGGGATCAAACATTGATAGAAATGGGGACTGCAGCCAGGAAATCTGAAGAAATCTAAGAATGGGGAGGGTGGCTATGAAAAAACTAGAAAAGATCCTAAAATGCAAAGATATACAACTCAGCACAAAAGTTAGAATCATACAAGCTACTGTATTCCCTATTACCATATATGGATGTGAGAGCTGAAAGTTAAGAAAGATGATAGGAGGAAAATCAATGCATTTGAGATGGTGCTGGAGAAGAGTGCTGAGGATCCCATGGACAGCCAAAAGGACAAACAAATGGGTCCTAGAGCTGGAAACCTCCCTGGAAGCCAAGATGACCAAACTGAGGCTATCATCCTTTGGACACATCATGAGAAGTGAGGACTCACTGGGAAAGACAATAATGCTGGGAAGGTGGAGGGAAGTAGGAAGAGAGGAAGGCCACATGCCAGATAGATGGACTCTTATTAAGGACGTCACAAATATTATTAAGGGGTTGCAGAAAATAAGCGGAGCAGTGGAGGACAGAGGGTCTTGGAGATGTCCCATCCATAGGGTTTGGCAAAAAAACTAGAGATCGACTCAAGGGCAGTTAACAACAATAACAAAGGCAAACCTACCATAGGGTTTTCTTGGCAGGATTTGCTCAAAGGAGGTTTCCCATTGCCTTCCCCTGAGGATGAGAGCATGTGACTTGCCCAAAGCCACCCAATGGGTTTCATGGCCAAACTACAAATCCCAACCCGGGCCTCCAGAATTCCTCAACATTCAAACCATTACACTGGCTCTATTTCCTTTCTAGTTTTGGCTAATTTTGAGTTTGCAATCACCTGCTGAAATGTATAAGTAAGCAAACATTTATTGGCAATAAAATATTCATGATGGTTGGTTTAGTGTTAGTTTTCATGCTGGGGATCTTCACTGCCTTTCCAGTTCTGTACCTGATTCAACTTGTGTACTTTTATATAAAGAACAAATGTCTTAGGTGCTATAGGAACAATCTCCAAATGTTTTTTTCCCTTTTTACTAAAAGCTGCAATGAGAATTTGCCACTTCAAGTAGAGGAATGATATGGGGAGGAGCTGCTCATCTCTTTTCCTCCCCACAATTTGTTGCCTTAAAATTTCTCTTCCCCACCTATTTCCCTTTGCAGGAGAAAAGAAACAGCAACCCTATATGACAGAAAGACAAAGTATTTAAAAAGCAGCCATTAACTTTCTCCTTACACACACGCACACACACAACATTAGCAGCAGCAGCAGCCCAACATATTCTTTCACTACTGTTCCTTTTTACTGAGGCTGCTTTTTGAGGGGTTTTTTAAAATCTATTTCATTTTCCCCTTATATTTCTCTAAAGAACAAACTCATCCCTGTTCTATGAATTCCATCCTCACTCATCTACCCACAAATTGTTTTGCATTTGAAGAGTCAAGACTACTTGCGATTGTTTTGTGGTATGTGTCCTCTTTGTTTAAACCTAAAAGGATTCTGAATACTGTTGCTTTTCTAATTTATGTGTAGCTATATTGGGACAACTGTTAGGCATAAAACTAATATTTTTTAGGTGTGCGTGAAGAGTAACCATGACTTCAGTAGTCAAAGTGGTTGAAATATAAAATATCATAAGTCATTTAACCCTCACAATCTTTGCATAACAGCAGCTAATACACTGTGCAAAAGAATCTTGTCGCATCTTTGAGAATGAGGAAAAGAGATTGGTAACATTTGTAAGCTTAAGTCTATGAAGCTTATGCTACCAGTTTCTTTGTCTCAGTGTGTCTCAGAGTTGCTACATGATCCCTTTGCATGTTTATCCATACTAACACAGCTATGTCTTTGTATTCTGTGACCGTGGAAAGCAGCTAATATTGGTTATTGTAAAATTGGTTAGCTCTCTCACAACTGATGTTTTTATATAATAAATCTGTATGAAACATATTTGTAAACATCTGTACTTTGTTCAGTGAGCTAGTGGGTGAATAGTTACACAAATTCAGCCATACAAAGATCTATAGATGTGTTTAAGGGCCGAGGCAGACTGACCCAAAGGGGCGGTACAGAGCCGCCCCTGGGAGTGACGGATCGGGGCCACAACAATCACATGCTGCGGCCCTGATCCTCCTTTTTGCTGCCCCCAAAGGAGCAGCAAAATGCCACTAATTTTGGAGGCGGCAAAAGGCTGCCCTTTCAGCCACAGCGGCGGCTGTTTCGCACCCTTTTGGTGCAGTGTGTGTGCATGCTGCGCCAAGAGGGCATCCTGACGCTGTGTGAATGGGCACGTGGCGTCAGTACAACATCGGTGTGGGGTCAGGGTGGCCGGCGTGCAGCTGCCCACCCCAACTCCATCCCCAGGCCAGCCCTTTAGGCCGGTCTACAAAGCCTCTGTCAATCTTGTTGCTCAGACAGCAGGGAGGCAGCTAATTGCTTACTGTGCAAGCTCAAAACCATGGGCAATCGGCTGCTCAAGTGTGGGATCCAGTGTAACTGTGCTGGCATATATTTACACAATACAGTCAGACCACTATATCCATGGATTCAACGTCCATGGCTTGAAAATATTTCCCCAAAAATATAAATTCCAAAAAGCAAGCCTTGATTTTGCCATTTTCTATAAGGGACACCATTTTGCTATCCACTGTATTTGCTGTCCACTGTATTTAACGGGACTTGACGATCCTTGGACTTGGGTATCCATGAACCAAGCCCCAGCAGATACCAAGGGTCTATTGTATTCCCTGATTCAAATGCAAGTTATCTGTGTTGAATAATAAGGCTCTAAGACTAAGAGGCGAAGCAGACCAGCAAAAAACACTGGCTTTGGGGTGGCTGGGGGTGGTGGTGGCATAAGCATGACGCACATCCAGATGCTGCCCCCAATCCAGCGTCACACTGCCCCACTGACCACACAGTGGGCAGCATCACAGCATTCTGCCAGCGTGGCGTTTACATGTGCCGCACCATAGAAAAGCTGTCGGCGCGGCAGAAAGGGCACCTTTTTCCACCCCAAAAAGGAGCGGCATATTGCTCCAATACGATGCTCAAAGGGGCAGTGTCAAACTGCTCCTTCAGGGCCGTCTGCTTCGCCTCTAATTCTAGCTCCAACTCACTGTTTGTTTACCACAGAAATAGTGATGTGTAGAATCATGAGGTTGAAATATGGCAAAAAATTCTCCTATCTCCCTAGGAGGAATAGAGAGGCATGTTTGACCCCTGACTTCTACAGCTTTTCCTTTAGATGACTTTTCTACATGTGGGATGGGAGCTTAGCAGCTAACACCGGTTTCCCAGAATAGTACTTTTCCCATACTGGGCAGCTGGTATCTGTTTTATTATGACAGTAAAAGTTTCCTTCTTTTGGTTTCCAGGATTTATTTATTTATTTTAAATTACAAAACCATACTGTCATAATGAAATATTGCTTCACATTCAATATAAAATTGTTTCATTTTCCTGGAGAAGCAAATACACAGTTCTCCCAAAGAAGAAACCATGTGCTCAGCAGCTTCTCTTTCGAAGCACAAACTGTCGCCATCAGTTCTAGCTTTTTTGCCAAATGGGGTCCATCTAACTTTGGTTAATGGGGGAAATTTCATTTCTCCCTTTCATGGCTGTCAGCTTTGAGCGATCCAACAGCCCTTTTGACATGCTTCGCTTATAAGTTTGCCTGCCAACAGCCTGTAGAAAGTTCCAACTGTCTGTTAAGTCTTCTACTGCTTTCATAAAATATGTCCAGACATTTTTTATAGGTGGGATTTCCCAGAAACTCAAGACTTATATTCCAAAATTCTGACCATGTTCCCAAACCTAGTCAAGATGTCTTTTTCTTTTCAAATATGTCTGGTCTGTGTTGCAAACAGAGCACTCTGAAGCCATATTGAAATAATCCTGGTCCTATTTAAATGCCACTCCAAATAAGAATCCCCCCATTAAATTATATTTCAGTCCCCAAATTTCTAGTATTGCAGAAACCGTAAATCAGGGGGTAGGCAACCTTTCCCCTTTAAGGACCGAGGGACTTCAGCTCCCAGAAGCCTCAGCCATGTTGGCCAATAGTCCCATGTTGGCCAATAGTTCCTGGGATTCTGGGAGCTGAAGTCCCTCTGCCCTTAAAGAGGAAAGGTTGCCTACCCCTGCCGTAAATTATTTGCACCTAGAATTCTTCTGTTTGCTGTGTTTGCATTATGTTGGTATATTTGTGAATGCTCAGATTCAGTTACTGAAAGGCTAAAAATTTAGGTTACTGAAAGGCTAGAAATTTGGAGAAAGTTACTGAAAGGATAGAATTAAAAAAAAAATCCTGAAGGAAAATTTCATGGTGGAGACAGAATTCTTATTTGGGGACAATGCACTCATCCCCCCCTCCCACATAGCTAAATCATCCTATGGGATCCTGTAGTTTGTAGTTTGGTGAGGCACTAGAGGAGCTCTCTACCCCTCCCTAAATTAAAAATCCCAAGATTCCATAGAATGTTGCCATGGCAATTAAAGTAAAATGATCCCATGTTGTTCTGGGATCATGCATGCTGAAATGCTCAGTACAGTGGCTGGCTAAGTAGTATTTTCAGTAGGCCAACTGTATGAAGAAGGGTGCTTCAGTGTTCTTTCCTGGGGTGGATGTTGCTTAACATCTTTATATATGACTATAGGGAGGAACAGATTGCCAAAAAAAACACTGGGTTGGGGGGCCACCATGGAGCCGCACACCACAGCAACTGCACACCGCAGCTCCGATCTTGCTATTTGCTGGTGCAAAAATCCGGCTTTTCTGCCGCCACCGCAGCTTTGCAGCACTCCAGTGTAGAAATGCTGCAACGCCAGAGCACCGCAAAGCTGCCTCCATGTAAATGGCCAGGGGGCTTCGCAGTGGTTTCCTGCCTGCTTGGGGGCATGCGTCATCTAAACAACATGCCCCCAAGCCGCTGGGAAGCCAGCTTTTTATGCCAGTCTATTCCGGCTCTTACACAAGCATACTGGGTAGGCAGGAAGGCTGCCAAGTAGCAGGGGTAATGGTCCGATGACAGTCTTCAGTGCAAGAGAGGGTCTAGATTTTTATTGGAAACCCTCTCTCTCCCCCAAAATGCAACTGCTAATGAAAGCCTGTGAAAGAGCTTAGAAATATTACTTATTTGACTGTAGCTCCCCAAACCCCCCACCCAGCATTGGAGATGCTCACTGGGATATTCTCGGAGCTGTGGTTAAACAAAGAAAAAAAAAGAATAATGTTTGAGTTCTGGCCTGCAGAAGTTATCATTGCCAGCAGATGGTGTTATTGATCTAGCAGGGATTATGGTTAAGAAATTCCCTAAGGAACGAAGAAACAAAATCAAATGTGATCAGACATAGCTAGGTGTTTTCCAGATGGAATGTAAAGAATGGAAACCAAAATTGTCATCATACCCTGTTTGTGACTGTTGCTGTGTTGTAAAGTGGAATGAGGAAAGCAATGGCAAACTCTCTAGGAACAAATTGCACCATGAAAATCTCTTGACAGGTCTACCTTGGGGTCATCAGAAGTTAAAAATGATTTGAAGGCACACAATCACAACAGCAAGGCAAAATAAGTGGTATCTTTATACGGTTTCAAGCTTTAATTTATCTGTAACTAAATACCCAGACTGTGTCCACAAGGAAGAAAAAATATGTTCCGGCCCCATTCCTCCACTGATCTCTTTAGACCAGGGGTAGGCAACCTTTTTGAGCCGGGGGCCGGGTTGCTGTCCCTCAGACAATTGATGGGCCGAAGCACCAAAAATAAATAAATAAATAAATAAATAAATAAATAAATTAAAATTAAAAAAGAATTAAAAAATTTAAAAAAATGCATGCACACTCTCTCAGCCCCAGAAAAGCCATGGCAAAACCCCTGTGAAGATTTTGCCAAGAAAACCCCAAGAACAAGTAATAACAACAGTAATCAATATCATCATGGGGGGGCGGCAGCAGTGGGGGGGCGGCGGTGGCAGGACTGGTTTGGGGCCGGTCCAAAGGCCTTGCTGGGCCGCATCTGGCCCCCGGGCCTTAGGTTGCCTACCCCTGCTTTAGACTGCACAGGGCCAAAATGGGGTGGAAATGAACCCAATTCACTCTCCAGGGTAATTCTCCTTTTTGTTCCTGATCAGGACAGAAACCCCACAGAATCCCCTGAGCATATGGACTGTTTGGTGGTATAGGGACGCATTGGTGGGCAAGTGAGCTGCTGATCTCTTTCAGTATAAAACTTCCAACTCACTACAGCATTTTCACTTTTGAGTTTGTACAATTCCCCCATGACACCCCTTTTGCAAACGTGCAAACTGATTGCACAAGCACACATTAGCATAATACCATCTGTACAGTGCACAAATCCAAATTGATTGCACAAGTGTGCATTCAAACAACAATGTGCATGGACAGTCCTGCTGGTATCAGTCAGTTGTGGGTGCTGGTTGTGCAGATAGCTCATCCTTCTCATGGATCTGGAAGCCCCAGCAGTAAGCCAGGCTTTCCCATCAGTTCAGACACAGCCCCAATTATGGAAACAGCAAGCAAAATAACAGACCGGCATGGTGTAGTGGTTTAAGTGTTTGGAAACCAGGGTTCACATCCCTGTTCAGCCCTGCAATCCCATTGGGTAGTCTTAGGCAAGTCACATACTCTCAACCTCAGAGGAAAGCAATGACAAACTCTCTAGGAACAAATTGTGCTATGAAAATCTCTTGACAGGTTTGTATTGGGGTCATCACAAGTTACAAATGATTTGAAGGCACACAATCACAACAAGTGGTATCTTTATATGGTTTCAAGCCAAACTGGCAGGCTGTATTATGTATGTATTTGATTTAGGCAGTAGGTGCAAAGGAAGTGAAAGGAAAACAAAGGATTGGACGCAGAAAAGCTGAGATAGCAGTGAGTGCTAAAACAAAGCCTAGAAGAGAATTGGCAAAAGTAACCAGAAAGAAGTGTAGTGTGAAAAAGAAACTGGCCCAAATCTCACTGAAATTGTGAGGGACAGAAGTTAAAGGAGACACAAAGCCTTCATTCAGGCAATGGGAGTCATAGGACTGATAGTCTGATTTATATATAATTTAGTGTGTATTTTACATAGAGAATGGCTCTCTGGACCTTATCCCACGGGGACAGAAGCACTCGCATTCCCGTCCCATCGCGCTTCCTTGGCCAGAAAGCAGCATCATCCCAGCATCATTCTGGTCGCGGGAAATGTAATTCCCGTTTCGACCAGGCATTCAAAAGAACGGGGATGATGCCTGGATGATGCAGCATCATGCTGCATTGGGACGGGGATGCGAGCGGCTTACCTGTGACGTCGTTTGATCAGCCGGCGACAGGAAGCGCGGTCGCACAGGGATGCGACCGGGATGCGACGGGGGTGGGCAGGGCCTCCCTGCGACACCGTGTGATCAGCCGGAAAGAGGAAGTGCGATAGCACAGGGATGCGACCGGGATGCGACGGGGATGGGCGGGGCCTCCCTGCGACGTCGTTTGATCAGCCGGGGTATGGATGCGCAATCACATGGGGATGCGAGCACTTTAGACCCCCGTGTGGTAAGGTCCTCTGCTGGGACACATCTGAGCTTTCTGGAATCACATGGTAAGGGTCTCAAAGGCTTCTGTGTTTTGGTTCCGTTTGGTGTTTGGCTTACTCCTGAAATTTGTAGCACCTGCACAGACTTGAATAAAACAATGAAGACTACATATTCTCTGCCAAAGACTCCAGTTGATTTTACCCAAAACACTCCAAAGGCATGGTACTTTAAGAAGCAAAATGTAATAAATCATAATCCAGAAAAGCAGCATGCAATAGCTCCTTGATGAATTTCACAGCTGACATGCAGCTATTTGGTAAAAGAGGCGGGTGGATATAGACCAGCGCTGAGAGAGCAAAATGCTCAAGGAATAAGATCAGGGTCAATCAGTAGATAGCTTGGGGGGACTTCTATTTGTAGAGGGAAATGTTCAATAAGTTGAACTCTTTCTGGTTTCTTTGTTTGGTTTTAAGACAAGCAGAGGAGTTTAACTCAGAAAAAAGTCAAGTCGCTTGCAAACCCCTTCTTCATACTCCACTCTTGCTCAGCTATACCTGTCTATTTTGAAGGTGAAATTAGTTGTTTAAAAGTTGTAAGAAAGTATATTTCCTTTGAAAGTTCTCATATTTTGTAAGTAATTTGGGGGGTGGGCAGGTTGTCACCAAAGAGTCCAAAATATTTTATTCCAAAAAATTCTGAAGGTGCATATAAGAGAAAATAAAATCCTTCTGTGTGTCTGTGTATCAAAGGATAAATCAGTTAGGGATATACACCACCTGTTTCCATGTGGAAATTTTAGAAAAACAGCCTTTAAATTTTATGTAAAATTGATAATTACAAAAAATATGGAATATTAAGGAAAAGGTTGTTCAAAATCTATTTCTATTTGTTAATTTTTTTCCAGTCATGGAGGCTTTGGGGCTATAAATACAAAAGGAATAGGAAATTTCTAACTAAGGGAGCTTCCATTTTTATTATTATTTTCATCACACTGCTGTCTCAGATACAGTCACCAAAAAGTGGCAAAGTGAGAACAAAGGAACGCCCTTCAGTAAATTCTTTCTATGCTTATCCCCAAAAAAGTAAAGAAAGAGGACGAGGAAGAGAGAGACCTGGGATCCTTTCACTCTACCCAGTTATAGTACTGTGATTCCATATTAACTACCATGGCTACATCCTATGGGTCCTGGGGTTTGTAGTCTGGTGAGCCACTAGAGCTCTCATCTGAGAATTGTAAATTTATTGTTCTTGTTGTGTATCTTCAAGTCATTTCCCAGCTCTGGCAACCCTAAGATGAACCTCTCCTAGGGTTTTCTTGGCAAGTTTCTTCAGAGGGGATTTGCCACTGCCTTCCCCTGAGGCTGAGAGAGTGTGACTTCTCCAAGGTCACCCAGTGGGTTTATATGGCTGAGCCTGGTTTTGAACCTTGTTCTTCAGAGTCAATGTCCAAATGCTCAAACCACTATGCCATGCTGGCTCTCCTTGTAAATTGTAAATACACCTCCCTAAACTGCAAATTACAGAGTTCCATAGGATGGAATAACTACTGAATAATGTATCACCTAGAGATAAACCCAGAATAAGTTATGACAGTTAAAGTGGAGTCATGGCATTATAAGTGTGTCTTGTGAAAGGGCTCCAAGCAAGGCACACCTTGGTGGGAATCTCCATTTGTCGTAGAATTACATCCTGTCCTGTGTCTCTTCCCTTTTCTCCACTGACATCTTCCCACAAATGGAAAGCTTGCACATGGTTGTGGGAGGGTTAAAATTGTACCAAAAATGATCAGAAAACCAAACAACAGCAAAACCAACTTTGAATTGTGGATATTTGCCTCTGGTTCATGCCTCTCCCAAGGCTTTTTTTGCATATACTGTTTCTGTTTCTCGCTGTCTTTTTGTTTCTCCTCCAGTTTCCTAAATTGTACCAAGTGAGCCTAAAGAAGGGTTCTGAAGAACCCAAAGGCTCACCATATTTGTGACATTTTGTTGTTGTTGTTATTGTGTGCCTTCAAGTCGTTTCTGACTTATGGTGACCCTATGGCAAAAGTGGGATGCAGTGGCTCAAGTGGTTAAGACGCTGGCTCTGTTGATTGCAAGATCGGCAGGTTGGCAGTGCGAGGCCTGGGTGCTGCATGATGGGGTGAGCTCCCATCACTCTGCCAGCCTAGCAGTTTGAAAGCATATAAATACAAGTAGATAAATAGGTACCACTTTGGTGGGAAGGTAAACAGCATTCTGTGCTATCATGCTGGCCACATGATCACAGAGTAGTCTCTAACAATGCTGGCTCTTTAGCTTAGTAATGGAGATGAGCACCACCCCCCTACGGTCAGAC
Source organism: Phrynosoma platyrhinos (assembly GCA_020142125.1). Lineage (NCBI taxonomy): Eukaryota > Metazoa > Chordata > Lepidosauria > Squamata > Phrynosomatidae > Phrynosoma > Phrynosoma platyrhinos. The sequence goes on along the minus strand of JAIPUX010001232.1, from coordinate 97,390,294 downwards.
ACAACTTAATAACATTATTAACAGGGAAAGGCAAATGTCTCACGGGGTTTTCTTGGCAAGATTTGTTCAGAGGAGGTTTGCTATTACCTTCCCGAGAGGCTAAGAGAGTGTGACTTGCCTAAGGTCACCCAGTGGGTTTCATGGCCGAACGGGGAATCAAACCCTGGTCTCCAGATTGGTAGTCAAACACACAAACTGATATTTTAGTGATCATTATAAAGGTGTTTGAGAACCCTAAATTTTGTCTGGTACAAAAAACTAGAATTTTGTCTAGGACAGATAGAAAGATAGATTAGTATAAAATGAAGATTTTATGAATAAGCATATTTATAGTCTGAAACATAACAGCTGCAACCATGTCCTGAGGACTTGGGGACTAATAGATCTGTTTACCACTGTTGCTTGAGCTGCTCTTCCTTCCTGGGTAATTTTTTCAAATACGCTACTTATGACATGCCTGGACCTCTTGTGGAGCAATATCTCTGAGGGTTTGTACTGATCTGTATTATTCCATTGTAATACACATACCATTTAATTGCTTCAGCTGTTCATTTCTTTTCTGTCATCCCAAGCTCAAGATTTGGAAGATTTTTGATAGCTCCTGTTGTCCTTGTTGTGACAGCTTCAATAGACTCTATGATGATAGCAAACCTTTAATATTCTTTTTGTATAAATCAAATAAAGCAAAGATGAGAAGGTTCTCTCATGCTGTTCTGTCGCCATTTGCCTCCCAGTTATAACTGTGCTTTAATGTAAAAAAATATATTCAACGTATGTCCCATTCAGTGGGAGCAAACTGTCATTCAATGGCCATTTTATGGTGAGACTTTGCATAATATACTCCCCATTAAGTCTAAATTTACTTCAGAGAGAGGTTGGGAGAGCACTGCCAATATGTAGATGCAACCCTGTGCATATTTACAATATAACATAGTGGGTCTTACTTGGATAATATTATAGCTAATCTACAACCATACACATGCACACAGATCTTCCTTCCTTCAGTTCTGGTTGCTATAACAGATGTACTAGACTTGCTATTTTGAAAAAGGAACACACATACGGCTTCAAGGGAGACGTAAGGGAGACATAAGTACTCATACCTGTGTTTCCAAAAAGTCAGATTCTTCTGAATTATTTCAGATTTATAAAGGAAGGAAAAGGACCTCAAAATGTTTCATCTGCCTATCTTTTCACACAAAGGAATCACTAGGAAATTTTGTTTGGATTTGTTGCTTGCCTTCAAGTTATTTCTGAGTTATGGTGACCCTAAGGCAACCCTATCACAGTGGTTTCTTGACAAAAGTTGCTCAGAGGGGAGATGCCATTACTTTCCTATGAGACTGAGAGGATGTGACTTGCCCAAGTCATCCAGTGGGTTTCCAAAATCAAGCAGAAAGACTCTTCCTGGAGTCCTAGTCCACTACACCATGAGAAATGTTAGTTTATTCCTATCTCTATTTGTGTCCAATATATTCTTTCCCCTGGCCCTGGGGGGGGGGGGGAAATCAGATATATTTAAAGTGCTGCATGCAGCATCACCAATAAACCCCTCTAGGATCATAGGTCATTTGTTTCAAATAAGGGAATCGAAGATAATTGATTCCTCTGAAATACTGTATCCGTAATGTTATGCCTTACATTAGATTTCTCCAATATGGTGCCCTCCAGGCATTTTAGATTACTAAATCTGGACATGGACAACAGTCAGATTTGATCGAATGTGGAATCCAAAACATCTGGAGGGGACCAACTTGAGAAGAACTGGCTGACACCATGATTCGAGAAGCAACAAATGAAAGAAGAGAAGTTTGGATCCTTTCCATTTTGCCTTTTTGCCTGCATGCAAAGACCTTTTTGTTTAGGTAGGATTTTGGCAACTGGCTGGTAGCCAGAGAAAGCAGGGTGTTTAATATGTGGCTGCTACATTTTCTTTATTGCTTCTGTATTTTCAACTGCTTTTAGCACCACTGTATTTTTAACATATTGTATTTAATTGTGTTTTAAAATTATAATAGGCTAGGATGGATTTTTTTTTTAATCTGTACCTTTGGGTTTTGTTTTTTTTTAAGTTAATCTGGCTGTGAACCACCTTGTAGGCACATTTTTTTCAGGAGTAAGGTGAAATATCAATCAAATAAATCTTCATTGTAAAGACTATATTTTTTCAGGTTTTGTCATTTCCAATTCAAGAGTAGTGTTTGTTCATTTGCACAAATCTAGGGGCAAAGAGAGTTGAAGTTGCAATCAGTGTGTCTGAAAATAAGCCTGAAGGAATCAGGTCTTCATTCCAGCTTCTGTTTTGAATTATTGCTGTCAAGAGGTGACTGTCACTCAAAATTATATCAGAATTGCCTTCTGTAATTTCAACCAGACTGTGAGACTGGTAAGTAAGTGAACATGCAAGTTCTTTTCTCACACCACCTTTTTCTGCTAGAAGTCCAAAATGAACATCTTATCGTTTGCCTACAGCTGTGCATTTTATATGCCAGAAGCACTACAGTGTAGAATTATTTTCTTTTTCTTTTTAGGTGATGTTCAATACATGACACTTGGAATTTATACGGATTAAAATATGAAGTTTTCCACCCTAAACATTTGAAGAAAATATATATTTGGATACCAGCAGATCTTTAGATTTTATTTTTATTTTGCGAAAGATGGTTTTAGGACCCAGAACTACAGCAACAAGGCAAGCAGTTGCAGTTGCTAAAAGCATTTTCCTGAAAGCTGTGAATATATATTTTAGTGCTGAAAACTTTCCCTCCTTTTTGGATTTTTTTTTTTAAGGTAGGAGATATTTAGAGTCCTTCAAGCAGAATATGAGTAAAAGAGATTGCTTTCATTTTAGAAGGATAATGCCAGCTCTCACTACTCGGTGCCCACCCCGACTTTTAAAATTTAGCACAGCTGGCAGTTTAAAAACTGTAGACAGACTTCTCCAAGGGTGAAATGTTACCATCAAAATTACTGGCACTAACTGGGGGATAAATGTAGTTCATTTCCCCAGTGCTAAGTGCAATTTTGTCTTCTGTGTCAAAGGCAGCTAATCCAAGCTTGCAGTACAGCCTTGTACATCGATTGCCCAGGGGCTTCTTCTAGCTCTGAAGCCAAAGAGAGTTGCTATGGGAATCAAGAGGGCACTTGGAGACAGGATCCAGGGCTTGGCTTTCTCCCATCCAATGTTGCCGGAGTCATAGGAATGAATAGGGGGAGGGATGAAGAGGAGGTGGCAAGGAGGCAGGGAAAAATGAATGCATGTCAGAGGAGGGACTGTTGTAGCTTGTGACTGTGGAATGAAGGAGAGCAAAGAATAAAATGCATCAGGCAGAGTAAGGGTTCTGCCACATTTGCCCATCCAGACCATCTTCCTGCTGTAGAGTTAAAATGCAAGAGTAGTCTTTGTAGCAAAACTACAACAAAAGTCTGAATCTAAACAGGTCTTCGGAAGGATGGGATCTAGCTCATCCACATACCGGCCCAAGTATGTCTATTTGGAGATTGATGGACGAATTCAGAAGGTACTTTTCCCTCTCCTTCTTTATGTGCAGCTACTGTCTTTACCCGATTGCTTTTGCATTAAATTGATTCATTGTCTTTTTTTGTATTATGAGTTGGAATTACATCCTTATCTGGCTACAAATGTTGCTGCCTTCTTTGGGCAGCCTGGAAATATGAATACAGTAGTGTCATTCTTGCACAATCTTTGGTTTTGCCAGTGAGTAAATGGCAAGAGAACTCTTCAGAGCATATTAATGGTCTCAGGATGGCATGACTCTGGAATGCGTGTGTGGATGCCGACTTAACTGGAACAATTTTGGAGTGCAGTAATATAGATGTGCATGCAGTTTCATAGGAGTTTAGGGGTTCTGTGCTAGCAGATCACAATGTCAGTGCAAACTGTTGTTGTTGTTGTTGTTACACATCAAGGAATTAGAATTGGAGATTAAAGTAGTGTAGGTGTAAAAAGTCATTTAAAAATTATATTGCTCTCTAATAATATCTGCCTGTGGTGCTCTTTTCAGGAACCTTATATGTATCTAGGCACACATACACACAGCGTTAAACTTCTTCCATAACTTCCAGTATGATCTCTGTGTGTGTGGGGGGGGGGGGGGGGTTAGCAAGAAGTGGAAGTTAGCAAAGGAGGGGCTGAATTTTAAACCTAAATGAAAACAACATCAGGTATTCATTTTGTGCATATCCCAGCTTCTCATCTCTTAACCTCCCCTACAATAAGGAATGGAAGATAAGTGGACTTGAAAAATCAAATCAGTTTTATGTTTGAGGTGTCACGGTTTCACCCATGTTCTCTTTTCTCATATGGAAAAGGGGAATTGCAGATAGTTTGTTCACCTCTCTCCTCTAGATAGTAAATTATATCAGAGTACTACTTAAATATCAATATACCTCCTAACCTGCCTTTGTAAATTCAGTGACTATAGCAAAGTAAGGCTGAAATCCTGTACATATTTGTATGAGAGTAAACACCACTCTCCTTAATAGGATTTACATCTGAGAAGATAGACATAGGATTCTGTGTAACAGGTTTTCCAGAGGAATTTTTATTTGTAAATTATATCATTGTGCAGCTGAAATGTTAGGTTAAGATGTTAAAATGGTAGAGAACCAGAACACTGAAGTTGCACCAGCCCTTTTCTACTACCAGTGGTATAGTATCCCTAATGCCATGTAACAAAAGTAGCTTGGGGTAGCCTTGCTCTTTGGAGATACCCTAGCTGCTGGGCTAAGCATAGAGAAGACAGCAGACATGAAAATCCTCCTGTCGGTGGCAAGGGATTATAACAAATACCCCAAACAAATTAAATATAAATCTATTCCCTTTTAAAATGGTGGATGGAGGGACTTTTGAGATCCCTGGCAATGACATAGTATGCATTAATAATTCTCAAAAATTCCACATCTAATAAATGGTTATTACAGTGTCATAGTCCATACGCATGGCGCTAGCACATATATGGTGCTCTGCAGCCTGCAGAGTATTTGAAAACTTCCAGTGGTGTGAACTATAGCAGCTAGAGTTTTGGCTGGGGCTCATCCTAGAAAACATAGGTTTTCAATAGCCTGCCATCCATGGTTTTCAATAGCCTGCCATACATTTTCAAGCACACTAAGTATTAGTCATCAACTTCAAAGCCCTAAGCAGAGTCAATCCAGGACATTGACAGTGTAGCCATTACCCATATAATTCCCATGCCCACAAACCAAGCAGAGGCTCGGTTTCCTCCTTTTCCCATCAGAAGCTCAGAATGGGGCCTTTTCCCATATGGTGGCCAGGTTGACGTTCCCTCCCCCATGATGTCCAACTAACCCACTTTTTCCTTGACATATTAGTCCAGGGGTAGGCAACCTTTCCCCTTTAAGGGCCGAGGGTCTTCAGCTCCCAGAAGCCTCGGCCATGTTGGCCAATAGTCCCATGTTGGCCAATAGCTCCTGGGATTCTGGGAGCTGAAGTCCCTCGGCCCTTAAAGGGGAAAGGTTGCCTACCCCTGTATTAGTCCTTTGCTAAGTTTTTTCCCTCACTGCGGTTTTGATTTGATTTCATGTTCTTGTCTTCTCTTTACTTCTCTGTCCCCTTTCCCCCACCCCTTCCTTTGTTTTCATGATGCTGGTGCTGGTTCTTTAGTTTGGATTTGTTCGTTTTAATGGATGTCTGGTATTATTTTTCCCCTTGCTTCCATTTGAAACAATATTTCAAAATTATGTTTCTGGAGTTATTTTGAGGAGCCTTCAAGGCCAAAGATGGGATAGAAATATTTAAATTAATAAATAGGTACATGAATTATTATAATTACTGTTCCAATACAGGAAATTACATTTCCCAGAACTCAACATCACAATTTGCAAGGTAGATTTAATTTCCAAAGAACTACAGGATTATCATGAGGGCTACCATCTGGACTCTCAACAAGACATGTGTAGTTCTTCATTTCTAAAGCGCAGGGGGAGAGAGAGAGAAAGAAAACCTGAAAAGACTCTAATAAGACCCTTTAACTATGAAGCCGGATGTCATTAATAGTCATCATCTTTTTCTTCCTGTCCCATTCCAACCCCGCTCAAAGCATTTGTTTTATTTGTTTGCCATTGTTATGCTTTGGCTGTTTAAGGCTTCCAGAGACAGACTAAAGTCCATTGTGAGCAGACTGAAGCTGCACAGAAATAGCAAAGAGCAGAAACCAGAAGCTGGAGAGACTGGGAAAAGATAGCTGAGGAAAGTGGGCTTCTTGATAAAGAAGTCCCTGGGCCTCTGCAGGACGATGGACAGCTCCAAAGCAGCCAACTTGATCCAACAGCTGGCAGAAATGAACTAAACAACCACTGTAGCACATCTGGGCAACTATGGCCTTCCAAGTGTTTTGTTGCTCTAGTTGTTTGTCTCATTAGCTTCAGTCAGCATTGCTGGTGAGAAATTATGGGAGTTCCGGCCAAAAATATTTGAAGGACGACAGTTCTGCACTCTTGTCTTATATATTGGGTTGTTGTTGTTGCTGGTGCCTTCAACTCATTTCCAGCCTATGGTGACCCTATCATGGGGTTTCTTGGTGAGACTTCTGGTATCTTGGACAAGAAGGAATGGGCAAACATGAAATGCTGAGCAATGCACTCTCAGGGACTTCCATTTGCCTGACTGTGTCACCTGGACTGCTTGCCACTTAAACTGTGTTTTGGTCTTTACTAGAGACCCACCATAATTTGGGCTGCAGATTTGTCTAGGCTACAGGTGCACTCTTGTGTCACATCTAGGATGGTATCTGGGTTTGCACTGATGACTAGAAAGAGTCCCCTTCCTCCAATTTTTTAAAATTCATTCAACAAGCCCAGAACAGTCAGACACTGAAGCAGCAGTTCTGCATGTTTTTTGAAAATGTTTAAAATTGGTTGAAGATATTACAGAATTGTGGCTTCTGCTCATGAAAAACAAGTACTGTACATCAGAATCCATGGCCAAGTTGCCAAGTACCGGCAGAGTTAGTGCATACTAGGCCCTAGTTATTCTCTAGTCAACAACAAACTTTACAGACATCAGAGCCTTTCCTATGGGAGCCACTGTAAGTGGGCTACAAGCCAACTTGAAATTTTCTGGATAGCACAATTCATTACTAGATCTATGTGTGAACAGAAGCACTCTTTCAAATGAGCTTTCACCCACAGATCATCCTCTGTACTAGTCAGGCACAGGATTTCCAGATCCAAGAAACTGTGTGGGAGGTGACATCTCTGTCCTCAAGAAAGATAGTTAAAAGAAGAAATGAAGTGCTTCCTTATACTTCAAGCCTGGATGCAATGCGATCATTTGGGATATTGCAGCTGAACCCATTTTTTGTTTAAATCACTCTGATTGAGGAAACTGGGTTAATAGTGTAATTCATATAAGTATCTTAATTGTTACTTTTGACCACAAAGAACAAGGCTTCCAAAGAGCAGCATGTCAACACCTCACTTCTTTTTGGTGTTTCTATTTATGACAGGACTGTGTACTCATCAGTTCCTTATGACCTTATGTTGTTGTTCTTGTCATGTGCTTTCAAGTAATTTCTGACTTATGATGACCCTAATGCAAAACTTGCATGGGGTTTTCTTGGCATGATTTGTTCAGAGGAGGTTTGCCATTGCCTTCACCTGAGGCTGAGAGCATGTGACTTGCCCAAGGTCACCCACTGGGTTTCATGGTCAAGCTGGGAATTGAAACCTAGGGCCTCGGCAGACGGAGGCCCTGGAGCCGCCGCCGGACGGAGCGCCGGCGGAGCGGAGCCTCCGCACCGCAGCGCACCGTCGGCGCATCTAAAAGGAGCACCAAATTGGCGCTCCTTTTAGATCTAAGGGAAAGTGCGCCCCAAAAGCGGCGGGCGCACTTTCCCTGGCTCAAACGGCGCAGCGCATGTGGGCGCTGCGCCGTGAGGTCATCCCCGGTGCGCCGGCCGTGCGGACGGCCGGCGCTTCTGGGGGCGACCTCGGGGAGAGGAAGGGGCGCCGCTCGTGCGGCTGCCCCTCCTCTTCCCTGCCCGGAAGACGACTTTATTAGTCGTCTGCCGAGGCAGCTAGTCTCCAGACTCATAGTCCAACACTCAAACCACTACACCCTGCTGACTTGTATTAAACCAGACAAATCTGGATTATTTTTAAAAAATGACTTCTTGTAGACTTGTTCTAAACTCTTGATATAGAATATGTCCTGTATTCTGGAGAACCTTCACACAATGCTTTACGTTGATTTCCAAATATGCTAGGAAGAAAACACACATAAAAACCTGGTTTTGTTCCATCATTAATCTCTAAAAAGCATTTGTATTATTGAAGATTACAGGAGAAGGACAGCTGCCTGAAAAGATGCTACAAACTCTAATTTAAAAAATAGCTAGACAGCAACTTCCCATACATTTATCAGTAATGAAATATTATCTGTATGGTGCTGGGTGTGGGAAATGGGGAGAGGAGACGATGGAAATTATTTTTTTCCATGTACATTACATCAAGATATAATTAGAAGAACCTGAGCTTTGGTTTTCCAAGGAATTTGGTTTCTAGATGGAACTTATTAAGTGCTTTCCTTTGACTTGGTTCTACAGTGAGGTAAAAAAAAACCTTTATGTCACTTATTAGCCTATGAATTTGAAATAATTTCTTTTCAAATCACAAATCACAGTGCTCTGATGCAGGGGTAGGCAACCTTTCCCCTTTAAGGGCTGAGGGACTTCAGCTCCCAGAAGCCTCAGCCATGTTGGCCAATAGTCCCATGTTGGCCAATAGCTCCTGGGATTCTGGGAGCTGAAGTCCCTCGGCCCTTAAAGGGGAAAGGTTGCCTACCCCTAAGGATTATATCTGAGTAATGAAAATGAGTATGATAAATACAGCATAGAGCCATGGATCCAATAGAGGACTGCTCATTGGCCAGTGTTTGTTATGCAGCCCAATTGACTCCTAAATGAAAACAGCTAAGTGATGTGTTACATATATATAGGCCAGCATGTAGTCAGTAAGTGACTCTTATGAAATAGATTTGCAAAGGGGTTGTGTCCTTCTAATAGGATTAGGCAGTAGAGTTACTTTTTTTCACTGAAACTCCCAAAGTACTTAAGGTAGCATGGCCAATGGATGGGGCTGTGATCTGAAGTCTAAAATAAGTAACTTTTCAACGCTTTGATAGAGACTACTGTGCCATCCTTTCCTTCTAGAGATAACCACAAATTGGATCTTAGCTGGACATTTTAAACTCTTTGCTTCATTAACAAACACAAACAGGAGGGTTGCTGTTCATGATTGCTCAGTTGCCCAAATAAGTTAACTTTTGGAAAACCAATCTTTAAGAGTTTATGAATGCAACTGGGTCACACTGAATAAAAGATTATGGTACGGAACAGACTGCAAGAAATAATCAAGCTTGAGACCACTTTAACTGTCCTGGCTCAGTGCTAAGGAATCATGGGAATTGTAGCTTTTTTTCTCTGTCAGACAGCTCTGGTGCCAGAATAAATTATAGTTCCCATGATTCCCTAGTGCTGAGTCAGGGCAGTTAAAACAGTATCAAGCTGGATTATTTCTGGCAGTCTGTTCAGGCTATGGACGTTATCACACGTGGGCCAGAAAGCGAAAATAAAGTGGAAATGAGGCATTCCGAAATTAAACGGAAAATAAACCTTGATTCCGCAAATGGAATTACCTTAATTGCGAAATTAAAGTAAGTACATTTAACGTTCACACACAAGTGAGAAAAGCCCATAAATGTACTAGAAATGAGCTTCTTGCACATGCACAGATAGAGGAATGCTTGCTGGAACAATGCGAAAAGCAGGGAAATGCTCCCAAATGCGCATTTGGTGATCACATTATGGTAAATGCGAAATTACCTTAATTGTGCATTTGCATTTCCTCCAAACAACCGAATTTCAAAAGATCGCAGTTAACACCAGTTTCTGTCCACTTTCTGTCCAGTTTCTGTGTGATGTCGTGTGAAAAAACAGGGTACTAATCCAGTTTCTGTTTGGGTTTTGTGTGGATTAACCAGCAGATTTGCCCCCGTGTGATAACGTCCTATGTCTCTGTGTCTCAGGTGATATACCTTTGAGATTTCCTCAGACAAACAATGGCTACTAGGGCTATTCAACTAATTTGGCTGTGTGTTGAAACAAATATATTTGGACTGGTTACAGACTGGGTCAGGTCAGGCTGATTCACTTGCATAGTGAGTTAACCTGGTCCAAAGTGGCCCAGAGTGTTTTGGAGATTGAGATGCTCTAATGCAGGGGTAGGCAACCTTTCCCCTTTAAGGGCCGAGGGACTTCAACTCCCAGAATCCCAGGAGCTATTGGCCAACATGGGACTATTGGCCAACATAGCTGAGGCTTCTGGGAGCTGAAGTCCCTCGGCCCTTAAAGGGGAAAGGTTGCCTACCCCTGCTCTAATGGATGAACTTTGCTACCAAAGTGTCCACCTCCCAAACTAAACTAGCCATATTTAGATTGGCACCAGATCAAATACAGTCAGGTCAATTCAGTTCCATAATGGGTCACCCTAATTCAATCAGATCCAGAAAGCTTTAGTCCTTTGGGTATTAAACCAATTAAGATATAAAACAGAAATATACAAACATCAGCATGATCAAGGAAACACAAAGGGTGTGATCAGGAGAGCTTGGATTGTAGTTTGCCAAATGAACACTTTAGACTAGAGTCAGTGTGATTTGAAAATTGAATTACAAGCCTGGATATCAGGGCTAACATCCCCAACCAGCTATGGAAATCCACTGTGTGACCTAGGACAAGTCACATATTCTCAGCCTTAGAGGAAGGCAAAGGCAAACCTCCTCTGAAAAAAATCTTGCTGAGAAAACCCCGTGAAAAAAATCACCATAGAGTTGCTGTAAATCAGAAATGACTTGAAGGCACACAAATTGAATCAAGCAATAACAAATTGAATCAAGGCCAGGCAAAATTCTTACCAGCAACTTCCATCCATAGTGCTCCTAGGGAGAGATTGTGTGAGGGCACTAAAGTTATATGTTTCACTTGTCAAATATTCATTTGTCAATCTGACTGTTTATCCTTAATTCCAATTTAAATTTAGTTTACTCATAATCCCCCAACTCACATCTTCTTAATTACTCTGTCTGCCTGTGAATTTTATTTCAGTTGTTAAATCCTTCTTCCTCCCTCTGCTACATCTACTTTTTTTAAGGTTAGATAATAATAATAACAACAATAATATTTTATTTATACCCGGCCCCTCTGAGCACAATCGGGGCGGCTAACAACAGATAAAAATACATAGAATACAAATCCGAAGGACCAATACCCACCCGCCCTTTAAAAGAGTATTAAACTAAGCACTAATTAAAACATCTTAGGTTAGCACATAAAATTAAATAAAACCAGTAACCAAACAAAGAATAACAAACAGCGGAGATAACAAAACAAAGTCAGCAGAGTAGTGGAACTGGTGGCGGTGATCAAATTGGAAGAGGGCAGAATAAGGGGGTTCCTGAGGCTGGGAAGTCTATTCTGGAAAGATGTCTGACTTGCTTTAAAAAACTGTGTTCATCACTCTCTTTTTACTTACTGTATATACCCAACTATAAGTCAACCTCATGTATACATCGAGGGCAGGTTTTGGGGTCAAAATTATGGATTTGGATATGACCCATGGATAAGTCAAGGATAAAACCTAGGGCCATGTAACAAAGAATCTAAAGGATGAAGCAAAGGAAAACAATGGGAAGGAACTTACAAAATCCCAGCAAGCATAACTCTTTGTGGTCACCCTAAAGATGGGTGGATGAGAGAGTAGAGGGGGATCAATGCTTGCAGGACAGATTACACTTTTGCCTTTCACCAGGGAGTGATTTTTTTTTATAACAACACCAGCAGAGTTAAAGTATAGTACTTACATTGAACTTTGAATAAGTTGACTCAGGTTTTTCTTGGTCAATTTTTTGACTAACATTTCTAGACTTATGCATGAATATATACAGTATCCATCATTACTGTGTTATTCTCTGTCTGTATAGATCCAGCAACTGGGATTGTTTTGTGGCTTCAAGTCAAGTCCTAGGATTTTCTTAGCAGAATTAATTCAGAGGAGGTTTGCATTTACCTTCCTAAGGCAAAGAGTATATGACTTGCCCAAGGCACCCAGTGGGTTTCTATGAGTGAAGGAGGATTTGAGCCTTGGGAGATTATCGTACATCTTAAAAACATAACTTGCCACTCCCAAGTTTAAATCTAATTCGAGCTGCATCCAGGTCTATCGCATGGCTTTTGTCACCAAATCTGCCATCCGAGTACAGCCCGGCTGCAGCATGGGTCCCTAAACACACTTTGGCAGCCATTTTTCAAACTCAGGAGCTTTCTGGGTTTCAAAAATGGCCACCGAAATCTGTTAAGGGACCCGTGCTGCAGCCAGGCTATACTCGGATGGCAGATTTGGCAACAAAAGCCATGTGATAGGACCCAGATGCAGCCCGAATTAGACTTCTATTTGGCAGAGTTAAGCCACATTTTAAAGATTTGCGATAATCTCTTTGGTCTCCCAGAGTCCTAGTCCACTGCACAAACCACTTTACAATGCTGGCTCTCTGGAATCAAATGTACAACAATATTCAGCTGAAAGGCTCTGCTTTTGCACATGCCTTTGTTCTGTAAGGTGTCCATTGCCTGAACATTTTAATTTTATTACTTGATCATATTAGCTTGTTTTGTGCACCTGTTTATACATTTAATTCAGCTATCGAGCAGTTAGAAAACAATATAGGTTTCTATTCAGCAAAACAGTAAAAACACTTAAACTGTTGTTGATGTTACTGCTCCTGCTATTGAAACTTGATCCATATTTTTGGCGGAGAAAGCATTGCATTTATTTCCCTTATTATCTCCTTGCTATGTTTTTGCTTCTTTGTCTACTTCTCCATTTCTGTACCTTCTTCTCCATTTGTTTAACCTAATCATGAGGCACCTTTGCTGCAGTACCAGATGGGTTTATACCTCTATTTTTTCATTCTTATTAAAATGAGGAAAGCCCAAAGGTATCATTGGTTGTGGCACTAAACAGCATTAGAGGGGTGGTGGGAGTAAATGAAAGCCTGTTTCCACTACCAGGAGGACTATGTCCAATTTCGGGAAGACTGGAGAAGGCAGAAGACTTCCTCAATAGCAGACATTATTATTATTATTATTATTATTATTATTATTATTATTATTATTATTATTACTAAAAACTTATACATGAGCTCCTTTTATATCTATGTCAAATGTCTTGAAACTATTCTGGAGACAGACAGACATAATGATGATGATAGTGGTGGTGATGATGGTGGTGAGGATGATGGTGATGTTGATGATTGTGAAGGTGCAGAGGGAAAAGGGACATTCAAAGGGGGATGTAGGCATTTTCTCTTCAGGAACATGCATGTATACGAAGTGTGACTACAGGTTGTGATTCTTGCCAAGGAAAACATACAAGACTTTCCCTTTTGCATATTAAACCAGATGTGCAAAAAAAATCTATATCACTCTCTCCTTTGTCTTAATTAATCACAAAGCTGTCCCTCCTATCTCTCCATTTTTAAAGCAGAAAACTGTGTGGTGCATGAGGGAGATGCAGAGTGGATGGTTCTCTAGGCTTCCCTTCAGATCTCATATCAGGGTAAAACAGTAATGCAGATATTTGCATTGACTGTAAAGTTAAACAGAGAGCAAGCATGATATTGTAGTGGTTGGAGCATTGGACTACAACTCTGGAGATCATGGTTCAGTTCCTTGTGCAGACATGAAAATCCACTAGGGGATCTTGACATGAAAACCATGTGATAGGTTTGCCTTAAGGTCACCATAAGTCAGAAATTCATTAAAGGCATACAATAAAGACTTAAACACACCCAAAAGGGTCCATGCAATGAACAGGGAATGAGCCATGTTCCCCACTTTGCCCTGGCACCATGCAGTTAAAGCTAGATTCACCCAGAACTTGGGAATAATTCATTAACATTTAATTAATTACTCTAACCTCATTATAATTTTTAACAATGATTTTACAATTTTAATTGATAAATACCAATGGCATTATTCTTGAGTGACAATTACTATTTATTGTTACTTTAATTCTTTAATTAAAGTAATGACCATTCCTTTTTTAAATCAACTAATTCATCAATGAATTAAGTTGCAAATGAACTTACTGCCTTTCTTAATAGTTTATTTTGAACAGATCAGGAGGAGGGTTTTTTTTGTTTTTTTTTAAAAAATGAATAAATATTGGTGCTAATACTAACTTTTCCCAGCTCAGGACCTAACACAAACTCTAAAGAGAAGCCTTTATGGATAAAAAATGTGCTCTCGTAAGATTGTGTGATCAAGATAACTGCAAAATCAGGCTTCTTTATTGTTAACTCAAACACATGCAGCTGCTCACACAAAGGGTTTGTTTTGCAAATATCTATACTCACTATACAAGTGATGAGGGAGGTACTACTCTGCCCAAATTATTCTGTAGGTTGTAGGTGAGAATAACATGGCTTTCAGTCCGTATGTGCAACCTGTCAAGGGGGTTTCTGTCTGTGCTGCCAGATCACACTTTCCAAAGCTCCTGAGGATGCAGGCCCACTAAAGGCATAGATTTGCTGCAAACAGCTGCCTGGTACCCACATCCTCCATTGACTATGGTTTTTAGAGTGTAAATGGGCCAACATCCCAGATAGTGTACCTCCTCTGTTGGGAATTATGCAACCTAAGCATGCTGATCCTTCTAGGAAGACAGTTGCATGTCTATGATAGTTTATTGTTTTATGACCCCTTCAATTTCCTCCTTCTCTAAGAGCACACTTCTTCTTTGTCTCTGGAAGAATCGGCATTATCTTCTTCCTTCTCCTTGTGTCCCCTGAGCACAGCAATATGACTTTCTAGTACACTGATAAGAAACTTTCTCTGTAAGCATGTAGACTCTTTTCTACCCCATTTCCTTTGCAACATGAAGCTTTACCTGTGTATGAATATGCACATGATTTCGTAAGTAAATTTATCTTTTTCTATTACTCTAAGAACTTTGTCTTAGTTCCTTATTGGAAGACATGTGGAGGCTAGAGATTAAAAGTGGACTAGTTTGTTTTTTTCCTGCTCATGCACTTTCTGCTGTGTTTACTTTACTGGTGAGATAAAAATCAATCTCTCCTATTTTCCTGAGCTTTCGAACAAATCTCAAGGAAAAATTCCATCATCCTCAAACTCAATGCAAGTCAATGAAAGTAGTACCCAGATTGAACTGCCAGCCATC
The DNA here is from genome assembly GCA_020142125.1 of Phrynosoma platyrhinos. NCBI lineage: Eukaryota > Metazoa > Chordata > Lepidosauria > Squamata > Phrynosomatidae > Phrynosoma > Phrynosoma platyrhinos. The sequence goes on along the minus strand of JAIPUX010001232.1, from coordinate 97,375,015 downwards.
AGACGTATAGTAATCACTGTGTTGTAATGGACTCACATGAAGTATGTCTTCGGAGACCTAGCCATATTAGTCTGGAATATCAGTATGCAAAGGGATTTTGTAACACCTTTGAGACTAAGGGGGGTTGCAGACTGCCAGAAATAGAGCAAATTGAGTACACTTTTAGGGTTAGGGTTAGGGAATCATGGGAACT
>JAIPUX010001232.1:97328872-97349989 GCA_020142125.1 Phrynosoma platyrhinos | reverse complement strand
TTAATGTGCACTATTTCTGGCAGTCTGCTTAGGCCCTAACTGAAAGAATTTGAGGAAGTAGAGAAGTCTACAAAAATTCATGCTGCCAACTTCTTTCTTTCAGTTAGTCTCAAAGGTGCCACAAGATCTCTCTACATACTGATTCCACAGACTAACATGGCTATATCTTATATACATGAAATAGCCAAGTTTTGTTGGTCTAGAATTATAAAATGCAATCTTTCTCCCTTTTCTTGATTTACAGATCTGCAAAAGTTATACAGTAGGCCCTTGGTATCCACTGGGGCTTGGTTCCAGACCCACCCCACCCCCGTGGATACCAAAATCCATGGATGCTTAAGTTCCATTAAACAGAATGGCAAGTAAAATGGTATTCCTTATATTAAATAGCAAAATCAAGGTTTGCTTTTTGGGAATTTACATATTTAAAAAATATATTTTCAAGCCACGGATAGTTGAATATGTAGATAAAGATAATTCATGAATACAGAGGGCCAACTCTAATTAATTCAGCAGCACAAGGTCTGGTGAAGGGCAATGGGATAGCTTGCATTCATTCAATAACACTTCTGCATCTTCTGAGGCATTTTATGACCTTATAAGACTCCCTCAAGGTCATGGCATCTAGTCTGTGGGTGGCTACTGTGTGATGTGCTGGAGGAAAACAACAATGTGTTCACTTTATGCTTACAATTCCACATACAGCCCAGAGCATGGAAAAATCTGGAGATTTTCTAGTATATGGGGGGGGGGGGGGAAGCATTGCCCAAATTGGCTGAGGATTGTGGGAGTTGTAGTCCCAAAATATCTTTTTCAAGCTCTGCAATTGTCTGAGCAATATTAGAGGGCCCTTGAGAGCAAGCAACCAGGAGACCAAATGACCCACGGGTGCCAATGCTTAGCTTGTTTGCTTGTTTATTTGTCTGTTTGCTTAGGGTTGCAACAATAAGGGATACAGTGGAATGGGGACAGGGAAAAAAGGGAGCGGAAAGAGTGTGGGTCTGGAGTTTTTGACAGCCAGCAGTGGCATAGCTGTTTGAGTGTTGGACTGGACTCCAGAGATTAGGATTCGGTTCCCAGTTCAGCCATGAAACACACTGTGTGACCTTAGGCAAGTTACATGCTCTTAGCCTCAGGGGAAAGCAACAGCAAACCTCCTCTGAACAAATCTTGCCAAGAAAATCCCAGGTTGTCATAAATTGGAAATGACTTGAAGGCACAGAACATCAACAATTAGAGTTTTTAAAGGGCTAAAAAGAGTAGGGGAGGGGAAGAGATGCAGAAGATAGGAGGAGGATTAAGAGAAGCAGAGAGAATCAAGTTAGTTAAAGAGTCAGCTGGGCAAAAAGACAACAGAAGACCAAGAACAGAAACAGAGATGGTGGCAGGAAAGGTAAGAAAAAGTTGAGGAGTGGTGAAGACAAAGAGATAGCCAGCCACTAGATTTGCCAGTTCAGAATAATCCCAAGGTTTCCCTGGTGGCATCAAGTACCAACCACAATTGGTTGCAGTTTATCATTCAGGCAGAAAGAAAGAAAGAAAGAAAGAAAGAGAGAGAGAGAGAGAGAGGTTGGTGAGACTTGTTTTCCTGTTTAGAAGTTAAGACAGAAATCTTACTTAAGGGAATCAAAGTGAAATGAGATTATTCCTTTTCACTTATTTAAAGAGCCAGAAGACAGATGCAGAGCATAGTGAAAGGTGAGTCCTGGCATCACAATGTCTAGGAGGGAAGGAGGAAGCTAAGTAAGTAAATACATATACTCCCCTCTCCCCCCATCTTTGCAAGTTGTAACAACAAATCAATTAATCTAATGAATGAAAATTGTAGCAAGCTTCTACTCTACTGGTTGAGCAGGTGCACACCACCCTTTCCTCCCCCTGGAGCTGTGCCCACCAAATGGAGAATTTGCACACTCATCAGAGATTATCGCACAAGATAAAAAAAGCACTGAAAAACACACCTCTCCCGAATTCAAGTAAAATTTGGGCTGCATCTGGATCCTATTGCACAGCTTTCCCCAAAAAAACCATCATCAGAACGCAGCCCAGGTACAGCCCAAGTCACTTAACTTGCTCTTGTGGCCATTTTTCAAAGTTAGCTTCCATGAAGATGATCCGTGAAAACTGGAGACTCAGAGTCAAGGTCTGAGATCTAGAGCCCTAGGGAGAGGCCAGCAACAGCTAGGAACGTGATAGTCACTGTGCCATATGTAACAAATGTAACAATACATTTGTGATTTGGGGTTAAACTGAGTTACAGTATTTGTATTTGGCCCACATAGTTGTATTGGCCAAGCTGCTGATGAAATGGACACAAATGTCATTACGCATTTGTGGATAAAGCACAGGACATTTCTCAGCTAGGATGGGGCAGGGTGTTTGACTCTCCTTGGGGGGTTGCAGACTGCCAGAAATAGTGTAAATTGGCTCCACTTTTAGGGTTAGGGTTAGTGCTAGGGAATCATAGGAATTGTTGTTTTTTCTGAGACAATGAGCCTCCTCTGTCAGAGAGCTCTGGTACCACAATAAAATACAGTTCTTATGATCCCCTAACCCTAACCCTAAAAGTGGGCTCAATTTGCACTATTTCTGGCAGTCTGCAACCCCCCCCCCCATTGCACATGCAGTGATGGGGAACATTTTACTTACTAAATTTTCACAAATTGTTTTGTACAGCTGTTAAAGACTGTGCGTGGGCCCTACTGGGGAAAGGAAAGCAGACAGTTCTCATAACCCCTTAGAGAAGTTGCAAGAGAGAACAGTAATGACTGCGGAACATTGTCTAAAAAGCATTATTTGAAATATAACTAAGTAAAAAATTGCTCCCATTTTGCAGATGTGAGACCAAGTAATTCAATAAACAGTTAATAGAAAGGCAGGGGAAAGGGACCTTTGTCTCTTTAAGACAAGAGGAACTGCTGGTCATATATCTTTATTGTGCAGTGGGGTTATAAAAACATATGTCTTTGTTCTTTTATTACATCTATAAACACCAGGCTGCAGTTGATTGTTCCCTGGATTAGAATGTCCTAGTACTTTAAGTGAGTTTTGACACTGAAGGGAAGAGAAAGTAGAACATCTAGGGGAGGTCCTTCCCCCCCCTTTTTTTTTCTACTGGATTGTTTTTATAGGACCTTGTCACTCTCTTGTAAGCTTTAACCACTGCCAAAGTTCTGAGCGGCAATGAATCGGGAATACACAAAGTCCAGAATTTATTCTTCCTTTGGTCTTGTATAATGTTTTGTGGCTTGTGTAAGGTAAGCTGAAACAAATCTTTCTTGCTGTTTTCAGTTGAAGGTATTATTTGTTTGGATGCTTTTGATTTCCAAGAGAAGCTAGGAGCTGCCTTTAAAAAGGAAGGGGGAAAAAGAGAAGATAAGAGAGCTATGTGCCTTACTCAAACTAATCTTTATGTTTCCTCTGTTTTGCCTGCTGTGTTTCGGAGTCACTTAACAAAAATGAAACAAAAGTAGGTTAACAGTTGTCTTGCTCTAACATGGATCAATGCTACTTGTGAAGCTTTGTGTTACTGTTTCACTCATTTGCTCAAAACAGTGAAAGGTGAACCTTTGCAAAAAATAAAATAAAATTGCAACGATATGCATTATCTTGTACATCAGGAAAAGTAGGTTGGGTATAATAAATGATTTACAGAGCATCTGGAATCCATTTTACATACTGGAAAGGATTAATTCTACAAACATACCTACACTCAACTGTATATTAATCTCCCCAATATCTGCTTAGTATTTTTTCTTGCATTAGGACTAGATAGCATTAAGAGTAAATATTAAAAATATGCAGAGCAGTATATAATTAAACTTTAATTTATTATGAAAAAGTGCAATATCAAAAATCCCTCTCTCTCTGAAGTTACTGATCCATAATCCTGCTAAAATCATACATGTTGTGTGTTTTAGTGTTTAAAATACTTGCTGAAATTCAGTTTCATAGAACATATAGAGATTGTCACTTTTGCATATACATTTGAGCAGTGCTGTCTGACTCAATCTATTAAAAGCTACTTAAATAATTTTGTATTATGTCACTTTTTTTAAAAAAAAAAGTAGTTGTAATAATGTACAGGCTGCGGTTACTCTTCAGAATCTCTGTACTTTTTCTGGGGTAGTCAATCGGGTAGAATTGTCTCCATCTTACTTTGTAAATTGGACATTGGCCACGGCTAGAAACAAGATGACATACACCTATGGCCGCATTCAGCACAGGCATATCTTGTTTTATTAAATCTGACATCTGTGTCTGCTTTGTCAAACATTAATTATATGGAGACAAACATATAATTCTAAAGCACCTGCTGGTTCATCGTTTTCATGTTTAAGATCTCAAATATGAGTCTGATTGGCATTGCTTCCAGTTCACTGAAAAATGACTTAATCTGTTCACACTGCACATGTGCAACCGGGCAGTCCCCTGTCTTCCGCCCAAGAAATTATCCTTAGATTACCTCTCTGTAAACCTCACTGGTGCTGTTTCCAGAGCTTGAAAAAGCTACCTTTTTGGACTATAACTAGAGGAAGTTCCCAGCCCGAATGGACAGCAGCCATGCTGGCTTGCGGATTCCAGGAACTGTAGATTCTAGGAGCTTCAGAAAAAAAGGGACTTTTCCAAATCTTCGTTGTTTAATTGTAAAGAGGCAGATTTTCATCTAACCCAATTCCAAAAGAATTTTTTATAATGGAGGCATGTATGTGAAAGCACTGTATTGCAATAAGTCCTCCATGGCTGCATCCGCATTGCAGAAATAATGGACACTGCTTTAACTGCCATGGCTCAATGCTGTGGAATTCCTTGAAAAGTTGTTTGTTGTGGTACCAGAACTTTCTCTGACAGAGAAGGCTAAATATCTCACACAACTACAATTTCAAGAATTCCATAACATTGAACCATGGCAGTTAAAGTGATGTCAAATTGGATTATTTCTGCAGTATGGATGCCCATGTAACTTGCCCAGGAACCATTTCTCCATGGAATCTAAAAAATAATCTAAATCAATCTTGAAGTATAGGTTTTGAACAGGGTGTTCTGATAAAACGTCCCTGTGGGTGTATCTGGAGCAATCATTGCCAAAAGCATCCTACAAAAACATAATGTAGAACTGTTTGCAGATTGTGTCTGTCAGCTTTGAAATGTTACATGGGAAATGACTGTCTGTGGATTATAGAGACTTTATGGTGTTCAGTGGATGTCATAAATCATGGTTTTATAAGAAATAAATCTCAGTAGAGAAAATACTTAGGAAACCTGTGGATCTCTGATGACAACTAATTTGAGTGCATAGGTATGGTTTTGTATGTTGCATGTGTCTACAGTGAATATCAATTTTCCCTTTTTATTACAATTAGTTATACAGCATCATCAGTGTACATAGCACATTATAGAGCAAGATATTTTTTTTAAAAAATTGTAGTTTTCTAACCTGAATAGATTTGATTCAAGGGGTTGGCATTAGAAAAAGTAGTGCAAGGAAGCAGGGAAGCTATATTAAGAGATGTGTAACAGCATTTGGTGATGAAGCCACCTCAAAAGCTTATATATAAAGGCACTTCAAAATGGTGAGTGCTGTACAATGATTGATTTTAAAAGAATAAATCTTACCCCAAGGCTTTCAATTGAAGATTAAGGGACTCAAGTCTAGAAGCTTATCGCATTCTTAAATAATACAGCTTACCTGATCCGGTTTAAAATTTAAAGCAGGTGGCAGCCTGATATTATCAGATGGATAGTCACTGACCCACTACCTGGGTCCATCCCCGCTCCCAGGGCCGCTCAGTATGCCTCTTTTTGAAGCTGGGAGTTTTCTGGCTTAAGAAAATGGCTGCTGGAGTGGCCATGGGAGCGGAGATGAACCCAGGATGGACCTGGGTAGCAATTTTGGTGGCTAAATCCTTGTGATAACGTTAGGATGCCGGCTGCTTTAAATTTTAAACCGGGTCAGTTAAGCCGTATTATTTAAGAATGCGATAAGCTTCCTACTTAGTATATCCCATCAAAATGAATCTGAGGTGGTATCAGCATGGCCCAGGATACTCAGGGAGCAGCCTGGAGTATTCTGGTCCCAAAGCGGCCCCAACATTCCCTTATTAGCTGGCGCTCCCATTGCAATGCCTGGTGGCTGTTCATATGCATTGTCCCACTGTGCTGCCTGATGTGGTTGCTAACATGCCGAGACACTCACTCTGAGGTCAGAACAAACCCCCCAGCATTGGTCACCTGGCATTACAATTAAGCAAAGGTAAGTTATTTTACTCCATTATAAGGTGGGTATACCCTGGGTTCAGTGCTAAACTGGTCAGATGTCATCCAGAATTTTCCCACCAGAACCAGGTTTTGGGCCATGCATCATCCTGACTCCCCACCAAGAGGACAGGGGAGAACATTTTATTTGGCCAGTGTAGACAGCACCTGACATTTTAATCAAACTAACTCAAGTCCCATTGATTTCAGTGAACCCACTCTTGGTAGGACTACAAACCAGATTTAGCCCAATGGCAACAAATGCATTGTCGCATTGCAAATACTTACTGGCTTTCCAAAGGTGGCAGTGAAAAGGAAGTGAGATAAGCTTTTGAAGTTTGAATAAAAAATGCTTCAGGCTAAAAAACCCCCAAAAACTTTCTCTATTTTGGGGGGAAAACACACACACACACACACACACATAGGAACAGCTTAAAGCAGTGGTACTCAAACTTTTTACTCCTCAGTCCCCGCTTTACATCTACATGTGAATGTCACACGCACCCCTACTGGACATAGTATACAATTAAACATATTTTGTTTACTTGATGTGCTTATTTTCCTTTGCACATTCATGTATATTCATAGTTTAACATTTTATAAGGCAATAATATTGGTCAAAGTTGAACTGTTTTTATTTAAGTAAACACATGTGTAAATTTTACACTTAAAAAAAGTTTGGAAAGAGAAGGAGGTGGAAGAGGGATCAGGGCCTCCAAGTCTAATGTTCCTACAGGGAACAGACTCTGTACTCCTGCAGTGGGCAAATGAGAGAACCTGAGGAAGAACAGACAACCCTTGGCTTCCTATATCCTTGGTGTAGAGAGAGTACAGAGAGACTCTCCAGATGGATGCCCCAAGTAAGAATAAACAGCATAAGGAAGTTGGAGAGGGACCAGCTAATGATGACCTTTTAGCTTTGTGTCACTGTTCCTCTACATACACTACCAATATGCTTCCTGTCTGAAGTAATTTTAGTCCGTTTAAATCATGATCATGCTAAGGCTTTATGTTTTAAATTGTTGCAATTGTCAACATGTCTTTACTTGTATACAGTGGGATATAAATAGCTGCACTGAAAATTATTTTCAATTAATACAATTTTAATTCGAATTGATAAAGAAGCTAGGGGAGGCCATACTCTGAAAGTCAGAGGGCACGTTTTCCACTCCCGTGGATCCCCAGCAGGCCATGCCAGTGCACTTCTGATAACCTTCAGGTGCTTTTTTGTTTTTGCTTTCCTGTTTCACCATGGGGAGAGGAAAATATTAACAGACTAAAATGGATTTCCTAGAATCTACCATCAGATGAAAAGAGGTTTTCTGACTGCAGTTCTCCCTCAAATATTCCAGTGTCTGAGAACTGGGGGGTCTTGCTACATCAAAGGAATATACATATGTATTGACTCATGATTGAAAAATTAAAATAGGTTTATTCTAGTTGGAACTAAAATAGGATTCAGTCCCATGTGCTTGAGCACTCACCAGTAGCATATATATCACTGTTTGAGAACCACTGTTTTATGGAACATTGGGTGCATCTACACTGTAGCAATAATGAAGTCTAACACCAGTTTAAGTGCTATAGCTCCATTGTATTGAATCCTGGGGTTTGTAATTTTATAAGGTTTTTAGCCTTCGCTGCCAAAGTGTGCTGGTGCCTCACAAGGCTACAAATCCAGGATTCTGTAGGATGGAGCCATGGAAATTAATGTGGTGTAAAAATACATAATTTCCACAGTGTAGATGCATCTATGGTGATTTAATCCAAAAATAATGTTGAACAGTCAAATGGGCAAGTGCATACTTAATAAACATGTGTATGTCTGATTTGTGAGCCAGCATGGATTAGTGATTTGAATGTTGGTCTATGGCTCCAGAGACCAGGGTTCAAATCCCCATTCAGCCATGGAAACGCATAGGATGACCTTGGGCAAGGCACATTCTCTCAGCCTCAGAGGAAGGCAACGACAAACCTCCTCTGAACAATTCTTGCAAAGAAAACCCCATGATGGCTTTGCCTTAGGGCTGCCATAAGTCAGAAATGACTTGAAGACATACAACAACAGTAAGTTTTCATATGCCCAGTTTTCACAATCTCTCTCATATCTTTGTGTAAGCCCAAGCTACAATACAGGGTAAACTGAACTTTGGTTAAGTGTAACATGATGTTCCAAATAAGGCTATTCTAAGTGTGTTTCTTTTATTCAATTAAATACACATCTGCCTTGCTGTTGATGGGGAGAGAGCGGGATCATCTAGCACTAACAAAACAAATCACGAGGAAGGTATACGGTCTGCACAAGACATTTCTTGCCTGAGGCAAAGATCACCCCTCCATGTACAGAGTCTGGCTGAAATGAACAGTTATTCTGAACTAGTGATAAGCTTTTGTTTTCTATTATAGCAAAGGACAGCAAGCCTGTTTAGGGTACAGGTTGAACTGTGTCGTACAAACAGTTCTGTCCTTCCAACAGAAGGGAATGGCAGAGGGGCTCTCAGGAGGAATACCCTCGCCAGGATCTGCAACCGAGGCAATCACTTCATTCTGACAAAGACCCACGAGAAAGCCAAACCACACAACAATTTTGGATATATGAGGGTACCTTCATAGACAATTGCTAGACTAGTGGCTAAGGTCTGGTGAGCTGGGGGACCTTCCACCATATACAAAAGATACCCACATTTGTTTTGTTTTTTTGCCCAATTCCCTTGAAAAGGTAATGACCTAAATATAAATTTATCTGGTGGACCAAAGTGAAACCTTCCAGTAGCTCTCTGCCCTTTTCTTTGCTAACTGGCTGTCTTCTCCCAAATCCGCAAAACTACAGGGGGGTTTAGGAGGAAGAAGCCAGCTGCAAAGGGAAAAAGGCACCTTGCTGTGTTAACACCAGCACCACAGCCAGCAAATTCCTCTCAGGGAGATCAGAGGCTGCCCCACTTGTTGTCTTCTGTACAGGATGCTTCTCTTCTCAGGCACTGTTGAGTTACAGTTAATCTCAAATAATTTAAGGTTCCAGTAATATCATCATACTGTCTTCATAAAACAATGAACTGCTGACACATGTTCAGTGGTAGTAATTTACAGATCCTTTTAAAAAAAGTGCTGCTGGTTGACTGTCACACGTTTGTTGTGTTGACATCTTGTATTTCTCTCTTCTATGTCACTTTATTCCAAGGTAATTTCTATCTTCTTACATTTTTGCACTTCCTCCTGGGATGTTTGGTTTGTTTTTTGTGTGTGTGTGTGTGGTGGGTGGGTAAAGGACAGTAGGTTATTGATTTCAGTCTCTCATATCCTTTTCGTAATCAGTATGACAGAAATGGATTTTCACAAAAATGACACCCTAGTTGACTAAACTCAGTAAATACAAGGCAAAGATTCAAGATATATACTGGTAGTTTAAAAGTTTGCCAACTTCATTTTAAGTTCTCAACTTGATACCATGTCTCTCTTCATTCCTAAACATTGCCAAAGTTTATTTGTGATTTGTTGTTGTTGTTAACTGCCTTTGCATCGATCTCGACCCACGCCATATGGATGAGACATCTCCAGCTCCCCCTGTCCTCTACTGCTCTGCCCAGCTCCTGCAAATTCATATTCGTGGTCTCTTTAAGTAAAATCTATCCATCTAGCATGGATAGATTTTACTTAAAGAGACCTTTCCTAACATTATTGTCTTTTCCAACAATTCATGCCTTCTCATGATGTGTTCAAAGTACAACAGTCTAAGCTTTGTCATCTTGGCTTCTAGGGATGTCTATGGCTTGATCTGTTCTAGGGCCCACTTGTTTGTCCTTTTGGCTGTCCATGGGATCCTCGGCACTCTTCTCCAGCACCACATTATTTCAAATGTGTTGATTTTCCTCTTTTCTTCCTTTCTTGACTGTCCGGCTCTCACATCCATACATGGTAATAGGGAATACAATGGCTTGTATGATTCTGACTTTTGTGCTGAGTTGTATGTCTTTGCATTTTAGGATCTTTTCTAGTTCTTTCATATAGCCGCCCTCCCCATTCTTTTTTTAAAAATTTATTTATTATAATTAAAAAACACACACAAATATAACACAGCATACAACAAAACAATACAAGACCAAAAAAAAACTTCCTTGTCTTCCATGTCTTGCTACCTCGCCCATATTTAATTCACTTCGTATACACTTAATCTATTGTGTCATCATACTTATTTCACTACATCTCCACTGAACCTATAAAATACTACTCATTATACTCTTATTCTATAAATTCTCTTTATATCAGAGTTCTCTACATTAATCTAATCCTAGTACAAACTTTGATCCCCATTCTTGCCTCCAGAAATGTGATAAATTTCTTGCATATCCTTCTGTGACTAAACTCAATAAATACAAGGCAAAGATTCAAGATATCTAGTTTAAAAGTTTGCCAAAAGTTTCATTTTAACTTTTATCTTGAACATGTATCCAGGTTAAGTGAGTGCATGAAGGTGAGGGTACTACCATTATACCTCAACAAAATGCATATTAAACAGTTGAGAGAAAATGCAGCTTTCCTTTAAAATAGTGTTATTTTCATAGGCAACTAAAAATGTCACAGAACTACAAATCCCAAAATTCCCAGGCATTGAGCCCGTAACAGTTAAAGCAGTGTCAAACTGCATTAATTCTGTAGAGCAGATGCAGCCTAAGAGAAAGTCTAGAGGACATGGTCATCAGGGTGGAGGTGGAAAGGAAGGAAGGGTGAGTCTCCATGCGACCACAGATGGTTGGGAACTTCTGGTGTCATATGGTCTGGGTACATGGAAACATTGATTATTGATGACCATGCACAACAAACTATGGGGGGTTGCAGACTGCCAGAAATAGTGCAAATTGAGTCCACTTTTAGGGTTAGGGTTAGTGCTAGGGAATCATGGGAATTGTGTTTTTTTCTGAGACATTGAGCCTTCTCTGTCAGAGAGCTCTGGTGCCATAATAAAATACAGTTCCCATGATTCCCTAACTCTAACCCTAACCCTAAAAGTGGACTCAATTTGCACTATTTCTGGTAGTCTGCAACCCCCCTGTGTTGAGCACATGGGGAAAGCTTGAGAGACAGTGTGGAACAGAATGGAGGCATGCAGGAAAGCCTTATGCAATGGGTCCTTGTTATCCACTGCAGCTCATTCCCAGGACCCTCCCGTGGATAACAAAATCCATGGGTGCACAAGTGCCATTAAATACAATGGCATAGTAAAATAGTTTCCCTTATATAAAATGGCAAAATCAAGGTTTGTTATTTGGAATTTATACTTTAGAAGTATTTTCAAGTCATGGATGCTTGAACCCGTGCAGAAAAAATCTGTGGATGAGAAGGGCTGACTGTACTATCTAAAGTTCCCATTAATAGCAAAAAAGGGAGAGGGTGTGAAGAGAATGTTTCATTGAGTAGTATTTTCCAATAATTATTGCTCTCTAGCTGTGCGAATTTAGGATTATTCTTAAATAAGTCCCTCTGATTTCAGTAGAGCTTACTACTTAGTAACAGTGTTTAGTAAGAGTAGTTGCTAAGAACCCAGTGGGATTTGCTTCTGAGTAAATGTGGATTTGGTTGCCCTGACGGTATACTAGGCACTCAGAATACATTCATTTATTCTAAGTGTTTGGGTTTTTTTACCCTGTCCTTCAAAAGGAATTACTGGGGTAGTTTTACATTGGAAAATTAAAAATGGAAAAACAACAAAAACAAATAATACACTATCCCAAAATTTTGAAATAACAAAGTTATAATCAGGGAGCATAAAATCATCAGCTGACTTAAAAATAAACCAGCATAAAGACCTGGGAAAAACAGATGTCTTTGCTTGGCAGCAATGTGTTCTCTAAGCAGGTGCAAGATGAGTCTCCCTGTGGAGAGAATATCACAGTCAGAGTATCATCATCAAAAAGTCCTTTTACCTGGTAGTCACCGGTTGCATTCCAGATAGTGGGAGTACCTAAGAAAGACATCTACTTAAATACAGATGCAGACAGGTGTCCTTGGGGCTAAAGACAGAATATGAACCACTATTGCTGACACTGAATGGCAGTGGTGTAATGGCAAAACACATCAAAATCAGGTAAAAAAACAAAAGGTTCAGGCAGTGTAAGCTTCATTTTAGAGTACAAATATAACTCGATTAATGAAATAGACGTGTACCTGCACATTCTTTGGTACATGTGGAGGTAGACATAACATGGACAGAATACAGGCTGAATTCTGTTAGCCTGTTACAAATGTGTTACATAGAGTTACATAGAAGATTATCACATGAGGGACAGGATGTCATTGTCCAGTCCCTGTCCTTCCCGTACGATCACATGGAAATTATCACACGACATTGTCATTATCGTGTCCGTGACACATTCTTATTGTAAAATCACTTTAAGATTTTTCAGACGACGTCGTGCTTATCCTATCCTTCTCCCTTCCCTGAAGTGGCACAGTCCTGTCAGTTTGTATTAATGGCAACTCACATTAGTACAATGATGGGGCCACTGATGGGAGAAGAACTGGATAAGCACAGACACAATAAGGATGGGGTAAGGATGGAAGCAATCCCTCCTTACCCCATGTGATAATCTCCACAGTCATGACTCTTTCAAATTCATGATCCCTATGCAACCCCTGCTTTAGGGTCTAGGTAGTGACTGTGGAAGTCCCCCAGTTTCCACTTACCAGACAGCAGCTACTGCGATTAATAGGGATTTATTCCCCTGTCGAATGGGAAGCAGCTGACTGATGGTCCCACCTGCCCTGCATGCAGACAATCTCTGGCATGCAGGGGAATTGTGACAGAGGTCTTGCTTCTGCCTGTTAAACTAGAGATCACTCACAGGAGAGATGGGGACTGTCAGCTACTGGGATGAGAGTTGTTGCATAGCACTATAACTACGGGTGCCTACACATTCATAACTCCCCAATAGGATTCCAGGCCCCAATAGGTTCCTACCACAAAAAGATGATCAGGTTGACATATTTCAGCAAATATTTTATTCAAGACAAACAGTATGTCCATATAAAATAAGACAACCAGCTCAAGTAAATGTTGCATAAACAAAGACATTTTAAACCTTCTATAGACCACTTGAAGACTTTTTCCAAAATGCATCTAGGATGTCTTTTCTCCCTCACCAGCCTCCACTTTCTTATGATTTCCATTTTAGTTGCTAGACATATATATTTTAACATGCTGGTGGAAGCTGGTGGGATGGGTTTATCTGTTCTCCCCTTCTGGTACAGCTGCTCTTGTACCTTTCCTGTTGTAGGCAGGCACACATGGCTTCAGTAGAATCAGCTACAGTAGAATTCCTCTCATTTCCAGATCAGGCTTTGTTTATTGCATTATTTACTGCAGATACACTGATATGTGACATCTATGTATCTTTATCTCTCCTTCATCCTTCTCTCAATATCTATTCTGATTTATGTTTTTTTAAAAAAAATCTTCCAGCCTGATAGAGGGCATGGAGGGAAAGAGGGATGAGGTGGGTATGAAAAGCATGAGTAAAAAGGAGTAGTAGTGTGGCTTTGCTGGCAAAGGTTCATTAACTGAGGTACACTGTAGAATTGTGTTCTTCAAAGTATCCAGGAAGTGGAAAACAGATGCCCACTCTTTGTGTGCCTAATTTCAGTATCTAAATGTGGGCTTTCATAATTCACATATGGTTTTTTTCTGCTTCTATGTGGCATTCACCATCAAACTGTGGTGCTACACAACCATGTCAGTGAGGAGTGTCTAGTCTGATCTGGGATGAGGGAATATTGGCCTTCAGAGCCACTAAAGTTGCCCCCCTGATGTTTAAAATCAAAACCTACTATTTTGAATAGAGCTTGTATTCTTGGTGAAGCCCTGACTTAGTATGACTGTACTTTATTTTTATACTGCAGACACTCATAAGAGTAATGAGTTTATGTCTTCTTCTTCTTATTTTACAGAGCAAACTAGTGACAGCAGGAGAAAAGATATAATCATACTCACACCCAGTGTATTCATAGCAATGGAGTTATTTAGACCAAATTTTCAATCCAGTATATTATTTGCTGAACCCTATGTACATAAACTGATTTCCCCCCTCATTCTAGCTAGTATTAAATATAATTTTTCCCTTGAGTATGCTTAAGTTACTCATTATTTTAGTAATTTTTTTACAACTCTCTTGATGTATTTTTTTTTTATCTTTCCCTTTTCTCCTTTCTCCCAGATAAAAACAAGAAGTATATAGAGTCACTAATGAGGCCATGGATTATCTTGATAATGGAAAGTGTAGTTCACTAACAATCAAGGTGTAATGCTTAAAAGCATATTAAAAACACATTATGAGAGTCTTTTGGAAGGAAACAGCAATAATAGCTGCTCTGCCCTTGCACATTGGAAATTACTGTTACTTTCTAAAATACCCTCATAGCATACTAATACAGCACTTTCTCTTTCACCTGTAGGCAAAATATATGTAGTTAATGGAAGATTTGTTTAACCTAGAATGCAGTTTTATATAGAATTTCAGAAATATAAGAGAAACTTTAGGGGAACATGGGGAAATTGAGGATGGTGCAGTGGTACCCTCAGGAGAAGACTTTAAGACAAAAATCTCATTCAACAGAAGTAACTTATGGTGAGTCTGTTGTTGTTAACTGCCTTCGCAGTGGTCTCGACCTATGGCGACCCTATGGATGAGACATCTCCAGATCCCCCGTCCTCTACTGCTCTGCCCATTTCCTGTAAACTCATGTTTGTGGTCTCTTTAATGAAGTCCATCCATCTAGCATGTGGCCTTGCTCTCTTTCTACTTCCCTCCACCTTTCCTAGCATTATTGTCTTTTCCAGTGATTCATGGTGACTCTATCAAGGGCTTTTCTGGACAAGATTTGTTCAGAAAAGGTTTGCCATTGTTTTCATTTAAGGCTGGAGGACTGTAGCTCGCCCACAGTCACCCAATGGATTTCATTGGTGGAGCAGGGATTTGAACCCTGGTCTCCCAGAGACCTAATCCAATGCTCAAACCACTACACTACACTAGCCCACCTTAAAACAATTAAAAACATTCCAGCAAAAATAATACCGTATCCTCTTAAAAGCCCTCTCTTTAAAAACCTTGTTTCAAAAGCCGGTTGGAATGTCAAAGTGTTTTCTTTAGAAAGTTAAGTTTTGCAGATTCAAATACAATACAGTGGAACTTGAATAATTCAAACCCCAAGGGACCAGTAAAAAAATTCGAATTATCCAAAAAACGGGATACTGTATTGCAAAATTTAAATACAGTACACATATGTTTTTACTCAAAGAGATTATAATGAAAGTGACAAGCTGTATATAAATCAATATGTTATAACTATAGTAAGGAATTCAGAGCTTATACATAAATGCTTCATATTCTTTTGAATATACAGTACAGTATTAACTACACTAATAAATCAGAAAGTATAGATATGTTTTACATTTTCAGTGTGTTTCAAAAAAGTCCAAAATTGTCGCTTGTTTTCTGTTGTTAAGTCTCTCAGTTTTAACAAAAGAGTCAACTGCATTTAGAGACGTAAAAATATAATCACTCACATTGTTTTTGCTTTCTAAAAAACGCCTAAGCTGCTGAATATGTTTCGCTGCTTCGGTAGCACTAATAATAGGTATTTCTTCCGAAACTGATGCCTCAGTTTCAGATTTTTTTCTTTGTCCCCTTTTCTACCTCTTTTATGGCCGCAGTTTTCTCAGCCAAAGTCAAAGTCTTGTATGTCCACTTTGATGACGACATGGTCAATCACCTCTCCTTCCTCCTCCTCCTGTCGTTGGGGGGGTTGCCTTGGAAAAACTTGGAATTATCCAATATAATTTGAATTAACCATAACTTTTTAACATTGTTTTAATACTGTATTTTAATAATTGTTCTTAATTTGTTTGTTGATTTGTTTTGGGGGTAGGGGGTAGGAATGAGGGATGGGATCTTAATGTTGCTATTTGTTTGATGTTCGGGGAGGAGGGAAGGATATTGTTTAATTTGCTGTAATGTATTATTGTATTATTGTTGTTTAATTTGTTGTAATGTATTAAGGTATTCTGTTGTTCACCACCTAGATTGGTTAGCCAGAGGGGCGGTATATAAATAAATAAACCATATTACGAGATTCTAGGGACCAGGGAAAATATTCGAATTAAAGAAGATTTTGAATTATAGAAGTTTGAATTATCCCTGTTCCACTGTAACAGGTTTTTCACCCACTCCTAGGGTGACTATTTTGTGAATAAAAATAACACCTACAGAAATACATTGCTGCTTGTAAAGGTTATCATTCTTTATGTTTCACGGAATTAGTATGTGTGTTGGGGGGTGGTGGGTTATTTATTATTTTCTCCCAGTATTGCACAACACAATAGCAACGTCCTAGTTAAGGGCAAAATGAATTCCAGACTAAAAGAATTCTTGGTATTCTCCAGTGAGGCACCTGTTCTCAAATATCAATTGGTTGAGGATTGCCAACCTCATTATCTTTCCTAAAGATGTTACTTTTTCACACTCCTACTGTTAGTGTAGAATTTGGAATATCCTACATTGAGATCCTCCATCCTATGAGCATTTTCTTACCATTTCCCAATATTGTGTTTTATGTTGTTAACAGAAAAAGAGGAATTGTTCCAGAATTTACTGGTACAGGTGGCCGAGCAGTTGTCAAGGTAAAATCTTTATACAGTACCTTTAGAAATGTTATATTCCCCCCAACCCATACATCCATGCAGTGTAGTCCTCAAACATCCTACTCTGGAATAAACCCATTAGCATTTGTTCCAATGTTCTGCATATTGAATCTGACATGTCTGAGCATGTAAAAGTCTGTGCAGATTCGTCAAGAGGGAAAAGATGAATTAATTTAAAACGATAATTTTCTGCACTCCTGCTTGAAACCAAAAGCCACACCAAAAGCCAGCGGGGATTTTGGGATGAGTACCTAAGATTACACTGCATTTGTTTTTTCAACTTTTAACTGGGGAAAAATCCAGGATGAATCTGTGCTAAGAGAATCTGTATTTTCTCTGAGAGATGCAGAATATCATTTTTTTTCTGATATAACCAATATTAGAGTTCAACCTCTTAGCTGCTCTATAAGCCACCTATTTTAAAATAACAGAAGAATACTTATAGCAGCCTTTTTCAACCTGAAACCATTCAGACTGCACAATTATGGCACTATTATTCCATTTTAAGTATCAGGGTTGTATTCTATAGACTCCTGGGATATGTAGTTTTGTGAGGCCTTGGGGCACTCTGGCTAAGGATTCTAAATGCCCCATCTTAAATTGCCAATCCCAAGATTTCATAGGACAGAGCTCTGACAGTCAAAGTGGAATAACAGAGTGATGATTTCTGTAGTGTGAATGAGTCCCTGATGCCCTCAAGATATTGTGAACTTCAAATCCCATCATCACTAGCCTGAAAGACTTATGGTCATGGATAATGGAGGTTGTAGTCTAAATATGTGGTGTATGTCAGCGTGAAAGGCAGTCTTAAAATAATTGATCAGTTTAGCTGGGATTTATTTTTTATTTATTTAGAGTAGTTATGACCTGCCCTTCATCCCAAAAGGCTCCCAAAATGGCTTACAAATTGACAGTTTCCTGCCCTCAAGCTTGCAATCTAAATAAGACAGGAAACATAAGGAAAAGGGAATAGTAGTGAAAGAGAGGAATCAAGACCGGATGCTTATGCTTAGGGAGAAAACATTAAATAGCACTTCCAGAACTGCAGAGATGTATGCCCCAGTTCAGAGCCTCGTGTGAAATTCAACATATATAGTGCTCCTAACATACATGCTGACTGCCTCACTTATTTATATGCACTCAAGAAAAGTTTGCACTCCATTAAATGGGCAAAAGTCTATTCCACTGAAAGGAGTGGGGAGTGGGTGAAAGTGAGGAAGGTCTGTTGTTTGTACATTGAAATCCTTATGGCTGTCACAGGCCATTGGATTAGAGACAATAGAGTATTAGTGGAGCGTCTTCACTTATTAAAGATCTATTTATTGAAATACGTTGTATGTGAGTGTATATGTGTGTATAGTCATATATAAAGTATATCATTAAATGCAACAAAATACTGCCTTTTTATGTTAATTTCACTCACTAATAGAAGTTACGTTTTGCATCAAATTGCTCAATTTATGCTGCTAAAACTATGTGAGTTGTATTCCTATTTAAGGTTTTTTTCCCCCTCCAGGGTATTTAAAATTGATGAACTCAAAACTGAAGTAACTAACCACTTGGCAATGCTGGAGAAAAAAGTTGAATGTGAGTGTCTTTTGTAAAGAAATGAAATCTAGAATTGTTTTGTATCCATCTGAGAAGATCTATCATTTTCAGGGTCTTCTTCCACCTTCCACTTTTGTGAGGTATGAAACAAAGGGAGGACAAATACAGATCTTTGTTGCTTTTTAACTCATCACTTTTTTTAAAAAAATTAAAAAGTGATTTGTTGATGTTAAGTTTTGTGTATTTGTTCTTATGTAGTATAATATATTATGTAACCCACTAAATCGATAGAGTGCTTCCAAATTCTCCCAAATCACTTGAAGATGTCCCCTCAGTGATGTTTTAAAACAATTATTATTCATTGCAGCAAGAGATTAATGATGTTCCAGTTCATGACATTACATGTTAAAAGTAACACATTAGGCCCTTGTTAACAAAGAAAGTACAAAATTACAGATAAAATCGTTACTTGTTAGCCTGTAATAGTATTATGCAGCTCTAAAGAAAATAATTTAAAATATAGTGCTGCTTTTGAAAATGAAATTCTAATTTTGCATGTTACATTTTCTGATTAGAATTAATATTTGAGGGAGGGATCATTTTCATGAATTGCATAGTTTATAAATAAATCCATTCCATGGACTGAAGGCTGAAGAGCTGCAGTTGGAGGATGTTGTATCACAAGATATGATGGTTTGTGTGGAACAGGTGTTCCCATATTGTTCAGGAAGGGAGCCTTATTTATTAATCACATTTGTTCCCTACTTTTGCTCCAGAGATATCAGGGCAGCAAATATGAAGATTTCTCTGTTTTATTCTTACATTACCCTAGTTCCTCTTCACAATCTATGCCAGTTCCCTGCAACTTAATCTTATGGGGTTTTGTAGGTTTCTCTGAAAGCACATGATGATAAGTTCAAATAGGCACTTGCCACCATAGTAACTATTGCAAACATAGCCCAAGCAGTTTGTGATCAGGTTACCTGAAGAACCCCAAGCTTTATGATCTTTTTCAGAAGCTTTACTCTGACCGCCTTTGCCAAATGAAGGGAAAGGTCAGAAAGGGAAACAGGCTTTTTGGTAGTGACACCCCATTTCCCAAAGCCATTGGTGTGGTCTTTAAGTGCTAGGTGAGAGCCCTTGGTTCACTTAACCCTGTAAGTAATTCACATAGGATTGACATCTCATGCTTAAAATACGTGTGTTTATGAGCTTTGGGCAAATGTGTTGGGAAGTTGTAGTATTTGTTGCTATAGCTCTTGGTTGTTGTTTTTTAATTAAAGGACATTTCTGTTGCCCTGGACTATTTCCCAGAACCAGCCACAACATTTTATTCCCACCCTCAAATGGTCTTTTAAACTTCAAGACAAATCATAGCAAAAAAGTATCCTTTGTCCTTTATCTTTTGGGGGAATTATTTTATAGTTATAGTGCATCAGTGGACCAGTGAACTAGCACCCTTGAGTATAACTTTGAAAAAAAGGTTTTGAAAAACAGAGAGGAAAATGTGTTCTGTGAATATTTGGCCCACCTTTGGAAAAGCCCTAGTGCAGATTGAAGAAATTGTTTCAAACATACCCTCAAAAAGAATGGATGAATCAAGATGGAGGTGGCAAGAACTGCTAAATCCCAGCAAAAATCCAAGGAGCTAGCAAAACCCAAATGATAAGTTATACTTATTTATACCACTAAGGTATTTTAAACCAAGCAGAGGCCTCAAATATAAATAGATAAACAAAGCAGTAGTGCACTGTTGTGTAGTGGCTTGAGCATTCAGGGTTCGATTCCCCACATGGCCATGAAAACCCACTGAGTGACCTTGAATGAGTCATACTTTCTCAGCCCCAGAAGCCACCATGATAGGGTCACCATGTCAGAAATGACTCAAAGGTACACAACAACAACAAACAAACAAACCATAGTGCAAGGTGCATGGACTGATTCTTCATACAGCATTAGCATTTTTCACTATGTCCCTCAGAACCCTTCTGTTTTTTTACTTTGCCAATGCAAAGTAGTGTGATTTGCAAAAACTGTGTGGGGAGCTGTTTACACAGATGTCCTCATGCATGGGGTGTGGTCTACACAAAACACATGTGGTATGTGTCCCCACATAATGTGGATAACAAAGGACAGATCTGTTTCTCTTTGATAATGAACTTGGATGAAATTCTTATTGTAAACACAGAACACCCACTCTTCCATTCCCTGCTTCCTCATTATGGATTGCATAGATGTTCCCGTTCTTCCTTATTTGTTCAAAACCAGAATGACAGCAAAATGATTGTTAGTAATTACTTTGGCACAAAAGAACAAAGCCAGTCTTGTCAGAACAGCATCACATAATTTGCAGAGAACATCTAGCAGGGTGGGAAAGGGAGCATCTATGCCAGAGTAACCATGACTTCCTAAGCATTTCGGGGTTTGGATTAGCCAGGGCTAGAGAAGCGGGTTGAATATTCCAACACAGCCCAGCTGCCATTGTCCCTTTTCAAGTTTTCCTTTCCATTAACACTAATGGGAAGAAAAATAAGTGTTAAGGCCTAACATACTTTTTCACTCTTTTGGGGTGTATATTGGGTAAATGGGAGGTTTCAGCTCCCATGAATTCATGATATCACCCTTCA
>JAIPUX010001232.1:97309648-97328266 GCA_020142125.1 Phrynosoma platyrhinos | reverse complement strand
TATTATTATTATTATTATTATTAGAATGAAACATAAATTAATTTCATGTTTAGACTTGGGATCTATCTCCAAATTATCTCATTATGTATAGGCAAATATTCAAAAATCCAAACAACAACAACAATAAACACTTCTGGACCCAAGAATTTCAGATAAGGGAAACCCAACCTGTATTAACAAGTTTGTGTTCAAACTAAATACCAAATCAAAGTACTGATTTTAGTTAATTTAACCATGCATTTCTCTGAAAAATTAATGTATTGCCCAATACATTCATGAAAGCCAGCATAGTGGAATGAATTTTGGACTAGGACTCTAGGAGATCAATAGTTCAAACCCTGAATTACCCATGGAAAGCCACTGTGGCAAAATTTGCAAGATCCAGATGTGTAGTGTTGATAGAAACTTCTCCAAAAATACTTGCTGCCAAAGGTGCTGAGTATTAACATGTGCTGGTTTGTTTTTGTTTACTCAACTTTTGTGACACATTAGACATATTTGGTACATTCACAGGATTCATTATGTTCTGTACATAAGTGGAAACAATGCTGATTACATTCATTTCAAGTCCAGGTGGTACCTTCAAGGCATGCCATGATACAGATAGACACATAAGAAGTCATTGCAAGAGTGGGCTGGAACTGCTAAAGTAACATTTCAAAGATACTCAAAATATCCAGCAGCAAACGTTGAGCATTAGCTTTTGTAGGTGTGTGTGCATGTGCTTTCAAGGCTCCTGGTGACCCCATGACTTTCATAATACCAACCAAATAATGCCACATAATGAACAAACTTTCACAAGAACAGTTAGTACTAAAATCAATAGGTGGAAAAATAAACAGAAGAGTCTAAACCTTTTTTTTTTAAGATTCATTCTTAAAATGGAGGTTTGTAAACTGAAAGAATTAGTCTTTAGATATTTGATTTTCCTGATGTACCTGTACTTAGGACAAGAGGCTACCAGTAGAACAGAATATGGAGAAACAGAATAGTTCCTACGCAGATGACACCATTCTACTGGCAGAAAATAGCAAAGACTTGAAACAATTACTAAGGAAAGTCAAGGAAGAAAGTGCTAAGACATGCTTACTGTTGAACATTAAGAAAACAAAAATGATGATCACAGTGTATTTAGATAAATTCAATGTAGACAATGAGGAATTGAAATAGTTAAAGATTTCCCATATATCGGATCGATCATTGATCAGAATGGAGATTGTAGTTAAGAAATCAGAAGAAGACTAGGACTGGGAAGGGCAGCTGTGAAAAGACTAGACAAGATTCTGAAGTGCAAAGACATACAACTGAACACTAAAGTTAAGATTGCTCATACTATCATATTTCCCATCACATGTATAGGTGTGAGAGCTGGACAGTGAAGAAAGCTGATAGAAAGAAAATCAACTCATTTGAAAGATGGTGTTGGAGAAGAGTTATATAGATACTATGGATGGCTAAAACAAACAAATGAGTCCTAGAACAAATTAAGCCTGAACTCTCCCTGGAAGCCAAGGTGACTAAGGGGGGTTGCAGACTGCCAGAAATAGTGCAAATTGAGTCCACTTTTAGGGTTAGGGTTAGTGCTAGGGAATCATGGGAGCTGTATTTTTTTCTGAGACATTGAGCCTTCTCTGTCAGAGAGCTCTGGTGCCACAATAAAATACAGTTCCCATGATTCCCTAACCCTAACCCTAACCCTAAAAGTGGACTCAATTTGCACTATTTCTGGCAGTCTGCAACCCCCCTAAATTGAGGCTGTCATACTTTGGCCACATCATGAGAAGGCATGACTCACTAGAAAAGACAATAATGCTTGGAAAAGGAGTAGGCAGAGAAGACCACATACTAGGATAGACTCAATTAAGGAGGCCACAGTCCTAAGTCTGCAGGCCTTAAGGAGAACTATTGAGGATAGAGTATCTTTTTTTTGGGGGGGGGGGGATGTCATTCATAGGGTGTCCATGAGTCAAGGTCAATTTGAAGGCAGGTAACAACAATAAAGGTGTAGCAGGGGCCCTTGCATGCTAACAGTTATAGTGCTTTGATTCTACTTTAACTGCATCCTATGGAATTCTAGGGTTTATAGTTTAGTGAGAGGGATTAAAACTCTCTGACACAGGGCTCTAACTCTGAAGGGATAGGGTTCGGCACCAGCATTGAGAGAGCTCTCATGCAACTTAATGGACCAGCTGTGGGAGAAGAAATAAAATTATGAGTAGATTTTCTGCCACTGAGAGAGAGGATTCAGGTTCCAGTGAAATACTTTTTCAGGCAGCAGCCCAGGAAAGGCTGTACTGAACAGATGGGAGCCACCTGTGGGTGACCACAGGGCAACTACTAGGGAAGCCCCTTTGGGTCAAGAGGGCTCCAAACTATGCATGAAGGGATCTGAGGAAGAGGACTCCAAACTATGCATGAAGGGATCTGAGGAAGAAGCTCTTCTCCTGCTCCCCTCCTTACCTTCCTCCCTGATTTTCTGTGGGCTGGGATGAAATATGAGAGAACTGCTATGAGGGCAGGACTCCTAGTGGATGCACCTGCAGCATCCTCAGCTGCAAACAAAGTGGAGGGGGCAAGGGGCGAGTGAGGCAGCCATCTGATACACAGGTGGGGGAACAGGAGAGGGTCTTCAGCACCTAGGACCTGGGTCAGCTGGAGATGGGAGGACTTTCATCAATCTACTTCACTTGACAGCAGTGGGAGCAATTCCAAGGAGACCAGGTTTCTTTAATGGCCCAATCAATTGCAGATTTGAACTCCCAGCAGACTGATTAACATTCTTTACACATGATTTGAAATTTTGTATATTATCATCATCATCTTAACATTCACTAGTTTTAAAACCATATGTATTTGGGCACTGAAGCCTCTCCCATAGCACCATGTCTCAATAATTTGAGCAATGGACCAATGGTTCACGCCTGCAAATAATAATAATAATAATAATAATAATAATAATAATAATAACAACAACAAGGGCTATTTCCCATTTTTGAAAACAAAAAGTTATTGCAACTGAAATCTATCTCTGAGTTCCCACCAATGCTGAAATATTTCCAACAGCTTTTCATGTAGGGGCCAAAAAAATGAAAATTTGACACCAAACTAATCTAAATACAGCAAATGATGTACTAAGAATGACTATATTCATTTTATTCATTTCAGTTTCATAAACAAACCCAGCGGAAGCCTAATGATTGTTGGGGGGGAGGGTTGTGCAGTCATCTACTGTTATGGAAAAATACATGTGAAGGAGCATAATCCATGGCAGACTGTAACCAGTGACCTTTTGCCGGTTGTTTTTCTTTATACACTCCTCTTTGGTGTATGAGAGAGTGAATGAGAAGGAAAGAGAGAAAATGTGGAATATTTACATGTCATTGAAGGGCTATGATTCCTGTGTGTTAGAGATTTGATGAAAAATTAATATTGAGATCCTGATGGCAAACATGACTTGACATGATATCATTCTGTCTTATAATCAAACCTGAATCATATGTCTTCATTTCTACGCTCCAGCATTTACTTTACTTTCTTCCTTCACCCACACAAACACTGCAGGGAGTACAGCTCTCCTTTTCCTCCTAGTATAACTTGTTAACACCACCTCTGGAGCAGTTCTGTTTGACTTTCATACCACAGTGCATGGGAGGAGGAGGAGGAGGAGGAGGTTATTATATTATATTATATTATATTATATTATGAGCAAATGAATACCTATTAAACAATTATATGTTCCTTTGAGTTGCCTTAGCATCAGTATGTGTGCACAAGGAGCAAGTATAGAAAAGAAGTAGGTTGTGAAGCTATCCTACTGAGAATGATGTATACAGAAAAATGATTCTGTATTAAGTTCATCATTGTATTTCCAAGATGCTCTAAAATCCTGAGGGGGGGGCACAACTTGAACTTGAAAACAAAACTTTCCCCATAGTGCCATATTTATAAGAGAGCAGAATTTGCTATTCTGCCTCCTAATTCAACTTTTGATTGCCTGAAATTTAAAGAATCAATGTCACATCTTAAATTATCAGGAACAGACATGTGAGGGTATCTTTGTTTCCAGGGTATAATTCTCACAGCTTCCCCTTCCATGATAAGGAGTTGCATATTTTTTTCACTTAATAGATGTTTTAAACCCAGCAAAGCAAATCTGTCAATATACAATATATAGTGTTTTTTTTTATTAATATATCATTGAAGTGGTTTTGTCTAATGTTTCCATATATTCATATCCCCTGCGAGCGCCAGCAGAACAGCACTCCTCTGGTGTACTGCTTTGTGCTGCTCACAATAGATATTGTAACTGCTTTTGTGATTTCCTAAAATCCTGTCGCTTTTAATGCTTTACAGCACTAACAGCACCTGCCTGTAAAGCAAGGGGAAAGTAACAGGTTTCATGTAATACAAAAGTACCATTGAGTCAGCAGCGAAATCCACTGATCTATGTCTTTTGAAATTCTGCACAATTACTGAAATGAGATCCTTCAGCCCTTTCCATGGTAACCCTCCTGTTGTTTCACTTTGTTGACAGTGGAAGGACTGAAAGTAGCAGAGATTGAAAAGTGTAAGAGTGACATTAAAAAGATGAGAGATGAAATGGCAGCAAGAAGCAACAGGTAAGGTTTTTTTGAGCGGGGGGGGGGGGTAGATCATTGAAGAAAGTGGCCTTAACTTTGACTTTAAAATTCCTCTTACAATATGTAAATGTTTGCTTGAACTCCACTGAGTTCATTTCTTTCCCAGGTACACGTGCATAGGATTGTAGATCAATAATCTTAGTTCATTTGTAATTGATAATGGAATGGGTCTTTTAAAAACAACAATGCCAAAGGACCACATAGTTGACTAGCATTAGTATCAAGTTGATATACACTTGTTTGGTTTAAGAATACTGTATATGACAACTAAATAGTTAAAGAAGCTTGTTCCAGATAAGTGGGAAAATAACTCTCAGAGAGATTAACATCTTGGTTTCCCTATGTTTACCCATCCGGTAATAAAGAATTCTGGCCCTAGTTTTATGCACAGAACAAAAAATTCTTCAGCCAAGAAAAACATTTGTTTGGTAAGAGGTTCTCATTTAAATGGACCTCCTCAGACATGAAATGTAATCTGAGAAAATATCACAATATACACACAGCAGCTCCTCTTGTTAAGGCACTAGTACTTACAGAGAATATGTATGTATATAGTCTAACCATAAAATGAGATATTTCTTTCTTACTAATCTGATATATTACCAGGTTTGGTTTATAATTAAAATAACAGCAGAGGCAATCATAGCTTGCTATGGTCAGCTGCAACGGCTTGGAATGTCGTACATTCCCTTCTGCTAACATACCTCATTAGTACAAGTATGTCACCAGCTAAGGCATAGTGAAAGTTGTTATTAAAAGAGGAGAGTAGAAGATAGCTCCAAAGCTTGATAGTCTGCTTAATGTCTGGGCAAACGCATGTCTGCACTGAGAAGTTAAACTGAGAAAGATGGTAGTGGAATCCTTCGATTTACAGTGCCATGACTGGAGGTCAATTTCCTGCATAGCTTGGGAAAGCTTTTTATTATTATTATTACTACAACACCCAGAATACACTAGTCAACATGACTATTGGCTGAAGGGGATTCTGGGAATTGTAGTTTAAAAAGTAACATTTTCAAACTCTGATTTTCTGCAGCATTTTATCCCAGGGCTGTTATATTTGGTTCACTCACACAGCTCATGATAACCTCTCCCCAACTCATTGTCCTAATGTGATGCTTCATTTTCAATTCTACAGAGCCTGGTTTACATCATCTCCTCCTCCAACAACCAAGCATGATCTGTGCTTAGGACTGTAAACCATCCCTCTCACAGGGTGCTGCCCCTAGTTGGCTGAGCTCCTTTCTCTCCTCCCTCAGCCCTTTCTCCCGAAAGGAGGAATGGTCTTTTTCTACCCCATATTTCTCCTCCTTCCCTTTTCTAGTCCTTACCAAGATCCCAGCTTTAAGACTCTGAACTTTATCACACAAGGGGAAACGACGGGAGCATAGTGCTATGCTCCCATCAATATTGTGCAACAATGGGATGATTTTCACATGATGTTGCCATTATCATGCGATTATCCTGTGAATAAAGCGGTGAAATTACACCGCTTTTTATTCACAGGGAAATCACATGAATAAAAAGCGGCACAATTTTGCCACTTTATTCACAGGATAATCGCGTGATAATGGTGATGTCATGTGAAGATTGTCCCATTATTGTGCGATATTGACGGGAGTATAGTGCTGTGCTCCCATCTTTTTCTCCCATGTGATAAAGTCCTCTGAGTCTGTATGTCTGCCTGCTTTTCTTTAAAAAAGCAGCCTGAAATGGCAGCATGACCTCTTGCTTCTCCCACAACTGTAGGATTATGCTCTGGCCCATGGCATGTGCTAGCAATGCCTGTGACCTTCCAAACTCTTTTTCTCATAACTATAACACTCTGCATTGGCATTTGCCATGTGATTGGATTATAAACAAAGAGCATAGTGTTTTTTATTAAAGTTAGAGTGGGAAACCTCTGGACCAGATGGGGCCTATGAGGATTTGTTTGTTGTTGTTGTGAGCCTTCAAGTCATTTTTGACTTATGGTGACCCTAAGGCAAACCTTAGGAGTTTCCTTGGCATGTTTCTTCAGAGGGGGGTTGTCATTGCCATCCTCTGAGGCTGAGTGTGACTTGCCTAAGGTTATCCAGTGGATTTCCATGGCTGAGCAAGGATTAGATCCCTGGTCTCTACTCATACTCCAGTGCTCAAACCACTACACCACAGGATTCATTATCTGACCTGCAAGCTTTTTTTCATCAATACCTCTGATCAGGAACGAAAAAATAATAAAATATTTAAAGATATTGAGACTTTAAATCAGGGATAGGCAACCTTTCCCCTTTAAGGGCCGAGGGACTTCAGCTCCCAGAATCCCAGGAGCTATTGGCCAACATGGGACTATTGGCCAACATGGCTGAGGCTTCTGGGAGTTGAAGTCCCTATGCCCTTAAAGGGGAAAGGTTGCCTACCCCTGCTCTAAATAGTCTGCACAGGCATAAGCTGTGTTTTGCATGCTGGCTGGAGGATTCTGAGATTATAGTTCAAACTCTGATGCTGGCATGGACCCACAATATCAATTCCTATTTGAGGGAAAAGACAGGGACTAGTAATAAGAACTGGCTAATACTTGTGCTGGTGGAAAAAATATGTGAAAGCTAGAGTCATTTAAATGTAGGGAAGATCATCTTTTCCCCTTTACATTTAACACTCAGTCAAACGCACAGGCTCAATATTTGATTGAGTAGTTTACATTCTATCCAGATGGTTATTCTAAGTAGCTGGGGAAGTCTTTCTTTGTAAAAATTCATATGCTACAGCTGATATTCCTTCACCTCATAATTACCTGTTGAGATTCTAAGTGGATTTCATTTTGGTTCAAATTCTATTGACTGAATGTGCACCTCACCAACCACTTTGCAGCTCTGTTATTACCACTTAGAACGTGAATGAGCTGTAGTGTATAGATTCATCTCAAAGCTTTTTCATTTCCTCAGTGAATAAGTTATCTATATATGTAATGGGTTACTTTAGATATTGCTTTGACAACAACAAAGAGTCTTGTAGTACCATAAATACTATAACATTTATTATGACATAAATTAGGTATCTTACGTCTTTAAGATGCCACAGGATACTTTGATGTTTTTCAAGGAGCTCCTCCAGATGGGGCAAATAAGTCAAGACGCTGTAGTATTTGTTGCTGTTCTCATTTATTGTGGTTTTTTAAGTATCCAAATGCTTCTGTTGCCCTGGACTATTTGCCAGCACTTCCCAGCACCAGTTGCAACACTTTCTTCCCACCATGAAGTGGAATTCATTTTAGTTTCAAGACAGACTAGAGATGGAAGCCTTTCCCCCTTTTTTCTTTTTGTTAATTTTCAAAAGTTACAGTGTTTAAGTATATTAGTGACACCACACCTTTGCACTATAACACTAGAACTCTTTAAAAAAACTAGAGAGGAGAAGATTTGCCCTTTGAACCACAGGGCCACCTGCACAAACTATTCTCTGTTGTTGTTTTTTAACCTTTTGAAGAACCCTGGTGCAGATCCAAAAAAATTGCAACAGACAGTTCCCAAAAAGAACAGAAATGAAAACAACCAGAAAAGCCAAGGAGCTGTCTTGTGAGAAGTGATGATTCTTAAATCCAATCTGAGAAGGTCCAAAGTTGCCCCTTTGGAAATCATTAAATCCTAGCAGAGTGAAAAACCAAATCCATGCTTTCATAGCCTAGAGGTTAAGCCTGGCTTGGTGGCATTTATATGGAAATTTCCTCAGGTCCTGTTTGGTGTGTTGTATATACCACCTTGCCAAATTAGAGTCACTGGAGTATGTCTACAAATATGTAATCCACTAATAATGCATCTTAAAAACAAGTATTCAAATGTTGCTGTGTATGGCCACAGTTAAACTTTGCCCATTTTCTGAAGGCAATTTTGCTTTCTTTTTGTTTCCTGGGGGGAAAACTAAAACAGAGTGTTCCCTGCAACCATCACATTCACAACATTCATTTCTTCCTTCTGTTTCACAAAGATCAATGGAAAAACGTTGAAAGAGCAGACTGTTAAAACAACGCAAGTTCCCAACACTTCCACAATATTCTGCCCACTCTCTTCTACAGCCTTAAGTAGATGGGTCCAGCTACAACCCATTAGCAGCTGGGCCTGTAGCTTTCACAGCAAGCATTGTCTATTGCTGTGAGTCACTCATTTATTTCCTCACACGAAAAGGAAAGATGTGAAATAGGATAGGAGATTTGTCCTAAACAGAGACCTCCATAGAATGAATTAAATGGCAAGTAGTTCTGAGTTTCCCAGGCAACATGGCTCAACAGCTTCCAGCGATGGCATAAGCCAGTGGTGACTGAACACAAAAGTAGCTTGATCCTTTAGCCTCGACACAAATGTTTACCAAGAGGTAGATTGAAAGGCTTCCAAGACAGCCTAAATGGTTTGCTATTTTAGACTCAAAAAAAGCCAGCATACTTATGCTTACTAGATTGAAAAGCATCTGTGCTCTCTAATAAGTTGAAGAAAGCAGAGTTGTCAGCTGGCCACTGTGCTATTGGTTTGACCAGTAGGACTCCTGTGCCATTAATGCATGAGTGAACAACAGCATGGAGGCCAGGGATCAATTACCTCAGCCCACTATAGGCTTTACTTTCCCAGCAAACCCCCAAAATTGTACCTTCCATATCAGTCAGCTGGGAATCTGCAGATTTGACTGCCCATGGATCACCACACCCCATATTATTCAATGACATATTGCCCAGCTTTGCATTAGACCAAAAAGAACAAACAGAAAGACTTGTTTCAACACTAATCCATGCATTCAAATAGAAAAATATGTTCACATAAATTTAGAGCTAGCATAATGTCATTTTCCCTTGTCCAATCAGATTTCTTTATGAATAATGTCCTGGTGGTGGTGGTGGTGGTGGTGATGATGATGATGCACTATCATGTCAACTTCAGCTAATGGCAACCTAATGAATGAATCACTTTTAAGGGTTTCGATCATCAACAGGCGTGCTCACATTTTGCAAATCCAGGATTGCAGCTTTCTTGGTTGAATCAATCCATTTATAACATGGTCTTCCTCTTTTCTTATTGCTGTCAACATCAGCAAGCGTGATCATCTTTTCCAATGAGTCATGTCATCTTATAATGTGTCCAAAGTACAATAGGCACAGTTTAGTCATTTTAGCTTCTAGTGGGGGTTCAGGTTTGATTTGCTCTTTGGATTCTTTGATTTGTGTTTTTCATGGTCTGTGGCATCTGTAAAACTCACCTTTAGCACCACATTTCAAATGAGTTCTTTTCATGCCAGCTTTCTTCACTGTTTAGCCTTCATAACCATAGATAAGCCGAAATACTATGGCATGGATGATTCTGAGTTTGGTATTCAGTTATATATCTTCACAATTGAGGATCTTCTCTAATTCCTTCATACTTGTACTGTTATACTTTAGTCTAAATTAAACATTTCAGATACCCAGAACTCTATCAGAATGCCTTTAGACTTGGTAAACTTAAGAAACTTTGATGGAAAATGTTCCTTAATAACTCAGCCATTAAATTTCCAAATCTACCAAAATTAATTGCCCCATCTTCCCTCATGTAGTATGAGGCTGCACCTGTCTAAGCAATTCTGATGATGTACAAAACATTTACTTACCATGGTACTACCTTTCCATAGTGGTGGGAATGCATGTTTCTGTAAGGCAAAGGGCTTTGCTGAAGGTAGCAGTGCTGTTAGTAGGGGCTCCTATGTCAGACAGGCTTTTACTGAGGAGCCAGACTAAGGGCCTGAACAGACTGCTAGTAATAATCCAGTTTGAGACCACTTTAACTGCCCTGGCTCAGTGCTAGGGAATCGTGGGAACTGTAGTTTATTGTGGCACCAGAACTATCTGACAGAGAAGGTGCAATGCCTCAGAAAAAACTACAATTCCCATGATTCCCTAGCACTGAGCTAGGAAAGTTAAAGAGGTCTCAAAATGGATTATTTCTGGTAGTCTGTTCAGGCCCTAAATGTATTAAAATAGCAACTGGGCACAAGCAGTAGTGAAGATAACACTGGGGGGGTATTGCTAGTCTGGAATAGAGATGTCCACTTACAAAAGAAAAGACTAGGGGTCAAATTATATTAAACATGTAAAGTGCAAGTAAATATCTCTTTTTGAATCAGTTAACATTTGTAACAAAATGTCTTTGTAACATTTGAAGGCCATTTTCATGTCTAACAATACCTGATAAATCTTGTAAGAGCTACAGTTCCTTCAGTAGAAGGACTTATGGAAATATTATTCCAGAATTACAGAAAGAATGCTTGGTTGAACTACAGTAAAATATGGAGACCAGAATTTTGAGTGAGGTCATCTCAAGCAGAGCCAACTTTTGGGATTGTGTCTCAAGGCTCAAAATATAATAGTTGTTTGAACAGCTGCAGGCACTTCTTGTTTTGATATGTAGTTCTGTTGGTGAGAATAGTTTTCTTGGCTGGTTTTGAAAATAAAGCTAGCATTTCATAATATCACATGAAAGTTTACTTGCAAAACTATAAACTTTTATATCAATGCTGGATTTTATTTTGTACACAGGACCAACTGCCCATGTAAATACAGTTTTCTGGATGATAACAAGAAGCTGATACTCCGAAGGGATGTACCATCCTATCCCAAGGTACAATGAGACACACACAAAAATTAAATATTATTTAACAAAACAGCTGTTAATAATAGTTTAAAATGTTAAAGCAAAGACCCTCGCCTTATATTACATATTTTTCTATTCTATTTCAGCCCTGTGCTTCCATTGCCATTAGTGCACTTTTGGAATAACTAATTTGTCATCAGGGAGTAAATATGTAGAATTCATATATGCTACAATCAGATTTTAAATTGAAGAAAAATTGGTTGAATTGCCATGGCATCAACTAAAGCAGTGCAACTCAAAGTGGTGGTCCCTGGACCTGGTACCAGTGCCAGAGCCATTGGCTGCCCATTCCTGGCAAATTTCTAGGACAGAAAGAAACAAATGTACCCAACAGGCACACATTTAGTGCCAGTCCCTAGCATGGTGAGGAACAATAGTTGCAGGTCTTCCAATCACTTAGTCTGAACACTGTATTAAAGGAACCTGAAAACTGGCTTCATGTGGGATCTAGTATCCTCAGCGAGTAATGTCCACAGAACTCTATAAAACAGTTTCAAACAAATTTAGAAATGATATGGGATGATTAGGTGTAACAGCCTTTGGACCTCTCCTGAGGAAAGTCATCTGCAGTACCCTGTTTACTTTTTGTAGGATAAGTTTTCAGAAGGGAAGCTCTTCTCATAAGGTGGGAAATCCCTAGAATTCATCAGTTAGCAACATGTAAGAAAGTAAGAAACATGTCCCAGAACCATCACTGCACACAGGGGTGAGGAATGTCTGGCCCTCCACATTTCATGGTACCATCTATAACTCATAACATCCCAAAACAGTGGATATGGTGGTTTGATGGAAGTCAAACAACATCTGGTTGGCTATACGTTTCCCACTGCTATTGTAATAGGAGCAGCTTCATAATATTCTGCAAAGTCTTTACAAGCACTGCACTATTAAAAAAAAAACACCTTAATCTTTCTACAGGAGCAGTGGACAATTGTAAACCTTCAAATGTTTTTTGGTTGCAAGTTCCATGATCCCTAACCAGAAGTAATGGGAGTGGTGTGCCCAAAACAGCTGTGGAGGTCCACAGTTGCCCAACTTTTTTCTACACTCAGTCATCAGAATAACAGCAGCAATCTAATCATGATACTAAAGGCATGTCACTTACTGTATTTCATAGTATTCGACATTGTTAGTTTTCTTAACAGACCTAACAGTTTTATTAACTTTCTACATAACAGCCACAGCGAGACCTAAGTGGAACTGTGGTGGGTGGGAAAAAGACATAATTTTCCCCTCTGAGCTCTCATCCTGATATAGATCCACTCAATTGCACTTCAATATTTCTTCAAATAGAATTTTTTCCAATGCAATCATGAATCCACCCCTACTTGCCTGCTGTTAAGGTAGAAGATATGGTGAAGGCATTACTCTTATGGGTTTCATCTATCTTGTTTATTCATAGCCAGTTCCCCTGCAAGACTCTGCTCCATTGAACTCACAAATCTGGGGCAAGGTTGTATGCGCTTGTTGTGGACTAGGACTCTGCTGCTCACCTTTTCCTAGAAAGTCTTTGTTCAGATCCAAGTGTAAAACCCTGGGTCTCAGCTCTCTTGAAAACCACCACCCACAGAATCTTCCTTTCTGTCTTTTTGGTGCAATGGCCTTTCAGCCTTACTTTGTTCAGTAACTTCAGCTCTTCCCACAACTCATTGTCATGCTTTCACCCACTCATAACCACTTCTTTGGTGATGAAACCCAGTGGCAGACATAACAGCTGCTCCCTTCTTGACAATGTGTGCTCTTGACCAGAGATGGGCCTTTGGGTGTTGATGGACTCAGAGACGGCCAATGGACCCACCACTGTCAGAGCAGCAAGTCCTCTTTTGATATTGCCACTGCTTCTCCCACAGCTGCTGCAAATTGTTATAAGGCTCTAGTTGGTATCCTCTGAAAAGATAGGGTCTAACAACAGGAGAGCTCTTGTTCATCTCAGAGCAACTGCAAGAGAAACAGTGTTAAAATCAAGAGTGGAGTCACTGCTCCCATAGTGGCAGATTCAACAGGCACCCTGGTTGAGCTACAAGTCTCAGCAGCTCTAGCCAGCATAGCCGGTGGTGAGGAATGCTGGCAGTTGCAGTCCAACTTCTGGTGCGCCACATGATTTCCACCCCACCCTAGACACAGGCCTGGGTTCAAAATAACCTCTGAAAACATCAGGTTGTAATTGAATGTTAAAACAGCTCTCCAAGGTTTAGAGGGCTGGGTGAAGAGAAGGTTAAGGGGTGACATGATATTTTAATATTTGAAGGTACGTCATATTGACGATGAGGCAAGCTTGTTTTCTGCTGCTCCAGAGACTAGGACACAGACAATTTATAAGAAAAGAGTTTCCAACTACACATTAGAAAGAAATATTAGAAATAAAAACATTTACAGGAAAAAAGACTCCAACTAAACATCCTGATGGTAAGAGCTCTTCTACAGTGGAATATGCTGCCTCGGAGAGTGATGGAGTCTCCTTCTTTGGAGGTTTTTAAACAGAAGCCAGATAGCTATCTGTCATGAGTGCTTTGACTGTGTATTTCTGCATGGCAGGGGATAGACTGGATGCACCTTGTGATCTCTTCCAAATCTATGATTCTATGAAATAAAGGCCAGGAATAGGCAACTTGGTATTTTCCAGATGTTTTGGCTCCTAGAATCCCTGATGGTTGGCTGTTCTGGTGTAGATTCATGGAATTGTAGTCCCAAACATATGAAGGACACTTGCTATCTCTATGCAGGGCATCTGTTCACAGTGAACAGATTAATTGTTCCATTGACATGGGAGCCACCAGTCACCACTGCCTGTGACTGGTTAATCCTGTCATGCCCTATGATACATCACTTAACAATAAAAATGCATAGAAATGTTATGTTTTACCACATGTCATAGTTGTGTCTCCATGTACAGTCAATTGCTTTCAAGTGGGAATTTTAACTGCAAAGAGCACCAGACTGAAAAGCATTTCTAACTCCAGCCACCCATACATGGACCTTGTGTCTTTGTGAGTACGAGCAGCAGAGCCGGTGGTGGAACAGTAGATCTGCTGCTCTGTCCTTCCAAATCCCCTTTGTAATTACTCTGTCTATGAGATATTATATTAAAACTGATTTTATTTTTTTTAATTATTGTACTCTATATGCCACACATTCAGGTTCTTTGTTGGTCTTTTTTATCCACCTGAGACCATTCCTGGATCCAACCTGTAACTATATTTATACAAAATTTATTGGGGCTGGGGGTAAACATAAATTATAGGCAGGAATTTTATCTATCTATGAGAGGGTATCGTAAAGTAATAATTATCACCCATAAGTTATTATAGTATATTGATGAAATTTTGTCAGTATCATCATCAGCAAGTGTCTTTTTCTTTTCCCAAAAATGAAAAATCCGTTGTGGGGTTGCCGATTTGACAACACAGATGACGTCATTCATGAAGTGGAAGAGTGGTTTAAGGTGCAATCTACAGACTTCTACAATTACAGTATTTGGAAGGTCAAGAAATGCTAGGGGGAAAATGTGTAAATCTGGATGGTGACTACGTAGAGATAAGTTAACAACTACAAATCAAAACAAACTTTCTGTCAAAAATTTTAAAGGTGATAATTAAAACTTTATGGTACCCCCTCATATCTATCTATCTATCTATCATCTACTTTATTCATATGCTGTCTTTCTCCCAGGACTGGACCCAAGGGATTAATTTCTAAAACAATAGGGGATGGGGAAAAAATCATCTATTCTAGCAGAAGGCTCTTCATTGAGAGGCCAAACTAGATGTGATACTGAAAGCATCTTTTATTAAAGAGAATGAATAGCAGGCACAGCTTCCTCACCCCATCACCACCCTACATTTTGTAAAATCTTATACTTTACTCACCACACTGTGATCTCTGCTAACTATTTACTTCAGCTGTACGCCTTGAAAGAGAAGCTCCAAGTGATGCCAACAACAGCTTCAATTGGGGAGTAAAGCACGTTTGAAAGGGGGGTGCATCAGAGTAGCAGTTAACCTTTCCTTCCCTCTATCCTGGGGGACCACTTGCCTGCTATTTCTTATTTTCTCAGTGGGAAAGCTGACATAGTTGATGAAAATGCATTTAGCATCCCACCTGGTTACGTCCTTCTCTCTCTATCTCTCTCTTTCTCTTTGGAGCTGGTTGTTATTTAATGGTGAGAGGAAAACAATGATCTTTTTTTAAATATTCTTTTAAAATATTCTGGGGCTGATCCCTGACATTTGAATGCAAGCACCTGAATTACATTCTCACCTCTGTTTCACGTGAAATCCAGGATGGAAGACAACCTGAGCTGAGTCATTCAGGACTCAGATGCTGGCCTAAAGATAAAGATGATGTGGCTGACTACAAAAATACATAATAATGGCTCTTTCTTTCTTTGCAGTATATGCTCTCTCAGGAGACAATTGAAGCTCTTCGGAAACCAACATTTGATGTCTGGCTGTGGGAGCCCAATGAGGTAACTTCTGACCTCCCATCTTATTATACAGATCTTCTTCTGCGAGTCTGTTCATGAGTGTTTGAGGATTGGGACCTTCATATGGACACTATAAGAAGTGTATACTTGTAGAAACTACAATAATTGTGGGATTTAGATCCTTACTTTAAGCATATAGGAAGTGTGAAAATTGCTTAAACTAAGGATGTAAATTCCACAATTATGTAGTTTTATCTCTGCTGAAAGAGAATATTCCTGCAAACATCTGCAAACATCTCAAAGTGTTCTAAGTTATTTTTCTGCACAGAAAGACATGCAGGGGTTTTGTGCAAAGAAAAACTCACTTCCTAAGCAAAAAAACATGTTTCCTGCCCAAAAACATTTTCTGAACATAAAACTGTTTTTTTGTGGAGGGGGAGGTTGCGTGTCTTCCTGCATACAAAAACATCCTTTGGAACATTTCGGAACATTCAAATACTAGGATAAATTTACACAAAATTCATACTGCTCTATTATTTTTTTCCTGCTGGGGTTTCCAAATTCTCAGGAAACCCCATTTTTTTCCAACCTCTGTAGGGAAAGATAAAATAATAATTCAGTCAGATACTGCTCCTGTGTGACAAAGTGCCACATGAAAAGTAGGCCTTCACCTTCAATCCTTCATAATGTATTTCTCATACGGAAGGCACCCAGAGAAGGGCCACATCCAGTGTTTTTAATGCACAGGTATAAGGTAGGTTAGTATGGGAGGGAGTGCACATTAATGTATTTAGAACTTTAAAGATATTGTGAGCACCATAGTTGTGTTAACCCAACTAGTGGCCATCTTTGTTGTCATCTGCTATTTACTTCATACATGGATGGGCAACTAAACTTGAGGCTTTGTTTGCCACCACTACCTCCATTGGGCTGCATTGGCGCATTCCAGGCAACCCAAATTTGATGTGGCATCACTTCTGCTTTCATTATTCACTTTGGGGACATCAGGAAAGGCTAGGGGAGGCACAAAAATTGTGGGAACACATGAGGCCACAGGCTACTCTTTGCCTACCACTTTGTCCACTACTTACTAAGACTTCATCTAATTTGTTATTTCCTTCTGCATCCCATTTTAAGGCTAAAGCTCTCCTGGAGAGCTTGAAAACCTGCTTACCATTTCATGATGAGTCAATGGGCCTAATAAAAATAATATCGCCCTATGGAATTTGTTTACAGAATGTTTACCCATTCAAAATGCATCTTTTCTAGCCCCCTCCCCATCTCCTTTGTAAACTGACATAATTTAATACTAATTTAAACAAATAAATTGACTTCTGAAATGCTACACTGAGCAGAGTATATTAGATGACTCCCAAGGTCCTTTTCACCTTGTTGACTCTATATCTAGAATCTGTTACCTCAAATATTTGATACAGTGATTTGAATACAAAATTAGGAAAGAGGATAGTAAATAAAAAGTATTTCATTAGTATGTTAAAGGCCCTTTCACATTACCCAACTGTGGCACTATTGGGTGAAGCAGACGGTCCCAAAGGAGTGGCTTGTTGCTGAGCCTTTGCTCGCTGGATTGGGGCTGTGGCAACCATATGCCATGCCCCCAACCTGGCATTGTCTTGGCACAAAAAGAAGTGGCAGAAAGCCACTTCTTTTTGTGCCAGGAAAATGGCACCTTTGCCACTGCAGAGGTGGTTTTTTGGGGTTTCTGTGGCACGGCACATGTAAACACTGTGCCACAGAAGTGCCATGAAACTGTCACACATAATGTCAGCTGTACAGCTTCCAGATGGCGTGGGGGCATGCTGCTGTCTGAACGCCATGTCCTCATGCTGTCAGGAAGCCAGCTCTTTTTGCCGGTCTGTACCAGTGCTATGATTTCATTTTAACAGCATGGCTGCATCCTGTAGAATTCTCAGAAATGTAGTTTGGTGAGGAACTGGAACTCTCTGGTCCTTGCCAAAAACTTCAAATCCCAGGATTCCATAGGACAGAGCCATGGCAGTTAAAGTGGAATCATAATAGTATAACTGAGTAATATGGAAGGACCCCTTATATGCAGTATAAACAGCCAATACTTGGAAATGATTTTTTTTAATACCACAGATCCCAGAATCTCCTAGGATCCCAGGATCTTCCATCCATGCTGATGGTGGGGATTATGGAAGATATAGATCCCAAAAAAATAACATTTCCATGCTCTGCATGCATCAGTTGAATATACAATAGTGTTGTTTGTAACTGTGGAGTAATTTAAGTTTTCCAGGGCTTCAACCTTTTTTAAAGGAAACAAAAATATACAAATATGAAAGCGAAACCTGTTAAAGGCTGGCTTTCGTTAGTAGAATAGCAGAAATGTGACTATGCCTAACTATGCTTCCCTAAAGAACTGAGACTGACTCAAAAAACAACAAACACGTAGTTTGTAGTTTAACAAACCATGATGGCTTTAATCTATATTTACAGGGATGAAGTGGCTGAAGTGGTTAAGACGCTGACTCTGTTGATTGCAAGATCAGCAGGTTGGCAGTTTGAGGCCCAAGTGCTGCATGATGGGGTGAGCTCCTGTCACTAGTCCCAGCTTTTGCCAACCAAACAGTTCAAAAGCATGTAACTGCAAGTAGATAAATAGGTACTACTTCGGTGGAAAGGCAAACAGTGTTCTGTACAATGGCCACATGATCACAGAGTAGGCTCTGACAACGCTGGCTCTTTGGCTTAGTAATGGAGATGAACACCGCCCCCTATGTTCAGACACAACTTGATAACTTTGTCAATGGGAAATACCTTTACCTTTATAATCTGTATATACATAGAAAACTAAATCCTAATCTAAATAGTGATGTTCAGGTAAAGAGAAAAAATCTCACCATCTTTAAGAGAGCAGGAAGAT
>JAIPUX010001232.1:97298882-97309548 GCA_020142125.1 Phrynosoma platyrhinos | reverse complement strand
TGGATGGTTGAATCCATGTGTGCAGAGGGCCAACTGAATATCTAACCAATAATTATTACTTTTTTGCTTGACTTAGCTTGTGTTTGTTTTAACTGTTCCTATGTTCCAGCATTGTTATTCTGTGTTCTTAGAGCAGAGATGTGAAATCTTGGGGAGTTCAGGGTCCTATTCCTGGTCCTAGGACCCTCAGGTGGATCACATCATCCCCATGATGGAACCAGAAGGAATAGTGGTAACCAGTTTTAAGTGAGCAGGTTACAGGGCTCATACAACTCACCTGCTCCACTAGCTGCCAATCTGTTTCCTGGCTCAATTCAAAGTGCATAGTTTTGGACCTATACAGCCTCACACAGCTTAGGTCAGGCTGACAGACTTCACGTATCTCCCCATATGAGCCTGCTTTGGCCATCAGGAGAGATCCATCATCATCATCATCATCATCATCATCATCATCCCACTTTCCCCTCAAAATTGGGAATTAAACCACTTATTCAATAAAATAATACAATATAATTAAGAAGATAAAAAGCTCTTAAAACCATGCAATTTAAACAAATCAGCACCCCTAGTGCATCTTTAAAAACTTTGTGGAGCTTATTGCACTGCTAAAATAAGCCTTCTTACCTCTCCTGACTTCAATCTTAATTCAGGCAGCATCTGGATACTATCACAGGGATTTTGCTGCCAAATCCACTGCTCGTGTCCAGCCCAGGTCAGGCCTGGGGCCCAGGGGCTCTCAGCGTGCCTCTTTTCGAAATGGGAATTTTCTGACTTAAGAAAATGGTCGCTGGAGCGCCCCTAGGACACGGGCTAGACCCGGGCAGCGGATTCCGCAGCAAAATACCTGTGATAGTATCTGGATGCCACCTGAATTAAGATTGAATTCAGGAGAGGTAAGAAGGTTTATTTAGCAGTGTGATAAGCTCCTCTGTTTTAAAAGCCTATCTGAATAAAAGGGTACATACAATTGGTGGAAACACGAGATAGTGCCTTCTTGGTGGTTGCCCCAAAGCTCTGGAACTCCCTTTTTACAAAGGCTAAAAATGAGCCCCTCTTTGCTGTTCTTCCATTGGCAAGCAAATATTTTTATTGAAGTATTATTACAGACAGACTTTTAGAACTGGAAGTACTGAAGTAAAGGGCCATGAAGAGCCTGGTGTGCTGTTTTTCAGTTGTACTCTTGTTAAATTGCGTTTCGACCTTTTTAAGTGTGTGTTTTAAATTTTTTAAATAGCATCAATAGTTTAATTCTTTTTTAATATTGACCTTTTTATGTTTTTAAATATACTGGAATCATTTTAATTTGTAAGCCACCTGAGCTTAAGTTTTGGGTGGAAGGTGGAGTAATAATAATGGCCAGAATCCTCTATCATGGTCTACACTGCATAACTTTCTATATACTTAACTACGTAGCAGAGGCATTAAGAACTCCTGTTAGTGAATTACGAAGATGTGTAACAGGATACTGGCGAGGGTCTCAATGTGCATCAGGCTATAATGATGTGCATCTGGCCTTCCTAGTTGGTATCCCAATGTAAAATGGGACCAATGTCCGTTGGTCCCATTGCGTATCAGTCCCCAGGCATATTGTTCACTTTGCCAGCTTCCCTATGTAATAACATAACAACAGCCCCTTACTGGATAAAGAAGTTACATTACTCATTCCCAGTTCTCATTCGCACTTTGGGGGGGACTTATTTTAAAGAGGACACACACATAGTATAATTCTCCTGTTTTAGGAGGAGATTTTTTTTTTAAAGTGTGGAAATGATTTTCTTCCTTGGAGGACTCTATAGAGTTTTCATAAAGGCTTTGGAGCAGCCATACCTAAAGCATACTTCAAAAGCTTGGTGGAGTCTGGGATCTTAGCAAAAGCAGGATGTCTGTGCTGTTTTCTTAAAAGTGAGTGGAGGTTTTCAAAGGCAGAGATTGTGGTAGGAATCTAGTGTGTCTGCCCTGTGAAAGAGCATGTAATCCTGATACTGTTGTGCTCAGACAGTGATTTGCCCAAGGCTGCTGAACGAATTTTAGAAATTAAAAAATTAAACCCATTTGCAGATTTGTCATGCTTCATAGCTTAGAAATGTTACTTTTAGAGACTATAATTCTCAGAATCTGATTCTGAGTTGTAATCCAAAAAAGGAATTTTTCTAGGCTCTGTGCTAGATGCGTTCAACAGCTCTTTTAAGCAGACTGTGTGCTGTGTTTTTAATGTATGAAAGTGGGAATAACACAAAAATAACCTTAAAATTCTTTTCCACCTTCAGATGCTGAGTTGCTTAGAACATATGTATCATGATTTAGGATTAGTGAAAGATTTTAACATCAACCCTATCACACTGAAAAGGTGGCTGGTAAGACTTGAAATTGCTTTTTGAATGAAACTTTAAAATATTTGTGATTTTTTAAAAAAAGCTTGCCAAAGTAAACATATTTTGGCTCATGTACTAATGTGTTAGCCAATCAGAAAATAATTCATTTATTATAATACTCAAAATATAACAAATGCATCTTTGTTTTTAACATAACTTCTGTGTTGGCATCACCAAGGACTGGTCTCAGACATTTTAATCAATTATTTAAATGGAAATCTTAATAAATCACTCAGTTGGTGGGTGTACCCAAATTGCAAGAAATAGTGACACTATTTGTTTGTTTTTCAAAATTAAGGTTCTTTTTACCTAAGTTACTTCATGGGCCATCCTGTGCTTTTCATGAATTTTCATGTTTTTACTTTGAAATGTTTCTATTCATGAATCATGGTTTGAGCCCACAACACCATCCAAATGAGATGAAAATCATGCAGCAGTTGCATTGTGTACTGAATAAATGTCTACCTATGAAAATAGATAAGATCATAACTCTACATCTTTCTGCATAAACTTCAGAAGATATCAAAACTAAATAAACAAGGGGTGGAGGGAACAGCTAACCCTCCCAGACTAGCATAACTTCATGAAGATTAGGCAAAAAACAGATGAAAACAGAAAACAAATGAAAAGCTTTGAATTTTATTTATTTTTTGAGGTTATTTCTATTACTTAGAAATTGCTGGGCCACAGCAAGTTTGAATGTAAAAACATATGCTCTTGAAATCTCCCTTCAGTAATTAGGTAATTAGGAAGAGGAAGGGATCTTTAGTGTCTTAAAGGGTAACATATACTCCATATATTCCAGACTGCCCAAATTAAGCTCTTAGAATCTTATTTCAATGCAAATCTCTTTGGTGAATCAAACCATCCTTCTTCCTGCAGCTTCAGAATTCTTTCCTGATTAACTATTGTCTGAGTGGCTTTGCATGTTCAGAGACACTGTGAGAAATGGCTGTACAGGAACTGTGCAAAAACAGTATTTGCATAGCGGATTGTTATAATTCTTCCATTCCCATATCACTGAAGTGCAGAAGTCAGTCATTTTGACCATGTTTTGCCTTTTCTCTAAACTTGCAAAGCAGTTCACAGACAAATGATGGAGGTCACATTGACACCAAGGAATGGAAGTGGAGCTAGGCCACTTAGGAAATGAACAAGCATGTGTTAGTAACAGTTAGTTAGTTAGTTTAGTTGATAGCCTATTTTTCTGTTAATATGGGACCAAAACAAGACAATGCAAACCAAAAAGCTGTGAGAGGAAAACTCAACAATATTTTTCTGTGGTGCAAAGGTATAGCTCAGTAGCAATAAATTTGTCAACTCCAAAATTC
The DNA here is from genome assembly GCA_020142125.1 of Phrynosoma platyrhinos. NCBI lineage: Eukaryota > Metazoa > Chordata > Lepidosauria > Squamata > Phrynosomatidae > Phrynosoma > Phrynosoma platyrhinos. The sequence continues at coordinate 97,305,845 of JAIPUX010001232.1, read as the reverse complement.
ATAGGGCAGACATTATGGCACCAAAGTATTGGTAACTGAGATTGCATGCCAAATCCTTGATTTCCTTATCAATTTCTCACTCTTTGTTTTTATAGCTGTGTATTCATGACAATTACAGAAACAATCCATTCCATAACTTCCGACATTGCTTCTGTGTTACCCAGATGATGTACAGCATGATCTCACTCTGCAACCTCCAGGTGTGTCCTTTTTTGGCCACTTTCACTCTTTCCAGTTCCTCTGTCACTAGAAAAATGGGTTTGCATTCATCAAGCATCATGAAATCCACGGCCTCATACCTACGATAACATATTTTACCCAGCCATTGTAGTTGTTCATTTAGTACTGAAAGACATGGTGTAGAGCATGTCTTCCTTTACCCACACAATTGTACCAGGAAAATTACTCCAAAAGTCACTCTAGTTATTAATTTGTTAAAGTTCAGGAGAGAAGAATCAAAGGATACAGATGGTCAAAATGTTACACAAGTTCAAGAGCTTCCGATCACATAGATCAGGAGCAGCCCATAATAATTAGCAGTCCAACAAGGTGCTTTTCTCTGGACATCGTAACACTTTACTGATGCCTTCACCAGGTTTGAAATACAGGGCAAATCATGCATTCAGTGCATAGCTTCATTATGTGTATCCTTATGCTCTAGAACAACAGCTGTGTGGGGCTTCAGTGTGGATTAAAATTGTGGCTTAGAAAAGGTGGAATTAACTCTTCCTCCAAGAGCTTGGAACGTTGCTTTTCAAAAGTAACTCAATTCTTCATTGCCGACAATGCCAAGCACATTTTGTTGCCTGGATTTCAGATGTTTTGCCATTCTTCATTGTTACTGCTATGCCTTAACCTTTATTATTTAAGGTGAGCATGGTGTGTGTGTTCTGTTCTGTTCTAAACATGAAAACAATGGTCCCACATTGGTTCACATTAGCAGAAGACACTGTACCTTCCTTCTCCAGTAATTATACTGGTCCAGGAAGTGTGGGAGGCAGCCACCCCTGTCTTCCTAATGTGTTCCATTAACAGAGCAAAGAGATGCTATAGACATGCCAGAAAGTGTGAGCAACTTCCTCCCACACTTCCTGGATCATGCAGTTGTTGAGAAAGAAGAGACAGGATTTCATGCTGTGATGAACAGTATGGGATCCTTATTTTCAAGTTTAAGTAGAATAGAAACACAGATACCTGCCTATCTTATAAAATACGTTCAGGGGCAGCTTGTTGGCCATGAAGCAAAATACAGCAAAATCCTTAAAATGTTTGTGGTGTTTTTTGGGTTTTTTGGGCTATGTGGCCATGTTCTAGAAGATTTTATTCCTGAAGTTTCACCAACATCTGTGGCTGGCATCTTCAGAGAATTCTGGCATGGAAGTGAGTGGGGTGTGTGACCCTTGCTTGAGAGAAGGTGATTTACATGTGTTGTTCTGTTGTTGAATGGCAAGGCCTCAGGGTGGGCGGATATGCAAGGAGGCATTGTGTCTATTTAATTAGTGATCCATTGTGTGCTGGGAAAACTCCTGACCCTGGGTGTTTTTCATTTGCATGTGTTGAGTCTTGATTTTGGTGTTTTTCAGGAATAGCAGCCAGACTTTGTTTACTTTAAGGATTTCTTCTTTCCTGTTGAAATTGTCTAGATGTTTGTGGATTTCAATGGCTTCCCTGGGCATTCTGACCCAATGGTTGTTGGCATGGTTCAAAATTTCAGTGTTTTTGAATAGCATTTTATGCTCAGGATGGTTTATAAGGTGTTCTGCCTTGGACTTCACACTTAAACTGTTTGCTTGATCAAGAAAGCAGTGGAGCTTTGAAAGCTTGAATGATGTATTTTCTGCATTTTGATTGGCCAATAAAGGTATCACTCTTTGGTGTATCTTGTATTTTGCTATATTTGCTGCCTATCTTATGTAACTGAAAGTTAGCATTAACAGTGAGACAGTGATAATGTTGCCCAGTGCACATAGAAAATAAGATTTTTGGTGGACCATTCTTTTTGAAAAATCGCATTGTTTCTTTTTGTTTCCCAGGAAAGTAATGAGTGTTGACAATGATGGTAACTTATAACATGTTCTTCCCCTCCCCTGATGCTATTTTTCCAATGAAGATCTCTTCCACCATCTCAACTGCTATGTGCCCTTGCAGTTGTTCTTCCAGTGCAAAGAAAAATCATTCTCTCCCATCTCTTGCACCATAGTCCCAATCTGGCCCAAAGATGCCCTTGTGGTTCTGTGTTGTTTTTTTAGATATCCAAATGCCAGAATACATTTAACATAAGCACACTGTCTAACAAAGAAGGACATCATAAGAAGAAAGGTTTCTTGGCTTTCTCTTAGCCAACTCTAGTGTGGACAAAAGTGCCTCAGCTCCTCTTATATCATCTGCTCTGTCTGAATAAGACTTGTCCAGCATAGAGGAGAAAATACTGAAAAGGTACTTCTGCCCTTGCTGAAGCTAGTGGGAGAAACTACCACTTCTGCTAATTCATTCTCCTCCCCTTTACAGCCAGCTGGGTACAATGCCAGGACTATGATGATCCAGTCCTAGACCAAACAGGCCGGCAGTATAATGCTCTTTTTGACTACTCAAAAGTAACTCCAGTAAGGCTTATTTTGTAACCACAGTGGCTTATAATTAACCAAAACAAAGGAATCAGTGATGCTGTTGACAGATGGACTGGAGGCCTAGACATCTATGGGATCTGTGCATCCTTTTAACATCATTAGGCCATGGGAAACATTGGACTGGAATTCTTTGGGTAGGCCAATGTTGTTATTTCAAGCAAATACCAGAAACCCACAAATAAACCTTGGGTCATTCTTTCTCACATTTATCTTCTGAACTCAAGTAATACATGCAATATTGGTGAATCTACCATTCTGCACAGTGAGGCAGCCACCTCAGGTAGCAGATGCTAGGAGGTGGGAAGGTAGGAATTGGAGGAAGAATTGTTTTTCATGCAACCTGCTTTGCATGTCTCCTCAGAAAACCCATCCTGCTGCCTTTTGATATGATGGACGATGTTGTTCTGTTGCAAGCACTGAAGTAAAATTGAACTGCCAATACATGGAATAGGTAGAGATGCATGGGGGCAAAGGAAAGGTTTATGTCCTTTGTCTTAGTATCAACATGTTTCCAGCAGGCCCTGGAATGAAGTGCCCAAATAGTGCTTTCTTCACATTAATAATACAAGCCCTGGTTCAGTGTTTTACAAACTGAAGGCGGAGGGGGGGGGGGTTGCTTTAAATAAAACCACTCTACTATCACGTGAAATCCAGCTTCTCTTTTCCATGCTGTTGTCAATGATACATCGGAGGTAGACTAGAATAACTTGCTGCCAAAAGAAAGAAAAGAGAGGAGAAGAGAGGAAAGAAGTGAAGTGAAGTGAAGTGAAGAGAGGAGAAGAGAAGAGAAGATGGCATCTTCACTTTTGCCTACAGTACACATAGTTATTAAACAAATTACTGAATTCTAATTATAACCCACTTTTCCAAAACTTGAATATGTTTTTCCTGAAATACAAATGTTATATGAAATTATAATTCTACCTTTCTTTCTCCCCCTCTTATTTAGGTAAAGATTTCCCAAATGGATATTTTAATATTAATGACTGCATCAGTCTGTCATGATCTGGATCATCCAGGCTATAACAACACGTATGTATCCTTTGTAGAGAGGATGATTAGATGTATAAATTCCATTTGGAACCAGATTTTGGACATAGCATGCCTTAATGGGGCAGTTGCATGCATGCTTATTCAAAATTAAATTTCACTGTGTTCAGTAAGGAAGTAAGACCTTTTCAGTATGCTTCCCTAGTAGTAAATATTTATGATAGCCTTCAAGGTCACAGTTCTCGCTTTTGGTGGTTTTGTAACCCAGATTCAGCCCTTCAAGCTGAGGAATGTCCTTTATAAACCACAGCATATTCCCACCTTGGAGCAAAGAAAGTAAAGCAGGCCAATTTACATGTTCTTATAGCACCAGAGCAGTTTGTTGTTGTGTGCCTTTAAGTCCTTTCTTACTTATGGCAATCCTATCATGGCAAGATTTTCTTGGCAAGATTTGATCAGAGGATTAGAGGGACGTTTGCCTTTGCCTTCCTCTGAGGCTGAGAGAGTGTGACTTACCCAAGGTCACCAAGTGGGTTCCCATGACTTAGTGGGTACTCAAACTCTAGTCCCCATAGTCCAGCACCCAAGCCACTATGCCATGCTGGTTCTTTCACATGAGTGGTGTCCACATTTATTCATAGCTCTGTGCTCTGTGAATGTTCTGTGAAATAAAACTGAAAACTGTTTGCTACCCATTGTGTATCTGCTAAGCTGTGATGTGTGACGTGTCTCTTAGACTTAAGCATAAAAACTGATAAATTGATAATACAAATACAAATAATTTGTTTTCAGTAGCAAAGCAAGAGCACAGATGATATGCTGACACTAAACAAAGATTTTGTGATACAACTTCATGAAAATGTCACTATTGTAAACATAAAATGCATACAAGCAGTGGTATTGAAAACAGCATACAGAAATACTGAGATGTGGGAATGTATTGAAGTATTTAAAAACTGAAATAATTTGAGTTTTGTTACAGCTTAAACAACTGAGAGCATTTGAAAATTTGTTATAAAATTTGCAATTTCCCTTACATATGGTTTAATAGAAGGCTCATATGGGGAGGATGGAACATGATGACATTTATGTAACAAACTGTTTAGCTTTTTAAGGCCACAGAGGAAGTGCACCGAATGATGAGACTGGGAAGTGCAAAACCAAATTTCTTCTTCATGGTCTCTTCATACAAATGGGGTTATCTGCACCTATGCAGTTAATCATTTGTAACTTTCTACAGCTGTTATCCAAGCATTTTAGCAGTAACTGCAAAAGCCTCCAGAAAAACTTTGTTTCTCCATCACACCCCTTTATAGTAACTTATTCTGTAACCTGTTACTTTTTAGTTCCTTTAGGGAGGGAGGATCCATTTTAAACAGTAAGAAAATTATCTAAATTTGAAAAGAAAAAGTCACTAGCAGATGTTCCAAAACCGCATTTTATGCTTCCTTCCATGAAGGGAGGAATATAACCCCATTACCAATCAATATTACTTGTAAAAAATATTTTAAAAATTGTAATGAAAATTATGTCCTTGTTGTCTTCAAATGTAGTACTTCTTGCCCTCACAATATAAATGAGCACGGCCCCTTGGGATAGCTTCTACATCCTCTTTTATTTCTTTGCTTCACAATAGGTACCAGATTAATGCACGAACAGAGCTTGCTGTGCGCTACAATGACATTTCCCCACTCGAGAACCATCACTGTGCAGTGGCTTTCCAGATCCTGACACAGCCAGAATGCAACATTTTTTCTAGTGTTGATAAGGAACAGTTCAAACGGATAAGGCAGGTATGGGTTAGTGGCAAAGTTTCCTTTCATGTTCATTCTGTGTCTCATATAACTAGAGCCTAGGGGTGTAAGGAATGTTCACAGGTTTTATTATCTTTAGGAAGAAAGGGTATCCCAACACAACCCCACTGAACAGATTGTCAACAGCCACAGGATTTTTCACGACACGAGTGCAAAAAGACTAACAAAGCTATAGTAAAAATGCAGTTTGTGAGAAAAACAAAAACAAACCTAGCCTTTTTTAAAAACACAAAACTGTTGCAAAAATATCACTTTAAGGGGGCAAAAAACTCTGAAATTTTTCATTTTTACATGTGAGAATGAAATCAACAAAAATTTACATTCATACTATAACTGAATTAGACTATAAATGTGTTTCAGAGGTGGGAAATGTGTGGCTCTCTAGCTGTGGCTGGACTACAAATCCCATAATTGTGAAGGATGATGGGAACTGTAATCCAGCAATATCAGTTTGGATTAGGACCATGATTAGGGGGAGAAGGGGATCTTACCTCTTTCCCTATGCACCATGTCCTTGGCCCAGATAACACAGTAGCAGAGTGACCAGATGTCCTAACTGTTAAATTTCTTGCAAAATATTCAAGAAAAAATGGAGGACATTACAAAATAAAAGCTAAAAACACTGACATAAATATAAATTCATGCTTCTTAGTCATGCTCAAAATGGAGGACATTTTGGAATTCCTCTTGGACACAAAGCTGAAATGTAGAGCATTTCCAGAAAAAGGAGGACATCTGGAATCCCTGCATAATAGTTCTACCAGCTATGGCCTTTCCTGGACAGGGACAACAGGGATAACTTAGCCACAGTAATCCATGCAGAGATAACTTTCTTACTTGAAAACTATAATGCACTCTATGTGGGGATGCTCTTGAATATGACTCATTCGTGGAAAATGCAGCAGCTAGACTGTTGAATGGAACATCATAAAAAAAACAACAACAATTTAACACTGGTTTTCAAAGAATTGCACTGGGAGCCTTATCACATGAGATGACAAAGTAGAAACAAAGCCGGAGAATAGCTGCTTTCTCCATGCCTTACTACATGATTAAGCTTATTCTACCAGTACCTGTAACATTCCCATTGAGTCCCTGGAATGTAATGATATGGAAACAGGTGTTACCGCATTAGACTATTGATAACGCAATAGTAATGTTATGAGAACACATATTATCGCACTGCATTTACTGTTGTACCGGTACCGGTACTAAAGTAGTTCCTCAGCCATCTCTCATTGGTGCATGCTCACTGTTGTGAAAACCCCTATGTCTGCATTGGAAAGAATGATACCGAGAGGTTTAGGTAGCGAGCATGCATTGTTTTTTCTTGTAAACGCGATGCAATTCAATCTACAAAAATAAAAAAATATTTTTTAAATTGTCTGTGGCACCTTCCTTGCATCAATGCTGGAAGAGTTGAGTTGAGTTTGTGGACGTTCTAGGACTGGAGGGGAGGAGGTTGTCTTAGCCAATCAGAAAAGGAGGACAGATTGAGACCGGTAGGATTATTGCACACACATCATCTGGAA
>JAIPUX010001232.1:97280144-97298782 GCA_020142125.1 Phrynosoma platyrhinos | reverse complement strand
TTTCCAGCAAGAAGAAAGATACACTTTTACAACTGTCTCCTGCAGGAAGAGAACTGAAGCACCATGGCATCATGCAGTGAGGGATGGAGACAGCTGCTACTCTCCAGCTCCAATTCTGCTTTATTTTCTTGTGCAACAAGGCTCTGGGTGTCAATATGCTTCCAGTTGGAATTCAAGATGCTGATAACGACATTTAATGCCCTAAATATCTTGGGGCCTTGATACATGAAGAAGCCCCTCCTCATATACAGCCCAGCCCAAAGTTTAAGGTCTGTTGGTGGGGCCCTCCTCTGTGTATCACCAGTTGCAATACATTGTGGGAGCAGGTAGAAGAAGCCCTTCTTTTTTGTGGCACCCAGTTATGGAATACCTTTTCTTTGAAGGCCCAGTTATTGCCAATGTTGCAATTATTCCCACACCAGGTAAAAACATGTTTGTCCACTAAAAAATGTGGAGCCTAAGTGTTTTAGACAAACCCGTGTATATACATGGGTTTCAATAGTTTTCACCTTTTTTATTTGGTTTTTTTTTAACTTGTTAAATTGTTTAATATGTTTTTAGCCTGTTAAAATCCTTTTTATTACTTGACATTGTTTCAAATTTGTCAGATAGAAGATGGGATGTACGTAGTTTAATAACAACAAAAATAACAATAACATTTACTACAAAGAAGAAGACTTGAGAAAGTATTCTCCTCTGTGGTTAACAGTAGTTCAATGGATCAGTACAATGGTTGAGTTGGGAGGGACCATTCCCTCCTGCAGCATGGCCCCATTTTAAATTTCTCCCACACCCCCATGGACCTTCAGAAAAAAGAGATTTCCACAGAAAACTCCAAACACAAAGTTTCAGCCTAATGTGCAGTTTGGCCTTGATCACACACAAAAAAAGTCTCTCATCCCCAAAATTGTTCCAATCTCCCCCCACCCCCCGGGAAAGTTGAGGATTTTGTGCAAAGCCATTAAAAGGATGAATTGTTAGAAAAGAGAGATAGATTTGAAACAGCCACATTTTTTTAACAGCATACATATTTCATCATGTTTATTTTTCAAAGGGAATAATTACATTAATCCTAGCAACAGATATGGCAAGGCATGCTGAAATATTGGACTCCTTCAAAGAAATACTGGATAACTTTGACTACTCCAATGAGGAGCATGTGACCCGGGTAAGACAATTTTATTTTGGCTTTTTGGCACATTATGGCAAAGAAGTTGGGGAAAGAGCTACAGGACGGAGCGACCTACTTTTCACCTCATTTCTGTGTTTTCTCTTGGAGAAGTTGAGGGATGTGGCTATTATGGAAGTGTGCTTCCTGTTCAAAATGGTCATCAAACATGTGCTGGTTGATGTGCCAACCCACCTCCATTTTTAAATTTAAGCCTACATGGATTATTCCACACCATTGGCTGCATTTGAAAACTGATGGTGAGGTTGCAAAGGAATTTTATCATCCTCAGGAAGAAAGGGTATCCCACAGGTGCTTTGGCTCAATGGGCACATAGAAACTGAACCCCTGCACTTTTCAGCCAAATTATCCCAGCTTATACAAATGGAATAACAGCAATCCAAAACCATCTCAGCCCATGCCCAAATTGACAAAAAAAGCGGTATGATAATCTCCTAAATCACCAGTTGACTAACAGCATCCCCATGAATGTCATAGGATTTTCTTAGGCAAGGAATACACAAAGATGGTTTTGCCAGTTCCTTCCTCTGAAAAATAGCCTACAGCACCTCATATTTGTTGGTGTTCTGCCAAAAAGTGCTATCCAGGGCTGACCCTGCTTAGCTTCCAACATCAGATAGAATCTGGTGCCTTTAGAGTATTTAGGCTATTTAGCTGTTCTAAAGCTGCAACATTTTATTTCTGTTCTCAAATGGGTTTCTTTTACATTCAGAGGCATATTAGAACAATCAAGTATTTTCAAGTATTTTAAGTCACTTGAAATTATTTCAAGTATTTTATAATTTCAAGTGAAGTGAAAGTATTTCAAGTATTTTACATTTTTAAAAAATATGCAGTGCTGTTGTACATAAATACCATTTCACTTTTGTTGCCAAAATGCATCAGTGATGCACTGGGGAGTCAGGGATCAGAGAAGAGAAAATTTGCCCTTTGAACCATATGACCACCTCAGAAAATTGCATCCTATTTGTAAATAAATAAATAAAAATGGAAGAGCCCTAATGAAGATCCAAAAATTGCTACTAACAGTCCCCCCAAAAGTGGATTTGGAGACAACAACCAACAAAACCTGGCAAAACCTAAGAAGTTATACTGCAAGAATTCATGCTTCTTTAGAGTCACCTGGAAGAACCTATAGTCAGGTATTCTGGCTTTCTCTGCTTAGCTGACATTGTGTTGTGAGACAAAAGATGGAAGAAGCTGTGGAAAAACACAGCATAGTTACAAATTTGAGAATACAGCAGAATGACTGTACAATAGGGTTTTCATCTAACATGATAGCAATTTTTATCAATAGCAAGATCACTTCCTTGATTTTGCTCTCTGCTAACTGCATGTAAATGGATGCAGGATTTAATCACTTGTATTTTCAAAGTGGCTTTAAAACATGATGCTTTTCTCTGCTTAATGAACTCCAGATTCCTATATCTCACAAATTCTAAAATTACATTTTTTCCTCTTTCCTCGCCCCATCCAACTCTGCTATTTAAGGGTCAGGGGATCAGGCCAGACTAACTACTAGCCATTCAAGTAGTATAGAATATCCCATTAGAAAAATGAAATGTGAAGGGAGGAATTCCTTTAAATCAGATGTTCATGAATGGGACATTTGGAAGTACTAGTTTCCAGCTGGGTTCTTGCTATGGAGGAACCCACAAAAATGAATAGATACTTCCACCTCCATAATCCTCATTGCATTATCATTTTGAAAAATCAGTGAGTGGAATGAGGAGCCTTGAGGATAGGGTATGGTCATTAAAGACCTTGTTTGTTTTTTTAAAAAAATCTAAGTGTATGTAAACGTTCAAAGAGTACAGAAATGAGGCATGCCCAATATGTTGTTTTTTGTGTTCTTTCAAGTCATTTCTGACTTGTGGCAACCTTAAGGCAACCCTAATACTATCATGGGGTTTTCTTGAGAGAATTTGTTCAGAGGGTGTTTGCCCTTGCCTTCCTCTGAGGATGACAGAGTGTGACTTGCCCAAAGTCACTCAGTGGGTTTCCATGGCTAACTGGGGATTAAAACCCTACTCTCCCAATGTCCCAGTCCAACACTCAAACCACTACACCACACTTGCTCTTCAGGCCGAATATCTTAAAATGGTGCAGATATAATGGAGAGCAAGGCAGAAATATAGGATGGATAACTATACTCTTGAAGCTTCAGCATATTGGGCATAGTGGTTCCTGTGTGGAGAAAGAAGGTGATCTGCCCATAGGGATGTCCCATTTGCAGTAGAAAGAGTAGCTGTGGATGGACAATGTCTCAGTGCAAGAGCCTATGATGTACACATAGAAAGTCTCCTAAGTTGGGCTGGGACTGGGATGGAATGAGCCAGAACAGGTTTTCTATTTTTCTTTTCTTAAGATCAGCTGCCATAGCATGGATGAAGAATGGCTTGGGGACTCCCGGTAGCATTGGCAGCATTTTCCTGTGCAGTAAAACCTGTTCTCGCCCGTTCCGTCCTGATCCCAGCCTGTGCCCAGATTGGTCTGGAAATGACGAGCTATAAACTTATCTAGTTTACTCCCTGTCAGTTTCAGCTGAAAAGAACAGGTATCAAGTTATGAGAATGACCCTGCTAGAAACATTGGAAACTGCATTCAGTCAGTGGACAAACAACATGTTGTATAGCTTCTTCCTGTGTTCACAGGAATAGCAGCTTCATTTATATACCGCTTCATACCGTGCTATGCAGTCTCTAAGCGGTTTACAACTGTGAGATAATTGCTCCTAACAAGCTGGGTACTCATTTTAGCAACCTTGGAAGGATGCAAACCTGAGTCGAGCTTGAGCCCTGGCTGGTATTGAACTTGCAACATTGTGGTTTGTGAGTGAGTGGCTGCAGTAAAGGCATTTAACCACTGTGCCACCAGGAATGGCATACATGAACCAGTTGGAGCCTGTATGAGATTCTAGACAACAGCAATTTTAGTACATGTTACATTTCACAGAGCCATGAAGTGTCTGCTATTGATTCCCATCAACTTTCATCGCTGGAGATAATGCACCACCAGTTCACCCACGGGATAGACGCAGGATTTAAAAGTAAAAAATTGATTATTTTTTTTTGCACTTCTCGAGGCTTCTTGTGCAATTTTTAATCCCATGTTTGATAAACTGCATGAGAAGCCCAGAGAAGTTCAGATTGCATACGGATGACATACTGCCTGGCTACGAGGCAGTGTGATAAAATCCATCTTTTTATTTTAAATCCCACATCTATCCCACGGGTGAATTGCAGTGTGATAATCTCTGCTGCTGCTCCACTGTAAAATGGAGTTAAAAGTACAGATGAATACCATAGGTACTTTCCAGTGTTGTAAAGTGCATTTTCATCTTTCAGTTGAAGATGGTACTAATCAAATGCTGTGATATCTCCAATGAAGTTCGCCCAATGGAAGTGGCAGAGCCATGGGTAGATTGCTTATTAGAAGAGTATTTTATGCAGGTAAGAGTACCTCCAAATATATTTGTCTAATGCAGGGGTAGGCAACCTAAGGCCCAGGGGCCGGATGCAGCCCCCCGAGGCCTTTGGACCAGCCCCAGGATGGTCCTGCCGCCGCCGCCGCCGCCGCCCCTCGCCATGATGATATTGATTATTGTTGTTATTATTTGTTCTTAGGGTTTTCTTGGCAAAATCTCCACAGGGGGTTTGCCATGGCTTTTCTGGGGCTGAGAGAGTGTGCATGCATATATTTAAAAAAAGATTAAAAATTAAATTTTAATTTTTATATTTATTTATTTATTTATTTATTTATTGTGCTTCAGGCCCCCAGGGACCGCAACCCGTCCCCCAGCTCAAAAAGGTTGCCTACCCCTGGTCTAATGGTTCATATTTTGGTACAACAGCTCAAAGCCATCTAGAATAATATATGAGTTACAGCAAAAAGAAAGCACGTTTCTTTGTAGAGCCACAGTTATGTGCCATCCTGATGATGTGCTCCAAATGAAAGTGACTGTAATTTGTAACCTGAAAAGACAACCATAGACTAGAAATAGAAATGTGTTTGGCTGACTGCTCATTTTCCCTAACCAGGCTGTTTTTTGCACATTAACTCAGCATGTAATAGTTCTGAAACTAAGGGGAGGACAGGATCTATGGATGGAGAAAACAAGCAGCAGTAATGAGTCAAGTTGTCTCTGTGGATGACTTTGAAATATTCATATGACAACCTCCCAGCACTGAAATAGTGTTTGGTTTGTTTTTATTGTTTTAGGAAAAGGAAAGGAAGCTCTCAGACCATTTGAACAGGAACATCTCAGTAGCACTGAAAAACATCTTTAAGGGGGAAAGATCATAGTGATAATTTCTTATGGATTTCCATTGGAGTATGGAAGCAATTTAAAAACACAGAGTAAAAGCCATCTGCCCCATCCATATGGTAACAAAAATGTGTGTCTCCGAGCTGTGGCAGACAGTTGGCACTGCACCAACTAGAGTTTGGTTGCGATAGGAAGCATTTTTTTAAAAAAAGCAGCTCTGTTATTTCTTGCTTTAATGTGTTCCCAGCACTAGAAAATCACCTTGACTAACAACAGACATTTTTTTAAAAAAATATACACAAGAAAGTCACCGTGCAAGACAAAGCAAATGGAGCAGGTCATTGCTGAGACTGTCCATCATTCATTTATTTGCCATATTTCCCTCTCTCAGGGCAGATCTGTTTGCTAAAACATTATGTGCATGTTGGAATGGAGGGTGAAACATGCTTGAACTAACCATTTTTATTGTGAAGAAAAAGTGATGGCCAGACACTGAACTGGAACATGTCCCTGATCTGGACTGAGGCCCCTGTGCCAGTTTCCTGACAAAATCCTCCCCTTTCCAGCTGATCTTTCTCCCTAAATGTGGTCTTTACAATCAACAGCACATTGGACAAATAGCGACTGGGGGAGGTGTGATTTCCAGCAGGAAGCAACATGGAGATAAATGGGTTAGTATACAGCACATACCCCTTGCCACAGTTCCAGTCCAGATAAGAACCCCACGGGGATGCTTTTGATGAAGAGAGGAAATGATCAGCTTTTAGCTTGTATAAAGCATGCTTTACAGTAACGTGTTATGCCCTCTTGAATCTCAGTGAAATCAGTGGGATTTGTTGATGTGTAAACATGGCCTAATTGCACCAGATGAAGGCACCAGATCTTGGAAGCTAAGCAGTTTCAGCCATAGTCAGTACTTGGATGGGAGACAGCCAATGAATAGCAGGTGCCATAGGTTCTATTTCAGAGGAAGGAACTGGCAAAACCATCTCTGAGTATCCCCCCCTTGCCTAAGAAAACCCTATGACAAATTCATGGGGTCACCATAAATCAACAGGCAATTTGGAAGCATATACATACACAAACATGGCTGGAATCAGGCTTTAAGCATTGGCAGCAACTTTTTGTATCAGAATTCCAGAGATGTGGCTTCACAAGTATTCCTTCATAGCACCATTACTTCACTCAAACTGCAGATGGTGTTATAAGGTCATCTCCTGTAGACACCCTCTTATATAGGGAAATGTTTTCCACTGGCAATGCTAGATTTTCCCAAGAGAAAGTTGGAGTGTTTTGTTGTTTTTCTGTGAAAAGTGGTAGAAATAGGTGGCAAATCTGGAGTATGTAAAGACACTGCAATAAGGCTAAGGAAGTTCCCAACTTTGGGACTCATTTGCAGAAGGAAGAGAATGCAGTGCTTAATTTCAGGCGGAAAAAGTGATGCTGAAGCTCAGGAAATAGCATCATCCAATTTGGAAATCTTTTTTAGATTTCTTCATGCCTGTGGACTCCAAAACATAGGAAGTTGACCAGTAGGAATGTGTTTTTGAAATAAACTATCCAGTTATCTCCATGGCTGTATCCTCTTCAATGTTCAAGAGAGGCAAACTTATAATAAATGCCAGGATTTTAACTCTTTCTTTAGAATTTCTGTTTTTTGCTAGAGCAAAATATCTCCTTCCCCTCTTTCCTTTCCCAGCACACATAGATGCCACCTTACCAACCTCACTGCCTTTAATTTATGCTCTTTTGAGTCCCTGTTGTGTATTCTCCAACTAAGAGAGACTTAAAGCCTTTGCAGACTGCCAGAAATAGTGCACATTAAATTGAGGCACTGCTCTGGCTCAGTGCTAGGGAATCATGGGAACTGTAATTTATTGTGGCACCAGAGCTCTCTGACAGAGAAGGCTCAATGTCCCAGAAGAAAAAAAAAACATTCCCATGATTCCCTAGCACTGAGCCAGGGCAGTGCCTCAGTTTAATGTGCACTATTTCTGACAGTCTGCAAAGGCCCTTAGTGGTAGGAAAGGGAAAATTGTAGAATTTCCTCCCTAGGGAAATGAGACTGGCTCCATCTCTCCTGAGTTTGAGATGGACAGTAAAAACATTTCGGTACTGTTTTTATTATGTTATTAATATGATTGATCCTTCTCTCCTTTATTATAACTCAGTTGCTAACATGTTTATTCTTCTGAATTTGTTTAAGTGTTTTTTGTCTACACTACTTAGTTTTCGGATGGGTTACAAATATTTCAAAGAATAAATAAATTGTTTTCTGTGGGTTTTTCGGGCTGTGTGGCCATGTTCTAGAAGAGTTTCTTTCTGAGGTTTCACCAGCATCTGTGGCTGGCATCTTTTCTCTGAAGATGCCAGCCACAGATGCTGGCGAAACATCAGAAAGAAACTCTTCTAGAACATGGCCACACAGCCCAAAAAAACCCACAAAAAACTATGGATGCCGGCCATGAAAGCCTACGACTTCACAATAAATAAATTATTTAATTTATAGTAGGAATGAATGAATGATGAATGGATGAATGAATGAATGAATTGCTTATATTTACAATAACACAGTACTACATCATCCTAGAGTGACCGGGAAAAGTCTGAAGGGCTTCCAGTGGCACCTTTCATGGACCGAGACAAAGTGACCAAACCTACAGCACAGATTGGCTTCTTAAAATTTGTTCTTATTCCAATGTTTCAAACTGTAACAAAGGTAAGGTCAAAATAAATCACTCAGTCAAAAACCTTTTGATCAGTTTAAAAAGTGCCCCCAATGAAACGTATAACACACCTTTTCAAAAAGTTAATTTTTAAAATGAAAACATTTATAAAATGAGGTGGCAGGTGCTATCATAGATAAAGCACACACATCCCACTCCCTTATTTTGTACATGGGAATGAAAGACTGCCTGTTCTAAAATGATTCCTGCTCTAATTTATCCATATCTTTCATCTTCTAAAACCATTTTTTCTTCTAAGGGTAGCTTGATTTATCTGCAGTTTGTGCTGATTGACAGTCCAGTTCCCCATTTTTGTCTCTCTGTGTGACTTCAAGTCATCTGTTGACTTATGGCAATCCCAAGAATTTCAAAAGGTTTTCTTAGGCAAGGAATATATATTTACCTGGGAATAAATCTGATTAATTTCAACAAAGGTTAGGACTTTATTACATGAGAAAATAAACTGCAATAACAGCTGGTTAGGAACATTTGTTGCTGGGACTTATCACACAATGACCTATTTTCTTTTGTTATCTCAGTGGAGACCATTTGGCTGTCATATCTTTTAATTCATGCAGAATCTCTGTAAATGACCTCCTTTCTTGCTTCTGTAGTGGTAGAATTTGCAGTGTGATAAATTAATTCTATTTTAATCCTAATTTGGGGTGGTTTGGGAGCAGGCTTTAGATATCATATGTCATTTGCCTGTAAGTGATCAGGGATGAAGAAGTTCCTGACTTGAGTAGATGAGATTAATCACTGGTAGATTAATCATTTTCATCTGCCAACATTTAATCTACTCTGAATCAGGAAGTCTTGCCCCCAGGGGAAGAAAAGCCTTTCTAAAGGTGCAAGTCTTTCTAATTTATATTTCTTTGGGGGAAAGGGTATTCCAAACTAGGCACGCACTGGGCAGTATTGGGTGGTACTGGATGGGCAGTGCCAAATGCTGTGTGTGATAAGGTATTAATGCAAACAAAGGCTGTAATGTCAGAAAGATTACAAAGATTACAAAGGTGCAATAAAAAAGAGAGCAATCCCAATTGCAAAGTGCTTTTGAAAAGAACACAATTTTAGCAGAAGAACGGTTTGGTGTGATGAAGTCCTTATTCTCAAGTAAATATATACAGGATCATGATTTGGTTTGATTTACCTGACTGATCAACTGAATAAAATTCATGCAATTTACTGATACTCTGCCAACTCCAATAAATTCCTAACATTCTAAAATACCTCTTAAAGTAGAAAGGAGAGTACTCATTTTTATTTTAATAACCAGAAAATATATTCCCCATCCATTTATTGTCTTAATCAATAAACCAGGTTGTTGTTTTTTTAACTCATTGAAAGATTAGGAGCTTTAGTTTATATTTCTTACTTTATTTTAGCTTTTCCCAGAGGTTGAAGAAGTTATGCTCCAACCACTTTGGGAATCCAGGGACCGCTATGAGGAGCTGAAGCAAATAGATGATGCTATGACAAAAGAGGTAAGATGAGTTCCTTCTCCCACCTCTTGTCAAACCTTGATTATATCTTTGACCTTTGACTGGGCCCTTCCTGCTTCCTTGCACTTCTACAACTGAGCTAAAGTTTCTCAGATGACATTTTCTGTTTGTATTCTGTCTTTTTTCTTTCACCAAGAAAAATAAGAATATTTCTCCAAATCCTGCTGCCCACAAAGCCCTGCAATATTGTTACATCTGGGGCATAATGGAGGGTGCAAAATGGTGGCCAGTCTGTTAGTGTGCTTTCTGCTGCCATTGCAAAGCCAGCAGGAACAGCAGCACAAAATTAACAACAACAACAGCAGCAGCAACAACAACAACAACAACAACAATAAAGCTATTGAGGGAAAAGAGAAAAGAAACTGTAATAGTGCCAGTTCTAATGATGAACACAGCCCTCAGTCAACAACTGGAGAGTTTCTCCTTTCCCTGGAGAAATTAAGTGAAACAGTTGCTCAAGTTTCTCTCTGTAAACTAGATGGAGATTTTTGCAATGCCATTTCTGTGCAGCTCTACTCTCAACACCAGTTGAGAGCGCCAGCTGAGCCCGGCTTGGACTCAGGCTGATGGCAGCTGGTGATTTGATGGTGATTTAGCTTGCCCAGGAGGCCATATTTGCCATATTTCCCTCTCTTAGGGAAAGCCGGTAGGCTTGAGTCATTTTAAAATGCCAAGCGCTAAAGTTGCAAGTAAGATTCTTCTGTCTATATAGCCATCACAATATTTCAACTACGTCATCATATCATTCCAGTTGTATATAAGACATCATGTAGTATCCCGTATGAATGCTGAAAGAATTCTTCTTGTTGCTGTATAGTGAATTGCGTAAGGCAGTGGTAAATAAACAAATACGTAAATAAAATCAACAAGGTCTCTGGTTTTTCCATCCCTTGGGATGTCATAAATGAAAAGTTACAGTGCCTAAGACCTGAGCTTTATCTTGTGAAACAAAAAGGAATGAAGGCTTATGGGAATACTCCATTTTCCTTTCCAACAGGTTAAAATTGATTGTAGGTGGCTGCTGAAGCTTTCTTAAATTTCAGTTTGAAATTACATAACAATGAGAAATCTGATCTAAAAACAAATTAGTTTTTCTGTGATTATATTATTTATTTATTTATTTAAATATTGATATCCCGCTTTTTATCTGAAGATCTCAGGGCAGCTTACAAGAAAATCAATTTTAAAAGATAATTACTAAAGTTTGAGACTGAAAAATATATTGTTTATCCAATATAAAAACAGATAGTTTAAAACCAACTAAAACAATCTTGAATGTTATAACTATAAAATATGTATAGACAGGATAAAATCAGTTTGCCTCAAAGGTTGTAATAAAAACCCAGGCTTTAACCTGGTGCCAAAATGATTCTAATATTGGCACCAATGAGCCCTCCAGAGGATGGCAATTCTACAGCCAGGGTGATCAATGAAGATACACCTTCCAACATTTACAACAGCAAATGTGTATGGAGGTTTCAATATTTATTGCTGTCGTACTCACAATGGTGTTGTTGTTTTAAATATCCAAACAGTACTTCTATCGTCTTTGACTATTTTCTGGAAATTCCTGGGACTTGCCATAATGGTTTATTCCTTCCCTCATGTGGGTTTGTTTCTAATTGCAAAATATATCCCTTCTCTTCTTTGAGACCATCCTTCTCATCAGCCACACCCAATATTGCCATTGGTAAGGGATTGTGGAATTTGTGGTCCAAAACATCTGGATAGCTGAAGGTTTACCCACTCTCATGCAGTGACCTTTTGGGTGGGGGTGAAACAAACATAAAGCTAGTTTGGGTTGTGAATTCAGCAATGAACGTACTGACTTAGTCTTGTATGTAGCCACCTACACAGTTGCTGTAGGCAATTAGAAATCCCATAAGCTGGGTATATGACATTTCATTCAGCTCAGTAAGTGGGTTGGCTGGGGAGGAACAGGGCCATCTCCTCTGCCAGCCTACTATGCATCTGTGACTGGGGACAAAGAAAAGGACATGCCTTCTTCCTCTGCAACCAGTACAGAAACCCAGTTAACTAACAGAAGGGGGACAGAGTGATCCACACACCCCACAAACACACATCATTCTTATGTTAGAGAAAAGCAAATCCCTTCTTTCCTGTGGAGTATAGAAACCACAAGAGCTACAACAGTTTGTCTCAACCTTGGCACCTTGAAGATGCTTTGGTCTTCCAATCCCATGATCCTTCTCCATACTGTCGGGGCCTTCTGGAAGCTGGCATCCAAAACATGTGGAGGAGTACATGTTGAGAATGACTGGGTTGGAGGCTATGGAACACAGTCATCTATCCCTCCTCTGTTGTTGTGTGCCTTCAAGTCATTTCCAACTTATGATGAGCCTAAGTCCCATCATGGGGTTTTCTTGGCAAGATTTATTCAGAGGGGGTATACCTTTGCCTTTGTCTAGCAGCCTCCATTTTAAATGCCTCTTCTTTAAACCAGCCTGCTAAAGGCTACTAGGTAAAGATAAAGGTATTCACCATTGACAAGGTGGTCAAGTTGTGTCTGACCATAGGGGGTGGTGCTCATCTCTGTTACTAAGCCAAAGAGTCAGCATTGTCAGAGACTACTCTGTGATCATATGGCCAGCATGATTGCACAGAACGCTGTTTATCCCAGTGGTACCTACATGCATTTGCATGCTTTTGAACTGCTAGGTTGACAAAACTTGGGACTAATGACAGGAGCTCACCTCATCATGCAGCACCCAGGGCCTCAAACTGCCAACCTGCCAGTCTTGCAATCAACAGAGTCATTGTCACTTGAGCCACTGCAAAATGTGTGTGTGTGTGTGTTTTCTGCAAAAATGTTGGAAATTTCCACACAGCAGTATGATTATTGGCAGAACAGGCCACACATCTTTATTGGGTGTGGCTCACATAATTTGACATGGTGTAGAGCAAGATCCAAAATCATTCAGCCCACCTGCAGACCAGTCATGTAACAGACTCCAGCCCAAGTAATAAGAGAGATCAGGGTGTATGTGTCAGGTTAACTGGCCCCATTGAAGCATACACCAATCATCAAGACTTGTGCTGGATACCTAGCTGTGAGGTCACTAGGTTGGCATTGAGCCTTCTAGCTACTTGTGGGCCTTCTCTTCAGGAAAAAGCTCTCACATGTTTTCCTCCTTGAAATGGGTCATCCCCAGTACTTCCAGTTCCTCACCAGGAGATTGACATAAATGTGAAGATAAACAGTGTCATAACAGCAATAAGGAACAAATTCCAATATATATCCAGAGGTAGCCATGTTGGCCATGTAGTAAAGTACTTTCAAAATGATAATGAGGAGGGGGGGGAATCTAGAGTGAGAAAAAGAAAAACCATACCAAGAAAGACCAGTGTGCTGAAGGGTAAAGTTTCTGTCTAGCTCTATTAACACAGGCTGAAAGACTGTACTTCTCCTTACTACAGGGCCATTCATAAGTATTTCATATACATTTTTCCATCTTTGTATTTTTCTGTTTTGTGTGTTTTCGTGTGTGTGTGGATGAGAGAAAGAGAGAGAGAATAAATTCACATTTAGTCATTCAAATCTTTAAAATGCAAGCATGGTTCTATACATTTTAATTGCAAGGCAATTCATGGCGTGTCACTCTATCAGGGGTTATTAGTCATGACCACATGGAGAGTCCAATATATATCCAGAGATAGACTATATACCTACATAGCTTTTGTCGCTTGATATGTTGGACTGTGACTCTGGAGGCCAGGGTTCAATTCCTCATTCAGCCATGAAACCCACTGGGTGACTTTGGGCAAGTCACATGCTGTCAGACTCAGAGGAAGACAATGGGAAACCACCTCTGAACAAATCTTACCAAGAAAAACCCATGATAGGTTCACCTTAGGGTCACCATAAGTAGGAAACAACTAAAAAGCAAACAACACACACACACATGTACTGGAGCAATTGCAAACTTAACTGGAACCAACATAGCTTATGAAGTGTTGGATTCCATCTTGAATTTTGAGGGCACTGGATAATATGTAACAATTGTTAAGTATCAGCACACTAGTCCTTTTTCTATGGTTGGAAAACTTAATATTTCAAAGGAGAAATACCATTATTGCAGCATACTCTACTTTGGCTTTAGAGTAGAGGTGAGCATGTTCCTAGGGTCAAAGTGATCCCCTGGTGGCCACAGTAGTATGCCTAGTGATGCCCAGTATCTGCCATGTTGACAAATCCAATGGCACACATCTGTCAATGACTTATTTATTCCATTCTACTTTTAAATAGTTACAGAAGAAGAAAAATGAACATTTGACAAGTGGAAGCAGGGAGAAGTGAAAAGCAACTGAAAAATGGGTCACATTAAGGTAATGAACTTTTTAAATAATTTTTCACATCAGGACTCATAGGGCATTATCAAAAGAGATATTTTATAGTTAAACATTTAAAATATTAAAATAGAAAGTATCATTTCATTGTCTAGTGAGGTGTATCATAAGCTATTTGATGTGGCAGACTGGCAGGGTATTTTCCCTTCAGTATGCAAGTGACTGGCACTATATTTGTGCCCATTAACTACAACTTTCTTTCTTTCTTCGAAATTAATTGTGGACTGGCAGCCATTCATTCACAGACTGGCACTGGTCTAAGCAAAGAAAGAAAATCCATCTGATGTCATTGCAATATATCCAATTATTTTTGTCCAAAAAAATGGGGGGGGGGGAATAGAATGCATTATTGGCCAATAGTTTATAGAATATGAAATCAATAATGAATGGCAGCATGAAATATTTTGTGATCAGCACAAATTTAGTAAAAATTAGACATCTCCCTCACTGGAACTCACGTATTTAGTCATGAACTTTTGTTGTACTGACTTTAATGTAGGTTAGGTGTATTACTACAATGTAGCTTACACTCAACAGTCTTCTTCAGAAACAATTAAGAGCTTTATTTACAAAGGTTCCAAATTTTAGTGAGGTAACATCTAAAAGCATCATCTCCTCATGGCCAATACTATTCATTAGATCCAGCTTGTAAGTATGTTGTTGGTAAGCATATGCAAAAATCTACAGTCTATACTACCCTTTTGTTAGGTAGAAAACCACCCTAACTTCATCATGTTAAAGGCTGTGCTTTGCTTCCATTGCATAGGTACACAAGGACAATTTCCTCTACTGTTAGCATAGGGCTTTACTTAAAAAACAGAAATGCTCCAAAGAACAGATGCAAAGGAGATGAGCACCCTTTTTTCCAGCTGTTTAGAGAGGTCTGAACCATGCTTCCCTATTCTGCTGTGTAGACTGATAGGGATTAGCATATTTCCTCTGTGTGTGACTTACAGGTGTGTTGAATCAGCGCATCTGATCCCTGCCAAAAATTCTGGGTGGATAAGAACTCATTCTCTGGGTCTAATGGTGTTTCTATTTTAATTCCAGCATTATAACAGACACAATTAGAGGTTTGCCAAGTCCAGCGAGCCATCATGGGAGTTCACAGCATTGACAAAGGATGAGACTGAACAGCTGACACTACCACAAGCACTTTTTCAAGTTCCTTTTCTAAAGACTAGTATTATCCTTATGGATGCAAACAATAAGGAACCTTTGCTGTTGTATAATATTTTTATTTTTAAAGTTATCTTCTAAATAATATATTCTTATACCAAAAAAAGGCTGCTGCACTTATTCTCTTTTGTAGATTTTTTACATGTGTGTTTTTAAATCAGCTTTTTCTTGTTTAATGGAAACATGAGGAGGATAGAATTTGTATATTTTAAGGGAGTTGTTGTAGAAACAGTTATACATAAGACTGTGTACCATTCAGATAACAATCAATCTCATTATGTCTGGGTATATTTTGGATCTACATTTTACTCATTTATGCCTCCTGTCACTTTGTTGAAGCATTTGACCCCAAAAAAATACCATTAGCAGTCTAAAGAAACAATAATTCACCTTTACTAGTTAGCAACTATTTGCAGTAAAACATTTTTGCGAAGGAAATGGGAAGCAGAAAACCAAAGTCTCAGACTATCCCCCTCTCATGGGCCTGATGCTTATCACCTTTTCATAAATATTACTTTTCTATCCTCTTCGGAGGTAATAACTGAGACAACAAGTGTTTCTTCAGAAGGTATGACCCTGAGCACTAGAGAATTTTCAAAGGACCTTTTATGAAACACATAAAGTAGTTCTGTTGCCACACATAAGCTGTGAGTGTCATGAAAGCTGACAAAGTCCATTGCCTGTGGCCTTAGAGAATTACTGCCAGCCAGAGTAGACAGTAATGAGCTAAATGGACTTGATATGATAGCACCTTAGTATGTTCAATATGGGGGCCTACACACTGGAAAAAAGTTAGCCATCATTTTGCATGAGTGGTGGTTGCTTAGGGAAATGCTCACAGTTTCTCAATGTAGTATCATGGCTCGAGAGTGGTTTGACTCGAGGGGAACAAGGCTTTTAATCCCTCCACATTTCCTCCTGAAATTTGATGGACATCAAGACCTTTCCGGTGAGGGTTCCTTAGGGCTGCTCCCTGTGAACAGAAGCTGTTCTAGGCAGCAATAAAGAATATGAATCAGAGAATATAAAGGCCTGAGGAAGAGATTACTTTATTGCCTATCCTGAGAGAAGAGACAGCTATAAAACATAAATTTGGAGTGCTGTAGGCTAGACTGTTGTACTGAGGCTTAGTACAGCTTAGTAGGTGAATCAGGTCAGGCCAGTAGGAATATAGAAGTCATCTGGGAAAACACAAGTTGTCAACACAGACATGGTGCTCCACTGTACTTGTAGAGAGTTTGATCCTCCATTTTTGTTGACATGGTACTCCACCGTAACTGTGGAGAGAGTTTGACCCTGCATTTTTGTTAAGTGTCCAGAAGTACACATAAAATGCAAGAGGCAAGAAAGCTCTTTCATATTACTGGCTGGCATCCTGTTTGTAATGTGTTGTCATTATGCCAGTGTTCTGTCTTTTTTGGCTACTTTGGAAGGAAGAATTTACTCCTTCCTTCATGTAACAACCTCCATCTCTCAAGACTCACTTTCCTTCGGCAGGAGCCCTCCACCATGGCCATATAGTAGCCTGGCGAAGATAGGGCATTCAGCTGGCAGCCAGCTATCTGTCAATAGCTAGACATACAACAACAACTTCCAGAGGATTCTTGGGAGTCTGGGGATGCCTTTGTTCTCAACCACCCCCAATCACTGTGTATTAGGGTAGATGCAGGAGGAACTGAAGTTCTGCAAGAAAGAGGAGGACAGTGGAGTGCAACCTGTGTGGAACCATCTCCCCTTGTAGGTCCTTTGAGTAGTAGTACCCAAAAATGCAAGCGCTGACTTCTACAGTGCCTTAGTTTTTAACCTGATGATTTGGGAGATGTAAAGACCTCTCACCACCCAGCCACTCTATGTACCAAGGGTATTAAACTGAGATGCACTATAAATTTTGTATGAATTGTTCTTTAGGTGAGTTATAAATAGAGAACAGCACATAAGGAAGGCACTGTAACTGAAGAAAGCTCATGTCTCTCTTTGAAGGGCACATGTACCCAAGCCATATGCCTGCAAGTTGCAGAACGGATTCCTGCATCGTATAGTTCCATTTTTTAAAAGAAACATGTAGGTGGGTGCTCAGACTTCTCTTCCATGCAAAACAGGAAAGAACTCGCTAAACTCAGGCTTCCCTTACCAGAGAACCTCAGTGACTAATACTTGGCTCACTTAAGCACTGAATAATAATCTCATCACCTTAATTGTGCAGCAAGATGTTTTGGAACAGTGAATCCTTGATCTTGTATTTGTCTATCTGTGTCAGCACATGTGTCTTTCTTAAAGACTGCTCTCCATTATGTATTTTCATAGATTATTCACTACTGCATCCCTTTTTATCCACCTCTGTTGATCCAAAAATACTGTCTGAAGTGATCTATGGCTGATGCACAATGAGGGCACATCCATATGCAGAGGGTCCTTTCACACTACACAATTGCAGTACTACTATTCTACTTCAATTGCTGTGGTTCCATCCTGAGAAATCTTTGGATTTTTAGTTTAGGAAGGAGTACTTGGAATTCTCAGCCAGAGAACTGTAGTGCCTCACCAAACTACAAACCCCAGAATTCCATAGGAAGTTGCCATGGCAATTAAAAGTGGAATCTAGTGTGAAAGGGCCTAATAACAGATCACTTTGTAAGCATGGCTCCAAATTTGCACCTGAATGGAAGCAGGCTGCAAACACATACTTTCTTGTGTTATGGGCTGTTTCAAAGAACCTGCTCATTGACTCAACCAAATTTATTTCTCCCAACAGTTACAATTTTTTAATGGAACTAGAATAAACCCTTTATTATCTTTAATGTTGCTGTATTCCTGGTGTTTGTCCTGGTATCTGTTACATTTTCATGAATGCTTCTGGAACTTCCAAGATAGAACCTGAATCTGTGTCTTTTCTGCATGGCCATTAATTATATTGTTTTCATGCTGATGAAGGGTAGTCCCAGTATGGAGAAATGACTGGAAGTTGACTTCCATTTTCTGAAAACCCCTGAAAAAGGCACCCTTTGCTAACTCAAGTCCCTGCACTTTGTTTTAGAGCTCATACAGGGTCACTGGTCCTAGAGGGTTTCAGAAACATGATCTTCCTGGTTTCTAACAAAAAACATATTTGGGGGACAGGGGGCTTCTGAAGGCAATAAAGATATATAGGGCCCACAGGCAGGCAGCGTCTTGCCCAGACAATACTGCATTTGATGGACCAACGGTCTACTACAGCCAATACTTCATTTGATGGACAATACTCCATTTAATGGACCAATGGTCTCATTCTGTCCATGGCAACTTTCTTTATTACTAGACCAGGTGAATTTATTCCAACAGGGTGATACCATTTAGCAAGATAGTAAGTCACTGGTTAGACACATACAGTGGTACCTCTACTTACGAATGCTTCTACTAACGAAAAA
>JAIPUX010001232.1:97267052-97280044 GCA_020142125.1 Phrynosoma platyrhinos | reverse complement strand
TGCTGGAACGAATTAATTTCGTAAGTAGAGGTACCACTGTACTAATATTATTGTTATTTACTAATACTCTACATGGTCTGCTTATTTACAAATGTGTAACTAAGTAATGTCTCCTGGCCATACACCCCCAACATACTTTATAAACCAGCAGTTGCATCGAGGAAGGCTGCGATGATGAATTGCAAAGGGGTTCTCCTCCTCATTGTCACAGCCTTGCTCACTGGCAGTAGGGAGGTGGAAATGTCATCCTCCTGCACCCTGATCACCACAGTGGCATTCCACACCTGGATGTCACCTGGTGCAAGGGTAGGGCTTGGGGTGGGGTGGGGGCCTGGGGTGGAGCCAACCCACATGCCCACATGCCCCCATCCCTGCTCCACACAACTTTACTCTAAAGTAAAGCCGCATGGGGCAGGGACGGGGTGCACCAGTTCCTCTCCCTCCCTGTCCCCCTCCAAGGTTTGAAAGTCAAACCTTGGAGCTAGGGACTGGCAATGCTGGGTCCTCTCTCTCCTTGCTGTGCATCATGGCATATGGCAGGATGGTGGGGGTGCTCACCGGGTGTCACACCCCCCCTTTGAAGGTGTCACCCAGTGCGGCTCGCAACCCCCTAGTGACACTAATGCTGAACAGATCTTCTTTGATCAATTTGGCTATTAGCTGTTAAGGCAGGTTGGGGGCATTTACAATCATGGCAATCTTACTGAATGTGGAGCAGTTATAGACCCATAACTCTAGAGTATGTATCCATACCTGCAGTCCAGAAAACCAGCTATAAATAATTATTATTTATTTACTTCCTTTTCTCCAGATTGGGATTCAAGGCAGTTTACAATAATTAAAATACATACAGTTTTAAAATCCACAGCATACAAATGTTAAAAAGCAATTAAACTATCAAAAACATCATAAAGCTAGTTTTTAAAAACATAAAATAAAAACAACAAACAATAGTTCAGCACATTATACAAGGCTGATTCCCCTCCCTGCCCCCAAATTAATTCCCACAGGCCTGCTAGAATAAAAAAAGTTTTCATCTGCCTGTGGAATGACAACATACAGAAGGTCCCAGGTTCAGTTCCTGCACGGGAAACGCCTCTGAGTAAAGTCCTGGAGAACTGCTACTAGCCAGTGCAGTAAGACAATGTTGCACTATATAAGACTAGCTTAGTAGGAGGCAACTTCTAGTATGTATATGTGTGTGGGGGTGGACATTTTACTAAATTTTAAAAAACCCTTTTGTGCAAGAACATTTATAATATCGTGTTCCTAATTAAGTTGTATAAGCAATAGAAGGAAACTTTAAAAGTGAAGATCTTCATGCACGATGCATTACTAAATGGTGTAAAATACATAGGTTATAAAAGACAAATATCAATATGTGAACCTCTACAGTATAACAACAGCAGTATCTCCTGTTTGTGGCAATAAAGTTGAAAATATAAGGTAAAGGAGAATGTAATTTTCAAAGGGAAGAACAGGTAAAATGATTCCAGGAATATAGGGAGTTTGAAGGAAGTTTCTGATTCAACAAGGGTGATCTGAACATGAAGAAAATCTTTTGAAGATGCAAAAATAGAATGAAGTAAAATGCCTCATGAAGAAGGAATACTCCCACGCCCAGCACCCCAAGCATCGTAAATAAAAGTGCCTTTTCAGTGATTAGGCCTGTGCATAATCCCAAGTGGGCAGTGCCATTAGTCACTAGCTTTAATCAACTGTAGGTAGGTAGTGGAAACATGGAGACAAGGAAAATCCCTGTTACTTCCTTATTCTTCTACCAACAAAATAACTCACTAGTTTTAAAACTGATAGTTTTAAATTGACAGCACCCCCCTCCCATCACCAGTTCTACAGTGAAGTCCTTGTGCATATATTACATGGATGGGCAATGGACAATCATAGATCTTTCAGGCTAAGGAGTCACACTGGCAAAGGAGAAGCTGAACCACAACCAGTCTCACTTCCACCCACACATGCCCAGGGTCCAGTAGAGAATATAAATCAACTTTGTCTTCCTTGTAAACATATAAATGTAGCTTTACATATATTTACTGGTGCATACTTGAACACATGGTCTAATGAATGAAAATAAAATAATGGCTGCAAGTTAAATTGATGCAGAAGAGATTGGTGTTACCGAAAAAGGTGGAAGAGACTTGGGGTCCCCACAAACTGTGTCAATGTCTCCTTATATATTGGGGGAATTGTTTTGCTCAGAAGAGGCCTGTGAGATGTTGGGTAACCTAAGGAATCATTTCACCTGTATATACCAGTACTAGAGGACTCCAGGTTTGGGAAATGAAAAATGTTTTTATTTAGAAACATGCAAGAATGCATATAGCAATACAGTATAGCATTTAGTCAGAAACACCATACAAGACTAATCGAAATAGAGGAATATTGTGTGGGAATTCCCATAGTATGGGAAAGTGGATAGCAGAGGCTTAAGGTTATATAGAGAGTAATATTTACCAGACCTGAAAAGGAATCCATGGAAGTGGGTTGTGGGTCAGACAGTGTCTGAAGGTGATCTAGAAAGGGGAACAGAACTCTGGTGTTTGCTCACCACAATTACAAACTGGACATGTGTGTGGTGAATATTTATATCCTGTTCGGTGCCCTCAGTGCATATGTAACATCCCCACACAAGTACAAGCTGTTTAATTGCTTTCCCATGGAATTAACAAAAAAGGAAATCTCAATAAATGGTTTTAACTCCAGATTAACAAAACAATGATTGGGTCTGGGACAGCTCTAAGATAACTGGACACAAAGGTGTCAGGGAACACAGCAGGGGGTAGGTAAGATTTATGGTCTTGCTCACCTTAATGCAATGGGACCATCTTTGTCTCTAGTGTAAGAGGTTATGAGGAAATCCTGGGGGGAAGGCAAAGAGACCAGCAAACCTGTTTAATCTTTCTTTTAGTATTACCTAGACCAGGGGTAGGCAACCTAAGGCCCGGGGGCCGGATGTGGCCCCCTGAGACCTTTGGACCGGCCCTAGGCTGGTCCTGCCACCGCCGCTGCTGCTGCTCCCCGCTGCCACTGCCCCCATGATGATATTGATTATAATAATAATAATAAATAATAATAAATTTTATTTATATACCACCCATTGGTAACCCAATGCAGGCGGTTTACAGCATAAAATAACATACAGCGTAAAACAGACATTTTCCCTCCCCCCTTAAAACATTATTAAACTACATTATAATTAAAACCAATTGACAATTTAAAACAAGAAATTAAAATTGATACAATACAGTCATAATGAGCCCTGTAACTTTCTTTCAAGAGGACAGGGGTTCTAGAAGTACTACTGGGGGGGGGGAAGCCCAAGGTCGGGATATTTAGTCTGGAAAGGCCTGCCAGAAGAGATCCATCTTGACAGTCTTTTAAAGCTGTCCAAAAATGTTAGTCGACGGATCTCATCTGGCAGACCGTTCCAGAGCCTGGGGACGACAACAGAAAAAGCCCTCTGGGAGGTAGCCGAGAGCCTCGATTTTTGGTGTTCCAGCAAGTTCCTCACAGAGGACCGGAGTGTGCGGGGAGGATTGTATGGGAGGAAGCGGTCTCTGATATAGCTTAGACCCAAGCCTTTAAAGGTGATAACCAACACCTAGGGCTTTAAAGGTGATAACCAACACCTAGGGCTTTAAAGGTGATAACCAACACCTTGTATTGGGCCCGGAAACCAATAGGCAGTCAGTGGAGGGACTTCAAAACCAGAGTGATGTGGTCCCTTCTAGATGTTCCAGATACTAGCCTGGCTGCCATGTTTTGAACCAACTGTAGTTTCCAAACCAAGCACAAGGGTAGCCCCATGTAGAGCACATTACAGAAATCCAGGTGTGAGGTTACCAGCATGTGCACAACTGTCCCGAAATCCCTTACTTCCAGAAAAGGGTGCAGCTGGCGTATCAGCCAATTATTGTTACTATTACTTGTTCTTGGGGTTTTCTTGGCAAAATCTCCACAGGGGTTTTGCCATGGCTTTTCTGGGGCTGAGAGAGTGTGCGTGCATATTTTTTTTAATTTTATGTTTTTTAATTTTTTAAATTTTATTTATTTATTTATTTTTGGTGCTTCGGCCCCCTAATTGTCTGAGGGACAGCAACCTGGCTCCTGGCTCAAAAAGGTTGCCTACCCCTGACCTAGACACTCCACATTTCTTTGGGTCAATGTGCCTTTCCCATGGGAAACTTCAAAGTGTTCCAATAGTCATTATGACTTCTTAAAATATGCCTGACTCCAGATATGAAAATACAAAACCCCATATACAGCAAGGAGGGTGTTGGGTGAGCTAATAATGGGTATTGCAAAGCAAATAAACAGAAAGTCTGCTAAACATGCAGACTAGGAGTCACTGAATACAGTTGTCTTTCCTTTTTTGCAGACTTGAAGTCTGTGACTCTTGCTTATCTGCGAGGGACAAATGGAGGAGCACAAAATGGGACATACCCACTCGCTCCCACAGATGCACGCCTTCATTCAAGCCAATAGGGCTTGAATATTTGCATTTTTCCTTTTTCACGGGGTGTGTATGTGGTATATTGACCCGTATATAAGTTGACCCATGATTTTAGGGTCAATTTTGGGGCATAAATTTCTTGACATAGTTGAGATCTTCTGGGGGGCTGGAGGTGTGCCATTTTGAAACACAAAATGGTGCCCGGAATCATGTGCAAGCGCATGCAACGCCGGCCACATATGCACATTTTGGAAGACAAAATATTGTCCGGCAGCGGGTGCGAGCAGCGGCAGCATGGCGGTGGTGGCAGGACCGGCTGCAGGCCGGTAGGAAGGCCTCGACGGGCCAGGTCTGGCCCACGGGCCATAGTTTGGGAACCCCTGGTATATACAGTAACTCATTAGGAACAGATGGTATAACAATAAAGCTACTTTAAGCTACAGAAACAGCATCTACTCCAGTTCTAACTAAAATGTGTCTACAAATATGGAAAACAGTGCTCCATTCCACACCTTTTTGATGACTAGACTGACACTTCATTACATTATAATTTTTCTCCAACTGTGATCCAACAGATAGAGTATTCAACAATGCTTGCAACAAGGGATGTCATATTGAGGAGGGAACAAGCTTGTTTTCTGCTGCTCCAGAGACTAGGACCCGAAACAATGGATGCAAGCTGCAAGAAAAGAGATTCCACCTCAACATTAGGAGGAACTTCCTGACAGTAAGGGCTGTTCGACAGTGGGACACATTCCCTCGGAGAGTAGTGGAGTCTCCTTCCTTGGAGGTCTTTAAGCAGAGGCTGGATGGCCATCTGTCGGGGATGCTTTGATTGGGAGTTCCTGCATGGCAGGGGGTTGGACTGGATGGCCCTTGTGGCCTCTTCCAACTCTATGATTCTATGATTTGAAAGAATGATATATAGACAAAATTTAAAAATGGACTTGTATTTGGCCATTTGGTCAGTTTTTATAAAAACCTGTAGTGGCTTAGTGGTTAAGCCGCCAATTCGGAAGATCAGAAGATCGGAAGGTTGGCAGTTCAAGGCCTGAGTGCTGCATGATGGGGTGACATCCTGTCACGAGTCTCAGCTTCTGCCAACTTAGCAGTTCGAAAGCATGCAAATGCAAGTAGATAAATAGGTACCACTTTGGTGGGAAGGCAAACAGCGTTCTGTGTAATTATGCGGGCAACATGACCACTGGATTCATCTTTGGACAATGCTGGCTCTTTGGTTTAGTAACAGACATGAGCACCACCTCCTACAGTCAGTTATGACTAGATATTAATGTCAAGGGACTACCTTTACCTTTTCTATTAGAGAGATTTTATAGCACCTCAGAGACTAACTGAAACAAAGTAAGAAGTTAGCAGCATGAGCTTTCGTAGCCTTCCGTCTACTTCCTCAGATGCTTTTCGTGGAGCATCTGTAGACTAAAATCTGCGAAAGCTCATGCTGCCAACTTCTTACTTTCCTTCAGTTAGTGTTTAAGGTGCTACAAAATTTCTCTAATACTAATTCTACAGACTAACACAGCTATATCTTTGAATTTTACCTTTTATAGACACTTTTAATGGAAACGGATGGGTCAATTTCTCTCTTTTTGTGTTTTTATTCTTCTATTTTTGTTATATTGGAATATAATTATATGTAATTGAGAACCCTTTTGAATGTAAATACATTTTTTTATTTATTTATTTTTTTAAAAAGGGAATTCTAAATACCCTTTCCTAAACTGCAAATCCTAGGATTCTATAGGATTGTGCCATGACAGCTAAAATGGAATGATATGTCAGAATTCTGTATCACCTCTTACTTAACATAACTTTACATATATTTGGCTTAGTAGCAGAAGCATTACAAAACCCTGTTAGTGAATTGCAAAGATGTATATTGAGACACTAGCAAGAGTGTCCAAAGACACTATGACT
Source organism: Phrynosoma platyrhinos (assembly GCA_020142125.1). NCBI lineage: Eukaryota > Metazoa > Chordata > Lepidosauria > Squamata > Phrynosomatidae > Phrynosoma > Phrynosoma platyrhinos. The sequence continues at coordinate 97,273,635 of JAIPUX010001232.1, read as the reverse complement.
GATACACATTGGTACAAAAAAGGGTATCAGGCACCTTGCCAGCTTCCCTACAAAGTAACATAACAGCGGAATTTTAACGGATATGTACATCATGAAACTGACCAATTCTAATTCCCACATACGTACATTCACTTACAAAGATGTAACTACTGTACAGGACTCCAGCCATAATGCTGTATTTGTGTAATTAATTTTGAAAGGGCCCCATGAGCCTACATTTTTGTTTGCAAGTTTAAAAAAAAACCATTCATTTCTGAAATTAACCTTTCATTAACAAAGCCAAATTTTTCATACATCTTTTGTGGGTTTCTCAGGCTATGTGGCCATATTCTAGAAGATTTTATTCCTGACGTTTCGCCAGCATCTGTGACTGGCATCTTCAGAGAAAGATCAGGAATAAAATCTTCTAGAACATGGCCATATAGCCTGAAAAACCCACAAAAAAAACCATGGATGCTGGCCGTGAAATCCTTTGACTTCACATTTTCATAGATTGTCCTTTGATTACCAACTTTACAGTAGCTGGATGGCTTGCAAATTGGGGCATAGTTCATTTAACTGACCCAAATCTCTGAACATGGCTGACAGCCAAGCAACCTAAAAATGCAGGAAGAAACTGTACAAATGGCAAGTCCCCAATGAATACAGACGTCCAAACTTGTTAAAGTCATCCCAGTGCTTAGGAAGGAGACAGAAAGTTTGGCTATACTCCAAGGAATTACTTTTTTTTTTTCCAAAAAAAATGCTATTTAAAAACTGTTAAGTACTAGTGATTACTCTCTTGCAGTTAGCAGGGAGTTAATGTTATTCATGTCCTCAAACATTTTCCTGTAAATTTCATATTTACAAAACTTGGGCCTCTTCTTGAAACATATGGGTGGACTGGGAGTTTGGTCACCTTTAGCTCTACTGTGGAGATATGAAGAGGCATTCTGGGCAGCATTTCCTTTTGGACTTCAGCCTACCTCTGAGTTCTCTGTGGAATATTTTTGGAATGAATTTAAAGATTAGTTTGCCCTCAGCTCAGTGTACATCTGTTTAAACAGCTACTATTTGTTGGTGCCATTTGAGAGATATCCGGCTCCATCCTGTTAGCCAGAGTGAAGTGCCTCAGGCAGTAGATTTTGGCTATTGTGAAAAGACAAAGAAAGAAAGAAAGAAAGAAAGAAAGAAAGAAAGAAAGAAAGAAAGAAAGAAAGAAAGAAAGAAAGAAAGAAAGAAAGAAAGAAAATTTATCATTACACATTTTTACTGCAGCAGAGAGAGGCATAAAAGTTCTTGTGGATTTTTCTCTCTCTGTCTCAATCAAAATAATTTGCTTGGCCTTGGAACAGTTTAGAACCGGGATAGGCAACCTTTTTGAGCCAGGGGCTGGTCCCGCGAAGTCCTCTCCGCTGCTGGGCTGAGGGGGGAGGAATGGCGGTGGGCGCGCACGCACACACACACGCGCCATGCACGACCCCCACACGTGTGCTGCCACCACCACCGCCACCACCGCCATGCAGCCGCCTCTCCGCATGTCACGGCCGCCATTTTGATTTCCAAAATGGCGGCCGCGACGCGTTTGCGAATGCACAATCCTTCTGCGCATGCGCAAACGAGTCACAACTGCCATTTTGAAAATCAAAATGGCGGCGGCGACAATGGTCTGCCTGGGCCGGTAAGTACGGGGACCTGGGCCTTAACTGGCCCACGGGCTGTAGGTTGCCGGTCCCTGGTTTAGAAAGATTATTTTTTCTGAGAAACAAAAAATCTTGCGATCTCAATTTTGGGATGTACAGTCCAGCCCTTATTCACTTTTTGCCCCCAAAGCATGCAAAAAGCCCTCCAAATGTGTGCAAACATGTGACAATCACCCCACGCCACACCCACAATTACTCCAGAACCTCATACTACTCCCCAATACTTCCATTTTCCTCTGCAGTCCCTGTCAAAATCCTGTCCCCATTTTGAGAGGGATGCAGAGAAAATGGAGGTATTTGGGCTTGTGAAGGTGGTGATGGTCCATGAGGAAGATGATTAGAATTAGGGGTCTCCTGACACAACTCTTCTGCTGGCTAATGTCAGCTACCAAGGACGTTTTCACACTGTCCTCCTAAAGCCGGGTGGAGCCATTCCGGAACGGGTCGTGCCGCCGATTCCGGAATGGCTCCGCCGCCAAAAGGCTAATTCCTGTTGGACAGCCGGAATTACCTTTACGCCGCTTCAGCCGGAGTTATCGTTGGTTCGTCCGGAGTGACGCCGGACTTAGGGCTCCGTGTGTTTGAACACACGGAGCGAAAAGCCGGCCGGACGCAGGGATGACACCAGAAGGGGCGGGGTTTGCCGCCGCGTGTGTTTGAACACACGGGAAATGGAGCCAGAGTGAGGCCGGCGGGAGGCCGGCTAGCGTCCTACTTTTGCCCCGTGTGAAAACGTCCAAAGAGAGCAAAAAATATAAGGGAGAGAAGGAGTAAAGGGGGATAGAAGCAGAGTCATACCAAAGTCAGACCTTCCCAGGCAAGGTACACAGCCACTGTGGCAACAGAAATGTATACCAGGCCTGGATATTCCTAAGTAATTTCCAAGGTTGAGGAATTTGGATTCAACACAACATCAGCTGGCCTAGTGTTAGCTCATTAGGCTGTCAGACATTTTGGTGAATTAGGACTGCATGCTTGATATAACTTTGAACTTTATGGCCTAAATACCTAGCCACATTTTAGGACTTCCACGCTTCTTTTCCTCTCCTCCCACACCTTTTTAAAGTTTGGTTTGGTTTTGATCACCTAGCCTATCGTGAAAAGTTTTGGTGAATCCAAAACTTGCACTCTTTCCTTGAATTTTAGTTCGTCTTCATGTGGAATTGGGATCTTGTTTTGTTTTGATGGAACTACACAGCAATCTCTATTTTTCATTTTATTAGTTTCTTTTATTTTTAAAAACTAGAAGACTGACATACCCAGCCAGCACAATCCATACAAACAAACTTGTTCATTACCCCACAGAGCAGGTTTGTGTAAAGCTAATGGGTGTTGATAGCCTGTTTAAGAATAATACATCCTCAAAGGTTTTGTATTACCAATAGGGAGCACCTACAACAATACATTTTTGCTGGGGAAAACCTACCACTCTTCTCTTCTGTGAATCTGAGAAGCTGGTCAAGTGGGCAAATGATGTCCTCATTCTTACTAATCAGAAAGTCTTGGAGCTTTTTATTCTGGAATTTACTATAATGTTCATGTAACCTTTAAATTTTTGAAAGGCCAGTTTGCACATGGGCTGTTGCTGTTTTTGTTGTTGTTATTTGAGCAGTACCTACTTCCCGGACAATTTTTGCCATGAATCTCTTGTATGTTTTGTACGTTTGAGACATTAATAGCAGTTTTGCCATGATGTATTTTATATGGACTTTATCACATGGGGGCAAATCTTCTGGTTAATCCACACAAATCCCAAACAGAAACTGGATTTGTGCCCTGCATTTTCACATGACGTCGCACAGAAACTGGACAGAAAGTAGACAAAAACTGATGTTAACTGAGATCTTCTGTAATGTGAAAAGCAAATGCGCATTTGGGAGCATTTCCCTGCTTTTCCCATGGTTCCAGCGAGCATTCCTCTATCTGCGCATGTGCAAGAAGCTCATTTCTAGTACATTTACGGGCTTTTCTCACTTGTGCCTGAACGTTAAATGCATTTACTGTAAATTTGCAATTAAGGTAATTACGTGTGAAAGCCATTTGCAGAATCAAGGTTTATTTTCCGTTTATTTTTGGAAATAAACGGAAATATTTACTTATTATTGCTTTTTGGCCCACGTGTGATAACGTCCTATATGTGTGTTTGATTTCTCTGCAGTAAATATTTTTGTTGGGTTTCTTTTAGTTTTGGATATAGCCAAAACTAGAGCTGTTGCTGTCACTGTTGTTATTTGAGCAGTACGCCCCATATAATTTTTGTCATGAATCTCTTGTATGTTTTGTACTTTTGAAACGTTAATAGCAGTTTTGCCATTCTGTATTTTATATGTATGTGTGTTTGATTTTTTGGGGTTTCTTTTAGTTTTAGATATTGCCAGCACAATAGCCTAAACTAGGGCTGGGAATCATGAGGTCTTCAGAAGTTGGCTGACATCCTGTTAGTGATTTCTATAGGTATAAGTCCAACAGATGTATCAGAATTTTCTATCAGCCTTGTGCAATGAGCAAACTCCCTCTCAAAACTCACATTTTACATACTGCACCTCCCTTCTCCATATGGATATTTATTGGCCAGTGGAAAGTAGGTTTCTGTAGCTGGATAAACTGCCCTGATGTCATCCTCCAGGACATCTAATGGGTCCATGGAAGGTGACAAAAGATGTCTTGTCACTCTGTGTCCAGCTATGGGAACATAGCTGAATGTTTCTTCACCACTGCTCCCACCACCCTGATTTCTATGGGCCCACAAATTAATTTGTTATAGCATTGTGGCATGAACTTCTGTGGATTATTATTATCCTCGTCCTCAGATAAAGAGGGCAGAATTTTATAGGTTGAGATAAATATACAGTAACCCCTGGTTGTGGGTGGAAAATTGACAGTGAGGTCAAAATGAATTTAAATGCAAAAAGTACTGACAGTTTTAGACAGAAAATTAATTTAGTAACACATAATACTGTCATTCTTATGCCAACTGGCTTTGCTGCCTGGGGATTCTGGGAGCTGCAGTTTAAAAAAAGAAGTGGCGTTTGAATTTGAAACAACACTATAGAAACTCTCTATACAGTTGCAAGTAAAAATAGGATGTCATTATTGTTACTGGCCTGAATTCTGGTGCCGTTTTACCTAAAGTAGACCCATTGATTCAATTGGATTTACCTGTGTGTTGACCTACGATTCAACACTTCATTGAATGGGTCTACTCTAATTGGGACTAACAGACAGGATTCTCGTTATTATTATTATTATTATTATTATTATTATTATTATTATTAGATAGAGCATAGGATGAAATAAAATCACACCGCACAGTAATGTACTGCTATTACAGTAGGCAATATACAGAGAGAAACATTTTCAAGTTTATTTTTAACTAAAAGGCAACTGTGCAGATTTAGAGAATAACAGAAGTTTATTGCAACTGATCTCATTTGCTATGGGTTTCAATTTTCACCATTGCCTCTTGAGACTTGGTTGACCTTTTCCTTAATGGAATGTGCCAAGTGTAAAGAAGTGACGTAACTGATGGTTGAATAAATGGCTTAATTGAGGTTCTCTCCATTAGCGCTCTTAGACACAGCAGTGTCAACTAGCAATCATCATGTAGTGTATCTAAAAGGCATTAAAACCACTCAGTACCACAGCAACCCAAAGAGGCCATTAACATTTTCTCCTTTCTGATTTCTCCTGCTGATTTTTAAAGCCATAATAATGTAGCTTTCATACTATAAGTCTGATTTGCTTTACAAATGAATAAGCTGATTACTCTGTATTATATCATATAGTTGAGTGGTTTGAGCTGACAATCTGTCAGCATTTTGCCCGGTTCTTCTAACCTTACTTGATGAAAAGGTCATAGCTGAGCATTTGTAATGAACAAAGTATCCACCAGGCTATTGACAGACAGAACATCTCCAAATCTGACCTGTGATTAACTTTTATTGGTTAAAGCCACTATCCTAAACATGCTTCCTATGGAGTATAATTCGCTAAAACAGTAGGAGTTATGTATTTTTACAACAATTGGCATCCAATTAGTGGCATACACATCCAGGTGTTAAGTTGTACTACACATGCAGAGTGGTTTTATTTTTGGAAAATACACAATGGTTGTATCCAGCTGACAGCAGGGTAAAGAGAATTGCACATGTGGAACCATTGTGTATGCAGCAGAACATTAAAATACATACAATAACATGTGAATGCACATTGCCTCTATGCATTGGCTTTGCACATTGTGCATTATAATTACAAAATGTGTTGTCAGCCATGCATATTGATTATGGATCAACATACATTGTATGATATTAGTATACACTATAAGTGATGCGTAAGAGCTATTATAGTGCAGAGGTTTGAATAATTGCCACGACACTGGAAACCCAGGTTAGAATCCCTATTTGGCCATGGAAGTCCACTGGGTGACTTTGGTCAAGTTGCATTCTCTCAGTCTTAAAGAAAAGCAAAGGCAAACCCTCTCTTGAACAAATCTTGCTAAGAAAACCCTGTGATAGGTTTGCCTTAGGGTTTCCATATGTCGGAAATGAATTGAAGGTGCACAGCAACAACAAAAGTAACTCCACTGGTGGATATTTACCCTATACTGAAGTGATGTAAGTTAAAATAAATAGTTAAAACAATATGTGGTACAAAAGTTTAAAAAACAGTAAATAACCATTCAAATTAAAATGTTTATTTAAAACAATTAAAAGCACATTCATCACAATAACAAAATAAAATACAGTACACCCAGAGGTCCAAGCAGGGTTCAGGAAAGGAAGAGACACTAGGGATTACATCGCAAATATACAAAAGAAAATCAGCATGTGCTTTATAAGCCATAGCAAAGCCTCTGACTGCATAGATCATGAAAGGTTATGGAACACCCTTAAAGACATGGG
>JAIPUX010001232.1:97247221-97266952 GCA_020142125.1 Phrynosoma platyrhinos | reverse complement strand
TCTTGGCTTCCAGGGAGGTTTCCGGCTTCATCTGCTCTAGGACCCGCTTGTTTGTCTTTTTGGCTGTCCAGGGGATCCTCAGCACTCTTCTCCAGCACCATATTATCTCAAATCCATTGATTTTCTTCCTATCATCTTTCTTAACTGTCCAGCTCTCACATCCATACATGGTAACAGGGAATACAATGGCTTCTATGATTCTAACTGTTGTGCTCAGTTTATACCTTTGCATTTTAGAATCTTCTCATCTTCTCTAGCTCATTCATAGCCACCCTCCCCATTCTTATTCTTATTCTGATTTCCTGACTGCATTCCCAATTTCTATCAGTGTTTGATCCCAGGAATGGGAATTCTTTTACTATTTCTATTTCTTCATTGTCTAGGTTGAACTTGTGAAGGTCCTCGGTGGTCATTATTTTTGTTTTCTTTATGTTCAACATTAAGCCTGCCTTAGCACTTTCTTCTTTGATCTTCCTTAGTACCGTGTTTCCCCAAAAATAAGACATACCCATAAAATAAGCTGTAGCTGGATTTCTAAGCATTTGAGCAATATAAGCCATACCCCAAAAATAAGACATAGTGATCGGGATGGCTATGTAGCATGCTGACATGGAGCAGTAAAGAAGACGGGCAGCCCTTCTCATCTAGAAAGTGAAAGTAAATGTCTCCTCAGCGAAGCGAAGAGCAAGATGCTCAGCTTTAGGTATTGTGTGTCCTCAGGGGGAAAAAGTAAAGCTGTGGCTGCTGTTTTACTCAGCACTGTGGGTCTCTCTCCCCGAAGCACCAACCAGCAACAATAAAAATAAGAAATCCCTGAAAATAAGCCATAGTGTGTCTTCTTGAGGAAAAATAAATATAAGACAGTGTCATATTTTCAGGGAAACATAGTAGGTGTTCCAGGTCTGCAAGGTTTTCTGCTAGTACTATGATGTCATCTGCATATCGTAAATTGTTGACATTCCTTCCTCCTGTTTTCACTCCTCCTTCTTCTGTGTCCAAGCCTGATTTTCTTATAATATGTTCTGCATACAAGTTGAACAGATGGGGTGAAAGGATACAGTCTTGTCTGACTCCTTTGCCAATTAGGAATCATTCTGTTTCTCCGTGTTCTGTTCTGATAGTAGCCTCTTGTCCTGAGTACCATTACTTTAGTAAAAAAGGACAACAGTGTATCTCCGCCTCCACCTTGTTTCTGGTTTGAAATGCATTCAGCTTCCCAAACCCAATAATGGTATTAGAACAGTACAGGCCAACAGGCCAATGAATACTGATGTACTTATGAGAAATCAAGGGTCAGTAGAGCACTAGAAGAAACGGGAGTGTGGGGAGATGGTTAGCTAAGTTGATTGTGTATATTTTAAGATGCACTGACATTTGGCTTGTATACATTTCAAACAATGATATGTTAAAGGTCAGCACATCCAAGGAAATACCTGCAGTAGAATTTCAGTTGACTGTAAACCATGTTTGCTGATAAGTCTTTAGGTTCAGCAGTTTCAAAGCAGAAGTGAACCATTAGCAACAAATATGCAAGTTCAGTGTAAGAAGGAGTGTAAGTGAGAAGCTTCCAGCAAATTGGTCACCACAACATCTGCTAGTTGTATATTACATTTCTCTGCATCTAAGGCTAGCTCATGCCTTCCAACACTTCATGGGTGCAAATTAGGACATGTGCCTCTAAGCAACATCAGGGTATGTTTTTAAAAAAGTATTACTGAGGATGGACACACAAATTAGGCTGGGCTGTATCAGTTAGATTTTGCCAGAGCCTAATGGAAAAAGGGTGATTCCATCCCCTCTTCCACCTGCTGAGGTGAGTGCAAACTACTTTTGCACTTTGGATTTAGTTTGCAAGAACTGAAGTAAGCGGAGGACAAAGGGGGAAAGTGAGAAGAGAGAGAAACTGGGACATTTTAAAAGTAGCTGTAAAAGTGGGGTGGTAGAGGATTAATGGGGACTGCCCTTGCCAAATGAGGATAGCACACTTGGCCAATTGGCTGTTGAGTTGGTGAGTATACATGAATAAGTGTGTATATTACCACAATACACTCTTACAGTGCTGCTATTCCACTTTTACTGCTCTGGCTGCCTCCTGTTGCATTCTGGGGGTTTAGTTCAGTGAGGCCTAAGAGCTTTCTAGCTGAGAATTCTAAATGCTTCTCCCAAATTACAAATCCCAGAATGCCATAGGAGGCAGCCAGAGCATTAAAAGTGGAATAGCAGCACTATAAGAGTGTGATGTGACTGTGACTATGAGTGTTCCAGGGTCTTTTTATGGAGACTATTGCATTAGGTTATAAACCAGCTTAACTGAGCCAGCTTAAAATTAGAAGCAGGCAACAACCTGATAGCATCAGACACATTTAGTTGCCAAAATCACTGCCTGGGTGCAGCCCGGCTCCATTGCCACTCCTCTTTTCAAAGCTGGGAGTTTTCCAGCTTTCAAAAATGGCCACTGGAGCACCCCTCTGAGCGGCGATCGAGCCAGGCTGCACCTGGGCGGCGATTTCGGCGGCTAAATGCACCTGATACTATCAGGATGCCACCCACTTCTAATTTTAAGCCAGCTCAGGTAAGCCAGTTTATAACCTAATGCAATAATCTTCTACAAATGACACAGCTTCTCAGTGGTTCAAGCGGCATAAGAGACAAATACAGGTACAAGTACTCACACACACATACACACACACCTGCTTTGGTTGAAACTCTGCACCATTCAATTACAGCACACACAACTTTGCACCTACAGTTAACTGCAGGCATTTATCCTTCTACCTGTGCACTAAACTGCAGCTGCAGAACAAGGGATGGGACTGAAGTGCCTCTGAAGATCTGATTAAGGTAAGCCCCATGCATAAACACATGAAAGGAAATTCTATGCTTCACAGATTGCCTAAAAGCTCTTATAATACAATTAATATATAATCTATTTCAGCTGTCCTTTTTGCATTAGAATAGTCTCAGGTATTCTTTGCCACATGAACAATCAGCCACAGGATCAGAAATTCTCTCTGATTGACAAGGCAGATGTTTACTAAACATGTGCTTACCTGTTCGGCTGTAATGTTGGGGGCAGAGGTTTGATTTCTTATACTAAATGATATACAGTAATTCAATATCCTGTCTTAAGCCATTATTGCCTAGGTCAGCTCAAATGTGAGCCTGGCTAAGGAGGAAAGGATTAAGCAGAGGAATGCCATGAGTTATGGAAGGACTTCATTCACTTCAGAAAGTACATCTGGATAGTCACATGGGCAAGTGCATGCTTAATAAACATGTATGTGTGTGTGATTTGGCTCATATTCCCTATATGAAAAAAAAATGGGGTACCAAAAATTAGATTGGATACCAAGAAATTTGAATGGAAGATGGCTGGTTAGTGATGTGATATGCAAAGCTTCACACAACAGATTATTTGGGATTACCGCACAGCATGAAAATCAGCATGATGTAGTGATTTGACTGTGGCCAGGCCAGGGTTTAAATCCTTGGGCACATCACACTCTCTCAGCCTCAGAGGAAGGCCATGCCAAATCCCTTCTGAACAAATTTTGCCAATAAAACATCATGGCAAGGTTGCAAGGCATTAGCATGTTTGGCTAGTACTTATCATATGCCATGTTTTGAGTTGTTGCTGTTATTGTGTGCCTTCAAGTCATTTCCTACTTATGGCGACCCTAAGGTCAAACCTATCACTAGGGGTTCAGAGGGGGTTTGCCATTGCCATCCTCTGAGGCTGAGAGAGAGTGATGTGCCCAAGGTCATACAATGTAATTCCATAGCTGAGAAGGGATTTGAACCCTTGTCTCTCAGCACCCTAGCCGAACACTCACACCACTATGCCATGCTGCTTTGTGTTTCATTTAATTTCATTTGCATTTCAGTTGCAGCTTTGAATTTCCTTGAGTTCTGTAGCACACCTTTTCACTCACAGGGAAAATCCATCAATAGGCTCATAGTATGGCTTCTATTCGACTAGTTCCTTTGGTTCAATAGGTCCCTTCCACAGCAGTGATTGATGGCAGTTGTGTGGCATGAGGAAGCATGATTCTCCTCCTCTCTCCCCCCACTTACTATTCCCAAGCAGGCTGGGGTTGCTTTTACCATGAGGCAGAGTGAGGCGGCTGCCTCACGCAGCTGACTTGTGCATTGTCTATATAATTGTTGTACTGTATTGTAGCATGGGGAAGGGGGCAAGATCCTCCTGGGAATTTCTGCCTCAGGTGTCTAAGTAACTTGACTGGCTGTGGGTATTTTGAAATTTGATCAGACAAAAGTCACTATAGACATGTTTTATATCAGTTTGGTGAAAATGGTTTGGAATGTGGTTGTTTTGTGGGTGAAATATTTCAGGTGCAATTTGCTGCTTGGCAAAGAGTTTAATACATTTTGAGAAACTGTCTATTCAAAGGGCAGTAAGGAACCCAGCCTTCAGATTGAAACGTGGGCTGACCTTTCTAGTGTTGTGCCTGGAGCTTTTTAAAAACAAACAAATAACAATGCTACTTTGGCTTTTCAAAAATGGGAGTTTATATGTCCATAGTGGGAGTCGCTTTGACGTAGTGATTTGAGCACTAGATTACGAATCTGGAGACCAAAGTTCAAAACCCCACTCAGCCATGGACACCGACTGGGTGACCTTGGATAAGTCATATACTCTCAGCCTCAAAACCCCTGTGATAGCATCACCTTCAGATCACCATAAGTCAGAAATAACTTGAAGATACAGAACAACATGCCCATAATTAGTGCAGTATCTATGATTTTATTATCACTTTGAATTCATTCAAGTGCACAAAAAACGATCATCTAATAATGAGATGGTGATGATGAAGAAGAAAAAAGAATAAAAGAGCAGCAACTCTTTCATTCTTGTTGAGAAAGAATCAGTCTGTTTGTCACACATGATGTGGGAAGTGAAACTGCGACTGTATAGCAGTAGCTCTAAAAGACGTAGCATCCGCCAGAACTAGAAAGAGCAACAGATCACAAGAGTGTGACACCAAAGCAAGGCCACAGACTGTCAAGGGAGCTTATTAAATTGGAATTTGCAGGCCCATTATAGTAGTGTTCAGTGTAACTGTAATCTGGAATTACTTGGAGAAAAAGTAAAATTGAGAATTAATCACTTGGGCTGAACATTCTGACTACAGACATTAACTTAATATGGTACAAGAAGGACCATCTTTTGAGGAACTGTTCTGCCTGTTGGCACAGAATGATGAGTGAGTTTTACCTAGAACACCAACAGACTTTTCAGCTAAAACACTCAAGAAATCACATAATAAAGGAGACAGGGCCATTCCAATATTTTCTTGTATTATTATATATCTTTTGTTTGGCTTGCACCATTGCAAATATAAGCAATGTGTAATAAATATTGTAACAAGAACAAAGGCTACTTGGCAATGTTTCCTATTGTTTTCAAAAAGAAAACACCCTCTTGCTGTTGTTTTTAATCAACATGTTCAATCAAGGTTATATTTACCATCACAGCACCTTGATCAAACCCAAATCTCATCTGCTTTTATAGGCTAAGAAGGTTCAGGTACTTGGAAGGGAAGGTTATAAACTTAGGAGAGTCAGGCCATGTACTTAGAAAGGAATCTACCCCAAATTAATAGGGATCTTTCTGCAGGGCAAAAAAGAATCTGCCTGAAATCCAGGAGAGCCACTGCCAGTCAGAGCTGACAATACCAGCCCAGATAGACAAATGGTCTTATTTAGTATAAGCAGTTTTCTACACTCCTATATGGCTGGAGGAAATTTTAGGAAACAGCCAACATTTCTTGGCCATGGAAACCCACTGGGTGACCATGGGTAAATCACACTCTCTCAGTCCCTTCTTGCACCATTGAGACAAAGGTCCAAAATATACTGCAGAAACAATCCAATTTGAGACTGCTTTAACTGTCCTGACTCAGTGCTAGGGAATCCTGGGAATTGTAATTTGTTGGAGCACCAGAGCTCTCTGACAGAGAAGGCTAAATGTCTCACAAAACTACAGTTCCCAGGATTCCCTAGCACTGACCCAAGGTAGTTAAAGTGGTCTCAAACTGGATTATTTCTGCACTGTGTTTTGGACCTAATTTTACTTCATCAGACTAGTCTGCAAAAACTTATGCTACCAACTTCATTCAAAACAACTTCAAAAGCTTATCCTACCAGCCTGATGTGACCCCCATCCCCTGCACCCCCATAGTGACTCCCCTGGCTATAAGATCCCTTTGCATATTGATCCAGAGTTGAAGTCCCTCGGCCCTTAAAGGGGAAAGGTTGCCTACCCCTAATCCAGACTAACATGGCTATGTCTTTGAATTTTCTGTCTCTTTGGAAGGCTGTGGCAAACTTTTGAACAAATCTTGACAAGAAAACCCCTTGCTAAATTCACCTTAGGGTCACCATAAGTCAGAAGCAACTTGAGGGACACAATATTTTTGGGAACATGTCAACTGATGCTTTTCACTATTGAGAGCAATAGCCTTAAACCAAGGGAGACACCCTTTGATCCTCCAGATGCTTTTGACTATACCATAAACCTTTTATGCTTGGTGGGGGCTGTTGGGAACTGTACACCATCAACATCTGGAGGGGAAAACATTCTCCACTAATGCACTATACTACAGTGGACAGATGATTAAAAGCAATCTTCTTCACATTTGCTGAGGATGGGTCAACAATCAACTCAGAAGGATCTCACTTCCAATGTGATGTGTGTTACAATCAGACTGTTAATATTTTATCAGGATGTTATTAAAATGTGCCTTTTATCTCTGCATAAAATTACTGATTTCAATCATAGCAGTGTGAGTGGAGTCTAACTGGGCTTTCCTGGCTCTTCCACTACTGCCCAAGCCTTCCCAAAAGCTGCTCCTGAGGATTCAACATAGGATGATGGAGTGGCTTCAGCGTAATAGGGAAATCAGAATTTGCTGGGACTGGCTTGTTCAAATGGAAGTGCCTTTCCATTCATGCAAGACATGGGATCAAAGCTGCTAATACTATGGCTGGATTCTTGCTGGTGTCATAGACATGGAGTTTGTACAATGGACACACCGAGTTGACAGTTGCCTAAGTGGAGTTCCATAAGTGTAAGCATTTCACATGCAGCTGCGCATTCTTAGATGGTGTATCACTATCTGTCAGTGCTTTCACTGTACCACTTAAATCACTGTGACGGCAAAAACAGCCATTGTGGATTCTCAGTTGCATAATGGGACAAAAAGCATAATGGGACAAAAATTGCCAGGTATAGAGTACATTGCATAATGCTGGTATCCACCAGAAGGGTAGTATAGCAAAATCACATGTTAACTACACAAATCTATATTTTACACTATACAAGCATAATGTAGGACAGGGGTAGGCAACCTTTCCCCTTTAAGGGCCAAGAGACTTCAGCTCCCAGAATCCCAGGAGCTATTGGCCAACATGGCTGAGGCTTCTGGGAGCTGAAGTCCCGCGGCCCTTAAAGGGGAAAGGTTGCCTACCCCGGATGTAGGGTCTCAGTCTATGAATACTACACAATTTTCTATATTACCAGATATGGACTACTATAACACCCAGATGTACTGATGGCGGTCTTCAGAATAGGGCTGTGTTTAAAAATGTATTTATGGTGGGGCATGTCCATTAAGACTGAAAACAATCAATATACATCCCCACTCAGAAAAAAAGAGATACAAAAGACTGTAGCAACTATAGGATCATAGCATTAATGTCCCATGCAAGCAAGATTATGTTCAGAATTCTGCAGCATAGACTTCAACCATACATGGAGTGAGAAATCCCAGAAGTCCAAGTAGGGTTCAGAAAAGGAAGAAACACCAGGGGCCATATTGCAAACATATGATGGTTAATGGAACAAACCAAGGAATTCCAGAAGAAAATCAGCATGCGCTTGATAGACTACAGCAAAGCCTTTGACTGCATAGCTCATGAAAAGCTATGGTATGCTCTTAATGACTTGGGAGTGCCACTACATTTGATAGCCCTGATGAGAAATCTGTACAAGGGGGTATGGTTAGAACAGAACATGGAGAGACAGAATGGTTCCCAGCTGGAAAAAGGGTCAGACAAGACTTCATCCTATCATCCTACCAATTTGTACACAGAAAACATCATATGAAGAGCTGATCTGAACTCAGAAGTAGGAAGAAGGGACATCAACAATCTAAGATATGCAGATAACATCATATTACCAGTGGTAAATATCACAGACTTGGGACAATTATTAAGAAGAAAGTGCAAAGTGCAAAGGCTTAGTGCTGAACATAAAGAAAACAAAAAATGACCATGGAGGATCAACATAAATTCAACCGACAATGGGGAAATCAAAATAGTAAAAGAGTTCCCACACCTTGGATTAAACATTGATCAGAGTGGATACTGAGGCCAAGAAATCAGAAGACGACTAGAAATAGGAAGAGCAGCCATGAAAGAAATAGATAAGATCATAAAGTGTAAAAATATACAAATGAGGGCAAAAGTTAGAATCATCCAAGCCATTATATTCCCAAACACCATGCCCAAATATGAGAGCTGGACAGCAAAGAAATACAACAGAAAGAAAGTCAACTCAGGCCTCTGCAGACTGCTAGAAATAGTGCAAATTGAGTCCACTTTAAGGGTTAGGGTTAGGGAATCATGGGAACTGTATTTTATTGTGGCACCAGAGCTCTCTGACAGAGAAGGCTCATCAGGGGGGAAAAACAATTCCCATGATTCCCTAGCACTAACCCTAACCCTTAAAGTGGACTCAATTTGCACTTTTTCTGGCAGTCTGCAAAGGCCCTCATTTGAGATGTGGTACTGGAGAAAAGTGCTAAGGACAGCGAAAAAGACAAATAAATGGGTCCTTAAACAGTATAAACTTGAGCTCTCCCTGGAAGCCAAGATAGTGAAACTAAAGCTGTCATACTTTGGGCACATCATGAGAAGGCATAACTCAAAGCTAGGGAAGGTGGATGGCAGTAGAAAGACTGCACACCAGATGGATGGATTCAATCAGGGAGCCCATGGGCCTGAATCTATAGGACCTAAGCAGAGCAGTGGAGGATAGGCTTGGAGATAGCTCATCCATAGGATCACTATGAGTTGGGGCTGATTCGAGGGCAGTTAATAACAACAGGTCCATTAAAGTCAGGCTTTCATACATTTACAATCTTATTTCATCAACACCAGGAATAGGAACCCAGCTAGTATACCAGATTTTGGATAACAAAAGTTTTATCTCTTCTTCTAGATAAGCAGCAGAATGCACACTTTTTAAAGTCGTTACGGAAATGAAGTGTTAATGATGCATTAAATTAGGCACATAAACTAGATAAGGTGAAATGCTGGGAGAGGTATTGGCAAAAAGCCTAAATTTATTTCACAGTATCCGTTTTTAATAGTATCCATTACTTTATAACATCTATTACTATTATTAGCAAGAGCATATTATATGAAAAATGAACATTGTATTTATTTATTTAGATGAAGTACCTCTGCTGATTGCAGCGCGGGGAAACACATATTAAATTGGACAACTTAATTTCTACTCAAATTTGAATAGCATCAAAACAGAGAAAAATAACCTCTCTTCTGTAGGAGACCATTTTTGCTCACGCTGATGTGCTTGATCCAAATACACAAGAGATAGAAAATATGTGACCCCCTAAATATTGTTGGGAGTGCAGGTCAAATCCCCATTGTCCATGCTGTTTAGGGCTAATAGGAGTTCAAGACCATATTTATATTGATAGTTCCCAACTGCAATGTTTTAAGCTGTCAGTGAAAAAGACTAGCAGGTAGTAAATTGGGATGGAAAAGATGTGGTCCAAAGACTACATTTGAGACCTTATAACCATTTCTACAGCCTTTACCCCACCTCACTACCCCATGGCCAGTATTCAGGGATTATGTGACCAAAATATTTAAAGGAACCAGGTTGATGACCTAGTTTAAAAGATAAACGGGATAGGATATTCCCTTGTTCTTTCCCTTTATTAAACTGAATACAGTTTTTCAAATTCAATCTCAACAGACCCCCTGATGAGTGTAAAAGCGGCTGCTATAATGGTTACCTGCAATCATCCAAACCTTATTAAACACAATTTTGAAAATAAATTGAAGTGTAAACGATCACCAGGACAGGCTTCACAAGATGAGATTTTCATCGCAAACATTCCACGTGAATAAGCAAAAGATTTGTTGAGAGATTTTATTGCTGATTTACACTATGTCAGAAGCCTTCACTGCTTCTCATGGGAGTGCTGGTTCAAGCTAAATAAATCTTTAGCTTTGTATTTTAAAAATAAAGGAAAGATGTCCACATTGGACTGCTTTTTAAAGTAGGATTTTAAAAATTATGAGTATTTAAAAAACATACATATCATATTGCCAATCAGACTTCTCTGACAAAAGTTGCAACATGGCCTTCCAATAATGGAACTCTATGACTAGCCACTTCTTCATTTAATTTATCTTAAACAAGTAATTATGAATGGAGAATCTATGATGGAGCAGCTTAAAACAGACTAGAGAACAGAGATCATGCAGAGCCTTTAAAAAAAAGAGCCACTGTACAGTATTTTACTTTATTTATTGTTGTTTTAGATCAGCTGGTAACTAGAATTCTCTGGATGGTGTACAATATACGGTATTTCTGATTTGTTCCACAGACACATCACATGGGATGGAGAACACTGAGAAAACTTCATAGAGAATTATCTGAAAGTATTTGGGACTTAATAAGATGTCATTAGGGAGTAGATTCACCCAACAGTTCATTATGGAACAGCAGTAGAAGCTGATTGGCCATGTACTTAGCCAGAGTTTGAGAACATTTTTTTGAGACTACAGCTCCCAGAATCCCAGCTAATTTGGGGTTTCTGAGAGCTACTGTCCAAAATAATAATGTTACCACTCCCAAACTCCATACCTACCTCAAGTCACTGATGCCCTTACTTCTTGACAGTCCACATTGTTCTCCATCTCCCTTGTGGACTTGGAAGGACAGACATTAGTTGTCCATCATTGGGCAAGCTTTATCATCAGAGAGCCAGACTTGACCCACAGGTCTGACATATACTCGAATTTTATGGGACACATAAAAAAAGCAAACAAACAAACAAACAAACAAAACATCTAGGAAACCTAGCTAGATTTGGAGGAGAAATCTCAGCTCATAATTATCTTTAACAAAGTAGGCATGTTAATTAGCCTATTTCTCTTCATATTTGCCATATCAACTCATTCTCACTGGGTCTCAATAAGAGATTGTGTTCTCAGACTGGCCTCTTCCACATCATTTTGCATACTTGAGTGTCACAAGGATGGTGCTTCTGTTCTGATCTTTTTTGTCTGTCCATTTGATTCATGCTGTGAATCCTTCCTTTTATTCTTTTTCTGCTGCTGAAGCCTCTCTTCTTTCTTTTGTAGGTAGACAGCCATGTTATCAAAAGAAGCCTTGTAGAGATTTTGGTAGCAGCTCTCTTTGCCAACCGAGCCTATGTAAATGGAAAGAGTAAAGGTGAGAGGGTTGTTCTGTAGTTCCTAATATACAAAGTTTAATTTATAATCAAGGAAGTGATTTCCACCCTCCCTTAAAAAAAAAAGACTGAATTTTTTAATTTCTGCACTCATCTATCTTTCAGTAAACCAGTGTGAGTACTAAGAAGATGCAGAATGGTTTGGAAAGAAGGAATCAGGGAACTAAGAATCTTTTTAAAATATTTATATTGCCTTATTCAAATAGACCAAGAGTCCAGCATTCTGCCTTGAACAGAGACTGACCACATATTTTTTAGAAGATCATAAGAAAGGCATGATGTGATGCTTAGTTGAATTCACAAGGTTGCAGCAGAGGGAACAAAGTGAGGAAAAAATATTTTCCATCAGCTCTTCTGAGAGACCAGTTGCACCACAGGCTCCTCTTCTTCCTCATCCAACACATAACAGGAATCATTCTATCAGTAAACTGTTCCCATCCCAGAATGTCATCTTTAAGAACTGGTGCCTGAATTTGCTCTTCTCTCTTCTCCCTCTTCTTTCCTTTTCATCAGGTATTGTTTCCTTTAGATTGTAAGCATTAGGGTATGGACTGTCTTGTGTTACAATGATCTGTTAATCATGTGGGGAGCCTTTTTAGCAAAACAGTAGAATTAATACTTTCAAGAAATAAAATAATTGAATCTTTTGTTAAAGACAGGGAATGAAATGAACCATTCCCATTGTATATAAACTAATTGCTTGTCATATATTATAGAAATTTATAGACTTTTTAAGCTATAGGACAAGCCTATGGAGAACTTTGTGTTTAACTACATGTATTTCAGAATTGGCAAAACCACCTCTGAATGGTTTACCTAAGAAAACCCTATGAAATTCATGGAATCACCATTAGTTGACAGGCAACTTGAAGGCACATATGCACACACATATAACTGTATTTAGATGTAAACTGAAAACTCAGGGAATTAACAATCTCTATGGATATTGGGCTACACACACTTGTCTATTGCTACGTTCAATGTGCTAATACTACTGCAAAACAAAAGTTAATGACCAAGCTTAGATTTTTTAAAAACCTGTGTTTTACATTAGCTTTAGCACATCAAATAGAACAATTACAACAGAAAGACAAGCAAAAGTAATATAAAAGCCAGGAAGACAGAGGTGTGTGCAGATCAGTATCCAGAGGTTTTGCTTATTCCCCAAACTTTCAGTTTACAGACAAAATACATTTACACACTGGAGCATGTCCAGATGAGGGTGACAAAAATGATGAAAAGTCTTGAAACCATGCCCTATGGGGCTTAGGGTGCTGGGAATGTTTAGTCTGGGGAAGAGAAGGTAAAGAGGTGACATGATATCCATGTTTAAATATTGGAAGGGATGTTATATTGAGGATGCATTAAGCTTGTTTTCTGCTGCAATGGATCCAAAAATTAGAACATGCTGGATCAGAGTATGGCAAAGTCTCCTCCTTTGGAAGTTTTTAAACAGAGGCTGGATGGCTATCTGTTGGAAGTGGTCTCATTATGTGTTCTTGCATGGCAGGGAACAGCTGAACTGGATGGCCCTTGTGGTCTCTTCCAGGATGCTATACAACTAAGCACAGAGTTTTCTATATGCATGTCCTGCAGCCTAAAAAGTAGTCCCATTTACCTCTGAAGAAGGAAGTGGTAGCTTGAAATTCAACTGGCTGAAATGCGGACTACCACAGGAGGGGTAATGGTGATGGCTATTATGTCATGGGTTCATATTTCAAACTGCTGTTTGATTTATTGATTGTATATTAGAGTAGCTGTTGGGAAGAGTGAGCAAATAGAATGTTGGACTGAATGCTGATTGTTGGAATATTTGAGGAGATTAGCATAAGATTGGTGAATGACAGTTGGGAGTTCAATTTGAGTTGAGAGTTAGCCTAGGGTTTGAGTAGAGAGCAGTTAGAAAAGGGTTTACATGGGGTTGGACTGAGAGAAGGGAGTTTGAGTTGAGTGATTGGTAAGGATCCAAGTTAGCTTAAATGTAAATGTAATAAATAAATAATCCAATGTGTTACTTTAACATCTGTTCATAAAGATTTGGTTTTGTTTTTATATAATTTTGGCCTCTTGAAATGTCAGATTGGATTCAGGCAAGGTGTCTCTGGTGGCAACATTGAGTGTAGAGGGTTAGTAGCTATTGACACAAGTTGCATAAATCCTCATATGTATTTTGAGGGCATTTACACAATCCCCAGCGTTGGTGTCATAGAGATGGGGATTAGGGAAAGCCCTCACTCTTGGTAACTGCAGTGAACTGCTTGAGAGGAGTCTCACAGCTGGTGGAACTGGAGGGATTGCCCAAGTATAAACCTGACAGTTGGTGTGATAAAGGTTGGAATTGGTGACCACAGCAGTGGAATAAAAGGTGGAACACTCGTATAAAAAGACTGCGGGCGGGGGGGACCACAGTGGTTAGAGGTTAAGAATATAATTGGGAGTCAATAAATCTTGGTTTAAATTAAAGAAGGATGAATTATTTGATAAAGCATTACTGGGATTTTGTTTTCAGTGATGGAAGTTGAAACAAATGTGAATATTCAGAAGATGAGCACAGCAGTACTTTATAACTATTTGTTAATTCAGGTTCCATCTTTAATGTCTGTAAAACTGTACAATTAATTTGTGAGTTTGCTTGGAGTTCCCCGCCTTGTAACTTTGTCACAAACAATGTACCTGTCATTCTAGCAGACTCTCTGAACCATGAAGATACATTAATTGTGAGGTATGGAAGGCATCACATGGTATAAACTTATCTGGCAGGATTAATTTTGTTTTAAAGTGTCTTTAATTGATACTGTGCTCAGCCACTCAGCTGCTCTGTCACTCGAAAAGAGAAACAGATCTACCTTTGCAGAGAAGACAATCAGCAAACCCACCTATCTATTAGCCCTTCTACTTGGCTGGACAACAGTAAGGCTACACTAGATTTTCTGTTCAATGACAATTTGTTCAAAATAAGGTTTAAATATTCATTGCCATTGTTAGCATGCCATGATAAAAGAGATATTGCAATCTTTGGAAGAAGCACTACTAAAGCTTCAGCAAGGGGCGTGAGCAAATGAAAAAAGAACTGTTAAAATTTGACAATAAAAGTATGTAGATAACTACCTTTTCTATAGGGGTAAAGACACTAATTAAGCATCTGGAACAGGATTCATCATCCAAGCTCCCTTGTGTTAATTAGCTACAGTAATCACTGTAATCTTAATAGCCCCCTTTCCCCAGCTGCTGATACACTTAGAATCTGTGCACAGCATTTTAATTTATTTAGAAAAAAACTATTCCACTGTTTTCTCACATTATTCAGCAATTCTTTTGTGGTTTAGTTGAATTTTTATCTCACCAGAGCCCAAAGGCTAAGGACAGCATGTAACAAATGATATTAGAAAGCCCGCTCTTCTAGTATAAAATTATCTAAAATGACAGATTTTAAGCTTTCTATCCTGAGGGAATCATTGCTACACTGACATCTTCTTAGGAACTTTAGCATTTTTGCAGGGAATTCTGGGACATGATCAAGAATGTACACTCTATCTGTGCAGAGCAATGGCTAGACTTGTTGTGCTTAGGTGCAAAACCAATAAACTCCAGTGGCAGCTAACTGCAAATACTGCTAGTGGAAGACAAGTTGAAAACACTGTTACTGATTTTCATCAATTCAGAAAACCTTGATAAGCTTTGTGAAGAACTCTGGGATCTCCAGGACCCTGTGTGAAAGTTAATAATCCCAATTTTGAGATATAAATCCCTGCCTAAAATCTTGTCTTTCATTCTGTTAGCCATTTCTATCTCTCATGTGATTATTCTGAAAGCCTGATGAAGTGTGTTTCCATTATAAGCAAATATCAGGAATGGGTAAAATGGACTTCCATCTAATTCCACTCCCACGCTCTGTCCCCCTTCATACAAAAAAACCTAATTCTTTTAAAGCAGAACTCTTAAAGGTCACCCTTGATGGAAGCTGTGCTGTGCATGCTCTCCAAATCCTTGTCAAACAGATTGTTTGCTTGACTCTTGAACTCAACACTCCTACCTTCAAAGGCTGTCCAGTTGTCATGTATGTACTTTGACATTTTCATCAACCCTTTGTCTTTGGTAGAAGGCTGAAAGAGAAGAATGATATAGATGTATATTGGAGAAAAACACCCTATAAAGTAGAACCCTTTTTGTAAAGGAAGCCTTGAGCAAAGATCAACACCCTGCACATTTTTTGTGTTTCCCTTGTATATTTCATCTTTTCACAAACAAAAGCAACAGCAAAGAAAAGAATAGACATTCCTCTTATGCTTCCTGAATGTTTTCTTGACTACTGGGTCGGGACCTGATGTTGGGCTGATGCAACACTCCCACCAAGATGTACATGTGTATATTCTAAAATGCAATCTTTTTGGCTGTCTGGCTCAGGACTCCAAGGATTAGCAAAAAGCCTCTAGTCAAACTGTATAGCTAGCACCCATACAGAGTTTTAGTTTCTACTATCACCAGGTTTGCTAAGATTACTGATCAAACTACTGGGATCCAACTAAATACTCACCAGGCTAAGTTCTGTCTCTCCTAATATGTAGCTCTGTAATTGGTAAACAATGCATTATACACAGGAAATGCCACTGAAGGAAATGTCACCTTTGGGGCAAGGTTGATCAGCTCAATGCTTCTGTGATGGAATTCAAAGAGATAGCCATGTTTGTTTGGAAAATGAGTATGCAAAGGGATCTTGTAGCACCTATGAGACTAACTGAAAGATGCTGTTATCATGACTTGAATTTACATCCACAGATGCATGCATGTAAACTCAAGTCTATGAAAGCTCATGCTATCAGCGTCTTTCTTCTGTGATGGCTTTCTTAAGTGATTGCTTACCTGAGACATTACTAACTTTTGTTAAACAAAGTAGCGTATATACTCATGTATAAGTCTAGAAATGTAAGTCAAAAAATTGACGCAAAAAAACTGAGCCGACTTATCCACAAGTCAATGCAAGTACCGTACTTTAACTCTTATCAAAAAAGGAACCATCCCCTGGTGAAAGACAAGAATATAATTTGTTCTGGAAGCACTGACCTCCTCTATTCTTTCTCTTCCATCCAGCCTTTAGTGTGACCACAGATTATAACTGCTGAAATTTTGTAAGTTCTCTGAAATTGTTTTCCTTTGCTTCATCCTTTACATACTTTGTTGCATGCCCCTAAATTTTATCCTCGACTTATCCATGGATCATATCAAAATCCATGATTTTGGCCCCCAAACCTGCCCTCAACTTATACATAAGGTTGACTTATAGTCAAGTATATACAATATTTAGTAATGCTTCTCAGGAAATCCATACAGATACCTTATTTTCTGGCGTATAAGACTACTTTTTAACCTGCAAAATCTGGGGTTAAAGTGGGGGGTCGTCTTATACGCCAGGTATAAGGAGGTTCATGATAGGTTTGCCTTAGTGTCATCATCATATGGAAATGACTTGAAGGTGCACAGCAACAACAACAACAGTTTTGGAAGTCATACTCTTCCCAAACTCTATATTTTAACTGGAAAAGTGGGGGGTCGTCTTATACGCCCAGTCGTCTTATACGCCGGAAAATACGGTACTTTGTTTTGCGAAGTTCTTTTGTTTTAGGGCTTGTCTACACTGATGAAAAAGTGCCAAACTCATCCCAAAGCCAGTGCTAACAGTCTGCACAACATATGGCTACTTTTGGGGAGATATCACAATTTTTGGTCCTTAACCTGACTTTGCTCCAAACTAATCAGACTGCCAGAAATAGTGCACATTAAATTGAGGCACTGCCCTGGCTCAGTGCTAAGGAATCATGGGAATTGTATTTTTTTCTGAGACATTGAGCCTTCTCTGTCAGAGAGCTCTGGTGCCACAATAAATTACAGTTCCCATGATTCCTTAGCACTGAGCCAGGGCAGTGCCTCAATTTAATGTGCACTATTTCTGGCAGTCTGCTTAGGCCCTAAGCCAAGTCAGGGAAAAGCCCATTGTTTCTTGGAAACCCTGGAGAGACCTTGGGTTCTTTGGCAGCTGGATCAGTTCTGATTCTGCCTGATCCACTGTCCATACACCAAGAGCCACACCATTTGCATTTCCCGCATTGGGCAGTGCTGCGAAAGGGGATGTCCTGCTTTTTGGAGCTGCCACCACTGCCACTGCTGCTTCTGCACAGGCCAGAGTTCCATGTAAAACCTGTCCAATGCACCATCACTAATGCTGCGGCAATCATGGGGCACCCATTTGATCAATGAGGAGGGGTAGATATCCCATTCTTGTTGATCAGATGGCAGGGAGGCTGTTCTGATATTGCAGAAGTGACAGCATGCTGGTAAGCTATCACAGGGAGTTGCTTGACCATCATGGCTTCAGCAGTGGCAATGGTGGCAACAAGGGGGATGTGCCATTGGGGCCAATGTGTACACTGATGCGGCATCACACCAGTTTCAGCCTGGTGCCTGTGGTTACCATCATGGATGGTCTGGGGCATAATGCTCCAGACTGGCCCTAGATTGAGTGACCAATGTAGATGCGCCCTTAGGGAACTTCCTGAAATCATGCTTATTTTCTTTTCTAAGATGCTAAAAAGGATCCTAGATTCTTTGGGTGTGGTTTACATAAAGTATCAAGCCCGAACACTGTGGCTGCTTCCTCTTTCTAGAGGCCTCTTGCTAAAATTACTGCCTAGCCTAGGCCTTGCTCCATTTAAGCTGAAATCAACCCATCTGGGATTTTGGCCAGAGAATCTCACTAGCACATTTGCATTTTCAAACTTCTAATCTGATAGAGAGGATCTTGGCTAGCTCATCTTTCTTTCCTGTGCACTGTTCCAGCCAGGAGTGCCAACATTCCCTAACTTCTCACATGAAATGTCCAACAGAACCAAGGAGAGGTAACTCTTGTTATCACTACAATCTATCCTTCAGGTAACACCGTCTCTGCACAGTGCAGCTCCAAAACTGCCCCATCTTGTGGTGTGCATGTTGATTAGAGAAAGTATTTGACCTTTCTTTCTCTTATTGCTACTTTATCTTAGTAACAAGCTTCACAATGCTTCACTCCAAACCCCTCCTGCCTTGCAAATTTGCTCATCTGAGTACTACCCCATTCTGAAGCAACTGAATTGTTAAGATACTTGTTTGTATCTTATATACACTGTTTGTCAACTGTGAAGCTCTACAATAGTATTTCCCATACCCAATGCAATTATCATATGTGTGTATGTACATATATGTATATGTATGTGTATGTATTGCTGTGTGTTCAATAAAGTTCTCCTTTTAGAATGTTATGGGCAAATTTTGGTTACTGAGTCCAATTTACTCAAGGGTCCCTTCTAGACAGAACATGTATGAGTTACAAAGTAACACATAGGACATGTCTCTTTTCCCCCAGTTTGAGTGTTACTAAATACTGATGACCATGTCAGAAAGCAGTGCTAAGCTGGTTCTACTTGACACTGATGGGAAATAGCAAAGCAGCCCTTTCAAAAATTCAACATCTTACTCTGCTAAATAGTAGGGCCGGAAGGGGACTTTTTCCAAAACCAACATGATCCAGCCATAGCCAGCTGTAACTAGAAAGCTCCTCTTACCTGCCACTGCCCATCCACAAGTTGGTAGAAAAGAAGAGGTGTTTCCATGTCCTCCTGCAGAACCCAGAGTCCACCTGTCTCCTCAAAGGCAATTCCCCAGCCTTTGCAGTTCAAAGGGATGTGCTGTTTGTCAATGAATTTCTGAGCATCAGCATCAAACTGGAAGATGGATACTGTGGGAATGCTTTTCAAAAAGAACCATGACGATTAGGGCTCTTACTTTTATAGATCAACTTGTATACATCATATTTTCACAGAATGAACTCAAGCCAAAGTTTCATTTATTATTTATTTGTTACACTTTTAAAATGGTCCAGCAACCAATATGTGCTAGGTGGTGTATGGACTATTAAAAAGAGGAAGTGTAACAACAGCACAATTACTGAAGAGGCAGATGACAAAACTGACAGCAGAGAATAAAACATTTCAGCATAAAAAACCAAATGAAGTTCAATCCTATACACACCCGCTCAAAATAAGTCCCAACAAGTTCCATGAGCTTTCTCCCAATTAAGTGGGACACATTTGCAACCTTAGAAACCTTTTATAAGATACCATATTTTTCACCATATAAGACGCTCCAGCATATAAGACGCACCCAATTT
>JAIPUX010001232.1:97233104-97247121 GCA_020142125.1 Phrynosoma platyrhinos | reverse complement strand
ATTTCGATGGCTTCCCTGTGCATTCTTACCTGATAGTTATTGGCATGGCCCAGAATTTCAGTGTTTTCAGACAGCATTTTTATGCCCAGGATGGTTTATAATATGTTCTGCTACTGCTGATTTTTCTGGCTGACCCAGTCTGCAGTGTCTCTCATGTTCCTTGATTCATGTTTAGACACTGCGTTTGATGGTCCCTATGTAGACCTGTCCACAACTGCATGGTATGCACTAAACTCACTAAACCACTTCTGAGTCACTTTCTACTGTTTAAAAAAACACAGTTTACATGGGAATCACTCCTCCCTACCCAGGGTCTCACAGTGTGTGTGTGTGTGTGTGTGTGTGTGTGTGTGTGTGTGTGACACACACACACACTTCCATTCCAGCATTCTCTGAAGATGCCAGCCACAGATGCTGGCAAAATGTCAGAAAGAAACTCTTCTAGAACATGGCCACACAGCTTGAAAAACCCACAAAAAACTATGACTCAGAAGTGATTTCTTGTTTTTAAATAGGCTGCTCCTAGACCTACAATGGCCAGAGAGGTAAAAACCCATAGCAAAAATGCTCCCCACACCCCCTAGTTGAGGGTATTTAGGGGAGAAAGTAAATTGAAAAAACATTTTTCTAAAAAAATGGTTTTTTAACCTAGGGGAGCCTCAGAGGAGGCACTTTGCTCACTCCTAGGCTTGCTTGTTAAGATTCTCTTACATCTCCTCTTGACAAAACAAAATAGCCATCTCATGACTTAAAAATAAGCAGAACTGTTCCTGTTCCAAGAAATATCTTCTATAGCTGCCATAGACCAGGGGTAGGCAACCTTTCCCCTTTAAGGGCCGAAGGACTTCAGCTCCCAGAATCTCAGGAGCGATTGGCCAACATGGGACTACTGGCCAACATGGCTGAGGCTTCTGGGAGCTGAAGTCCCTCGGCCCTTAAAGGGGAAAGGTTGCCTACCCCTGCCATAGACAGTACAGGTAACCTGACAATGTGAGCATTAATTAGAATCAACAGCAAACTTTTGCTTGTTGTTGTGTGCCTCTGAAGTCATTTTTGACTTATGGTAACCCTAAGGGAACCTATCATAGAGAATTCTTAGTAAAATTTGTTCAGTGGGGTTTGCATTTGCCTTTCTCTGAGGCTGAATAAGTACAATTTGCCCAAGGTTGCCCAGTTGGTTTCCATGGGTGAACAAAGATTCAAGTCCTGGTTTCCAGAGTTGTAAGCCATCACTCAAACTAATAAACTATGCTGGCTCTTCTTTGCTACTGTATTAAGTCAGAGGAGCTTCATTTTATTCATGCAAAATATCATTATGTATAAAGAAAATCTGATGCCCTAGGAGGTCATCACAGCAGAGTTTTCACATCAATTAAGAACTGGCAGAAAGTTAAGCAGCCACTAACAGAAATATATTAACCTCTTGCTGCCACCTTTTAGTAACCTTAATTTTTTAAAAAATCTCTTACCAATCATATAAAACAGCAATGCAACTTTTTTCACAAGAGTAAGTTATCCTTGCGACTGTGTATTTCTGAGGAGGGAAAATGAGTTGCAGTCAGAATATGCAAGGATTTGAAGACATATGGGGAAGCAGATGATGGGATGGAAAAGAACCAGGGGTAACAAAAAGGTATGCCAATGGGGAGCTCTGGGCTGCCCCTGCTAGCTGCTGATCGAGGCCGTGGCAACTGCACGCCAGGGCCTCGATCCTCCCTTTTGCCACCCCTGAAAGGAGTGGCAAAATGCCGCTCCTTTCAGGGGTGGCAAAAGGGCGCCCTAAGAGCTGGCGTGCGGCTCTTTAGCGCCCCTTCCAGCATAGCACGTAAAAACACCATGCCAGAAGGATGGCCTGACGCCATGCGCCGTGTGTAATGGCATGCGGCGTCAGGACAACATTAGGCTGGGGTTGGGGTGAATGGCGTGAGGCTGCCCCTCCCCATCTCTGCCTCCAGGCTGACCCTTTGGCCCAGTCTGCAGAGGCCCAAAGGGGAGTTTTTTATGTGAAGCTTGAAGGGTGAGCCTGGATGCCTAAACACAGCACTGTAGAGCAGGGGTAGGCAATCTTTCCCCTTTAAGGGCCGAGGGATGTCAGCTCCCAGAAGCCTCAGCCATGTTAGCCAATCATCCCATGTTGGCCAATAGCTCCTGGGATTATGGGAGCTGAAGTCCCTCGGCCCTTAAAGGGGAAAGGTTGCCTACCCATGCTGTAGAGAGTAAGCATGCTGTTTCCCACTGGCTGATCACTCCCACTTGAAGCAGGATCAGGTATGCAAACCATGAACCATCTACAGTTCATTCTGAATAATGTTCACTTCATTATCTCACCTTTGAAGGAGGAGCAGATAAACAAACCATAACCCATGGTGTCTTTCAGGTGATATCTAAACCTGCTAGAAGCTCATATTCTAGCTTGTTTCACCCACAATAAGCCTGAGAAGAACTTATGGTTTTTTCTTGGGTTATAAAACTGGCTCGCTGGAGGATGAGCATTACCTCCTGTCTTGAATATCATGCTAAAGTATGGGCCATAAGTCCAGGCTTGGCTTAGCCATTTCCAAAGCAAGTACAAAAGCCCTCAAACACTCAATGTCTTATAAGATGAGAACTGGATTAAAGTCTAAACAACATGAATGTCCAAAAAAACCCTACTCTCTGTCCACTTCCTATATCATTTAAATACTAATCTATCAATAGATTTCAGTAATCTTAAAGTTAATCTCATACTGACTGGAATTTCACTCCAGTAAGCAAGCAGTCTGAAAAATACAGACTTCCAAGACAAAGAAAAGACGTCAACATAAATCACATTACCTTCTCATTTCTTGTGGCTTCACGTGTATCCAAACTATTCAGGTGACAGCAATAAACTTCCTTCCCACTTTTATACTCCCAGAGCCTCAGTGTACAATCCTGAGGGAGTTAATAGAAACAGATTACAGTAACTTCTGTGACAGAAAAAGCAGCCATGATTTTCATATAATTTTTTCTCTTACACATATGGTCAATACACATGACTGAAAATCTATTGTGAGACTGCAATGTGCAAAGACAATACAGAAAGGCAATACACCTCCATATGCCATCTTGTGTACTGTAATGTGCTATCACATGCACAGGGATCCTACATGTACAACTTCCCCTGCGATCAGGTAGATACAACCATTGTGAATCCAAAATACAGCACAAATTATGTCTGCCTATGTCATCAGCAGATGCCAGACACAGATAAGTACACGCATATGGTCATTCTGTAGTCAACTTGAAATTGAAAACACTTAATGGAAGATGCTTGCAACAACATATTTTAAGAGCATTTGTTGTGTTGACATTTTGTGCTATACTGTAACTACCTGAGGGCAGAAATATATGGGAGAGGCAACTGATTCTTCCTGATCTCCCAGTGGCATATTCAGCGTATTTGATACCTGGAGTGGGTTATTTTTAACACCCCTCCTCCTCTTAGGTGACAAAATTATTTTCAGTAATAATCATTAACACAAAATAATCCTGAAATACAATTAAAAACGTCAATTGGCCACATAAAATGATAGAACTAAAATAACTCAAGTCCTTTTTCTTTGCCTTTCCAATCATTATGGTCACACTGTTTTGAATCTACTCTTTAGATGCTTCTGTTGTTAATATTTTCAAGCAACAGAATCTCCCACCCTGGGCCCTTTTCCCTACTCCTCCTTCTAATCTCTTTCAGCTTCCTGTTCAATGGGTCCATGCCTCAGTTTCCTCCCAGCACAAGGGACAATGCCATTGCTGCTATTTGGGTGCGTTCCAATGGTGCCATAGATGCTGCTTCTGTTTGCTCACACAACAGCAACAACAGCAGAACTCTCGCTCATGATTGAGGTATGCTCTCAGGACATCCCATTTCTTTATCAAAGATTTATTCAACCTCCTTGACAGTGTGTGCAGCAGTGTGCTTTTTATCCCATGAAAAAGTCCTCAGAAATGTTTGGTGGGGCGAGGGTTGTCCGAATGGGGCACATGTGCAAATAGAAGGGGGACAGGGATTGTTTCCCATTTTAGATGATTGTAGAAACAAGAAGGTGCAGTAGAAAGAGAAAGGAACATGGTTGGAAATGCTGGATGTCAATTACCAATCTGCCCCTGCTTCATTTCCACTCCAGCCTTTGCTCCTCCCTCCTGTTTCACAAAACCATGTCCTGTGTGGCCTCCTCAGGCACATTGTTTAAAAGGCATAAATAAATAAGCATGAGCGTGAAAGTGGAGAGCAGAGAAGGAGAGCTACGGCCAATGTTTTATTGGTACCAAATGGTCTCAGTTTAAGGAAAGTTTAAGGGGGGGTTGCAGACTGCCAGAAATAGTGCAAATTGAGTCCACATTTAGGGTTAGGGTTAGGGAATCATGGGAACTGTATTTTATTGTGGCACCAGAGTTCTCTGACAGAGAAGGCTCAATGTCTCAGAGGAAAAAAAAACAATTCCCGTGATTCCCTAGCACTAACCCTAACCCTAAAAGTAGACTCAATTTGCACTATTTCTGGCAGTCTGCAACCCCCTATCAAGTGGCAGAGAGGCTTTACTTAAACTGGAGAGGGGAGGATTTTTTCTACCCCAAGTTGTGTCATGGCATGGTGTTGTTCTAGATGTCCATGGGAACAATGTGCCTCCTCAATTTCTGCACCCTGGAGCAGATGGCACCCACCACACCCCCGTTAGTATGCCACTGCCCTTAACAGTTCCAGACTTCTCAGAAGAGTAGTGAGACAGGATGCATAAGAAATTATATTTTACACCCTAGAAGGAGAAAAATGCATTTTCATAAGAAGCCTGCTAAAACTTCAGATATATATATACATCCTCAGACTTCATACATACCCCAGAAGCTGATAAGAGAAGATCTGGATAATTGGGAATTACAAATATTCTGCTGACAAATCTAAGAGAAAAATGGAAAAATACAAGATTTTCAGAGGCAAAGGAGGTATCAAAACGTAACATCCTTGACACATCACCATAGCAACACAGATGGCGTCACACTGGATTGGTTAAGCATCTTTATCTTTTGTACAGAAGGGGGAAAGCCCTGTAGATGAATGCAATTCCTGTGCTAACAAGGTTTACACTGGCTTCTGACTTGCTCCAAAGCACAGCTAGATTCATTTAAGCATGTCTGTAATTAAATTCAGCTGGAAAAGACTGACTTAATTTTTTTGTTTTCTTTCACAGATTATCTTTTCTGGCCAAGTTAGCTCAAATAATGGGAAATAGAGCTACATGGGAAGCCTGGTTAATTACTAGTATGAAAGCTCCTTCTGTTTCCTAGTCCCTTCTAAACCATTATACCCTCAAAAGTGTAAGTGAGGAGATCTCTCAAACCTAAACCACAAGAACACATGGGGGAACATATGTCTCCCACCAGATATTTCTAAACTGGAACTCCCATCGGACCTCACACTGGTTATGCTAGTTAGGTCTGATGGGAACTGCAGTCCAACAATATCTAGAGGACCACGTAATGTCATCAGTGACCCAGTCTCCTGGATGGTGAAGGGTGTCCAGCTGCACACAAACACAAGAGGTGAAATTCAAGCAACGTCTATATGACGGCAGCCTGTGTGTCCAAGCCCAAATACAAAGGGACAATGAAAACCCATAGACAGAGAAACACAAAGGTGGTGTGGGTTTAATTAAAAATGAAATTGTAATTAAGGAGTATTACAATACAGACAGTGTATTGATGTAGGCAAAGAGAGAGAGAGAGAGAGAGAGAGAGAAGCTCAAAGTGTGTAAAACAATAATTTGAGAAGTGAGTTTTGTATCATTCTACAACTCTTCATACATTGTTCAACAAAGCCAGAGAGAGCTAAGCACCATATGACGGCAAACTGAATAGTAGAACCCCATTTTATTCTATAATCCAATCTGAGTGTGGGACTTCAAGTATCATCTCACTGCAGATCTGTTATTAATCAGAATGGCTGGCTTCTATAACTGTCCAGCTCTTACCAAAGTGTTTCTTTTGAATGTTAAAAGTGCCTATTAACTGCCAATATTGCTGTTTACAAACCAGATTAGAGGGACCAGAATCTAAACAATAAAGAAGCGACTGGAAAGATTATTTCAGGGGGACACAAGTAGTGCTTAACAAAATTTATCCAATGAAAACAGATTAGGACACCAATTGTTAGGAATATTGATCAGAATCACTTTTATTTATAATCTATTTCTATATGGCTTCTTACATGATGTATTGAAGTGGAGAACACAACAGATTCAACAAAATACACTAAAGCAATTTATAATTATATAGAAGACAAAGTCTCACTGATGTGTATGTCCCCAGAAACAGGGGGGAAATAAATTCCTATGCTTTGGGGGCTGGGAACACATGGACACAAAGCTGGCAGACAGAAAACAGATGGGTGTGTACACAGAGACATATGTGAAATGGCTGGTAGCTTTCTTTCAGAGCAGAATAAACAGCCCAGGATTGGTGAGTCTTTGGTCCTTCATTTATTTTGACTACAACTTCCCAAATTTCTTAACATTTGCCACACTGGCTGGTGCTGATGGGACTTAGAGGACAGCCATTTAATGGGCTAAAAATCTTCCCTTCCTTGGCACAGTCATGAGACGGGATCCTTATTCATAAGACTCTTTCCTAAAACCACAGTTTCAAGTTATTCTTGCTTGACCAGGCTCTGGAACAGGCAGATAGTAAAAGCCAGATGTGGGAAGGCAGGAACAAGCAACTCAAGAAGAGGCATTTTATTTCTAGCCTTCTGCCTGCTACTCTCTGCCTCTGTATGCAGATGCTTTTTGAGGGTAGGGACCACTCTAACATGAGATCTCTCAAGTGGCTGAGTTGCTGCTCTGTTGCACTGTTACTCACCCACTGGGTTTTTTTATTCATTAGCAATTCAGTCCACTGGGGCTGAAGGTGAGAGAGGACAGTTCCTGTATTGCTCCCACTCTGGAATGCATTTTCCTCAGCATTGTCATCAGTTCCCATTCCTACTGCCTTCAAAAGGGCATAAAGATGCATTTGTTTCAATCTGGCCTTTTAACTATTGTGTTGACTTTAGTGGTTTAAAAGTTTAAATTGATTTTAGTGATCTCTGTTAGCTGCCTTGAGTGTTAAAAAAAGAGAGGCAGATAGAATTAAAATGTAATTAATTAATTAACTTGACAAAACCAAAGGTACAAGGGATAAAGCCAAATGCTTTGGTCCTAGAAAAAGAAGAAATAATCTGAAAACTCTACACAAATATGTCTATTAAATCCCATTTTGAAATATTACGTAAGGGAATCTATGTCCTCCTTAAATAGGTTACCTTGAGAAAATGGTTATGAACTTTAACATGCAACACTGGCATTAAATATGCTTTCCCACTTCCACGTCCAAACATTCCACCCTTGCAAAATAAAAAGCTCTTCCCTTTTATCCACATTAGAGGGTTTCTATAACTACACTTACTCTCTGTGTCCCAAGCAGAAGGACACAATGTTATGTGGTGCTTTAGTCAAACTAACTCGTATCTTCTCATCACGGTCAGCAGTTATGATATACTGGTCATCGGGACTTAGCGCCTAATGAGACAAAACAAAAGTCACCATGAAACAGATAGTGAGACTTTGAGACACGCAAATATTTAAAATAATCATACCCAATTATATGTTACTATTGTTGTTGCAAGTTTCACACTGACAGTCTTGGAAACACATTCACAAAAGTGTTGCAACAATTTTACAAGCCCTCTGTTCACATTTGTCTATGAATAATTTGTAACACAAAAAGGAAACTCTTTAGTACAGGTATACCTCAGTTAATGAAGTACGGTAGATGTATTCTTGGACATTACTCCTTTAACAGAAAAATTGGTACCAAAGGCAGAAATAACATGGAAGGACTAGGGATAGGTTCCTATACCACAAAAAAGGAAGAGCAGTCCAGTATGTTTCACTTACATTTTCATTCAAAATTAACATTATGCACATGTGAAATGAAACAACCAGGTCAGGTGAGCCTTGCATAAATAAGTAAACACAAACATTTTGGACCTTCTACAGACCACTTGAACATTCCTTCCAAAATGCATCCAGGGATGACATTTTCTTTCAGCAGCTGTTCTTATGATTTCATTTTGATGGCCAGGCTTATAAGTGTATGCCAGGGGTAGGCAACCTTTCCCCTTTAAGGGCCGAGGGACTTCAGCTCCCAGAATCCCAGGAGCTATTGGCCAACATGGGACTATTGGCCAACATGGCTGAGGCTTCTGGGAGCTGAAGTCCCTCGGCCCTTAAAGGGGAAAGGTTGCCTACCCCTGGTGTATGCTTTAAAAAAAAAACATGCTATGGATAGCTGGTAAGGCAGGCTAATTTACCTTCTCCCTTTCTTTCTGTTTAGCTGCTAACTTATACCCAGTAAGGGATTCTAGAGGTAGCTTCTGTTATTTTGCCTGCTGTAGGCAAGCACGCATCACTAGAGTAGGACTGGCTGAGAAATATCCAATTCTTTCCTAGCTCAAGGTTTATCCCATGGTTTACTGCATACATGCTGTTGCAACCTTGCAACTAAACATCCATGTTTCTCCAGTTCTCTACCACCCTCCCAATACTAATGCCGTTTAACAAAAACTTCCAGCTGTACAGAAGGACAGAAAAGGAGGAAAAGAGGAAGGGCTAGGTGGTCAGAAAAAGACTTTGTAAAAAGGAGCTTCTTTGTCAGAGGCTTTGTTAACTGAGGGGCTGAACAGAATGGCATAAAGAGCTGGCCTGGGGGCAGAGTAGGGACGTGGCAACTATATGCCAGCCACCCCGATTCTGCCCTCATGCCGGCTTCACGGCATGTGCCCCATTGCACAGCGGGAGGTGTCAAGACACTCCCTTGGTGCAGCGTCCACACACGCTGTGCCAAAGGAGTGCCATGGCAGCAAGGGTGGCTTTTTGCTGCTCTAAAAAGGAGTGGCAAAACAATGGATCAGGGCTGCGGTGTGCAGTTGCTGTGGCCCTGATCCAGTGAGCAAAGGGGTGGCTTGCCATCGTCCCTTTTGGGCGGTCTGTATAGCCCCTGAAATATACCTGTAATTTACAAGCCCACATCACTAGAGGTGATACTTGATTTGAGCAGCTGTTTAAGCTGCTTTGAATCCTGTTTGGGGGAAAGGTAGGAGATAAATGAAATAAATAAATAAATAAATAAATAAATAAATAAATAAATAAAATGTAGTAAGTCTTCCCCATAAACATTTTTGAAAAAGGAGAATGTGTGGCTCTTTGGATGTTGTTGTTGCATGCCTTCAAGTCATTTCTGGCTTATAACAATCCTAAAATGAGCCTATCATAGGGTTTTCTTAGCAAGATTTGTTCAGAGGGGGTTTGCCTTTGCCTTCCTCTGAGGCTGAGAGAGGTGACTTACTCAAGCTCACCCAGTGGGTTTAGATGGACAATCGGGAATTTAAACACCGATCTCCAGAGTTATATTCCGATGCTCAAACCACTCCACCACACTGCTTTCCCTTAAGATATTACTTGACTTCAATCTCCGTAATTCTTCAATCTTAATTCTTCTTGGCAAATCTTGCCAAGAAACCCCCAATCTTAATTATGATGCTGGGCTGCTGGGAATTGCAATCTAACTGCATCTAGAGGGCCACAAATTCCTCATCCCACCATTAAAACATGGTTGAATGTATGCTTCAAGTTGCAACAAGAGACTTGGATCAGTATTTTTAAAAAATGGGACACAAGCCTGATAATAGTGTTGATGAACTGCACTAAAAGCAAGGAACTGAAGTCTCGGTAACAGGTTTACAAACCAAGCACCTGTTTACTTTAAAATAAGTTCCAAAGAGTGCAATGAGGCTTTCCTACATGAATGCTTAGAAATAGAAAATATATAAAGAGACAGAGACTATACATATACGCACATTTACAGTCTGCCTGCCCCATACACGGGCTTGCCACATGCGGACTTGAGGTCATGCATACGGCAAGCCCAGGGGGATAAAATGGTGTGCACAGGAGCGTACCGGCCTTAAAATCAATAGGACTTGAGGTCCCGTGATTTTTTCCATACAGGGGGGGTGGTGTCCAGAATGGATCCCCCACATATACAAAGGACCCACTGTATATTGAATCAGGCTACTACTGCAATAAGCCTTTAAGTAAAATACTCTCAGGCTGCAATTTTACATGGCTCAGCATGGTATAGTAGTTCTGTATTCAGAACTATGCTATATTCAGCCATTTACCACTCCCAGACCTACCATATTGTTGCAAAAACCACACACACTCCAAGGCCACTCATATCTGGGGGTGTCTGCAAAAGCACCTGACTGTGTCTCTACAGGCAGAAGTGAATTCTGCTGTGGTCCTCTGGAAGTCTCAGTAGCTGATGTAATCATTTTGTGTCTGGCTATGGGTACAAAGCAGTTGTTTCTGTGATCCCTAAGCTCTCCTCCAGGAATGGAATGGTCATGTGGGAGGGTCTCAGTGCTCCTACCTAGGTCCAGGGAGGAAGGAATTTGGTGCCTGCTGAGGGAGAAAAGGAATATCAACTTCCAAAGGAACAAAAAATAGACACAACTTGCACACATACCACATCCAACAGAAGAGACAAGTGCCCAAGTTCAACTGTTCCTGAGTTTTCTGGTTCTGTGATAGAGTAAGAATAGACATCCCCAGATTTGTCAGCAACCAGAATCTTATCTTCTGCTGCTGTTATAATCAGGGACGTACATCTTCTAATGACAGATCTAAGAAGAAGAATTGACACAATTAGACTTCAATCCCTCCCCTTTGAAAGGACAGACTTTAATGTTAGGTCATCCTTGCACATCAAAATCTGACTGATCACTCAATTTGTGTCAGGGAAGTCATTGTCCCAGGCCCCTGTCCTATACATATGTGTGTGAAGGTATTCAGCAATTGTGGGGAAAATGGACAATTTTATTGATTTGATCTATATCCCTTCATTCTTCCAGACCTGGGACCCAAGATGCGTCACAAGATTAAGCAACAACAGTCAAAAGACACACAACAAGTTAAGACAAAACAAACAAGTTAAATGTTAGAAGACAATAAACAGATTATAATGTATGGAATTTAATTCAACTGTCCATAAAGATTTGAAAAAACAATTTTAAAACACATCTATGAAAAAGTGTGACACTAAACTATTAAAAGTTTCTTCCTCAAAGTTAGTCAATTGCCAATAGCCCACTTTCACAAAAAGGTCCTTGCCTTCTGGCAAAAGGACAATGTACAGACACAGTTTAAAAGAAGCTTTCCCAATCAGGCACCCTCCAAATGTGTTGAGACTACAATTCTCATCAAGCTGGTTTGGATGACAGGAGTTTCAGTCCAACACACCTGGAGGATGTCAAGTTAGGGAAGGCTTGAGCAGAACAAACCTACTACCATCATGTAAAAAAATAGTTTATACTGGCATGGGTGTGGGGACGGAAGAGTTATCATGTAACTATTCCCTAACATCACAACTCAGATTGCTATTTTAGGTATAGTTCTGAAGCCATCTACATTTAGAAAGCAGCTTGCAATGCAGCTCCAAGAACTTACTTCTTATTTTTCTTGTATGGATTTAGCCACAGCTCTCAGAGCAACTTATGATGAAGACTTAAAATAGGTATTAGAGCAAGCAGCTAAAACAAATATATACTTTTTATTGAATCTATTTCTTAGCTTTTATGAAATTCACACCTAACATCCTGTTCAATTTAAAGTGTTTACTGAATTGAGAAAGAAATTAATTGTGAGCCACTGATAGACTTGGGTCAGGGAGAACTGGGTGATCTGGACACTCACAGTCTCAGCCTAACTGTTTCACAGGCTGGTTCTGAAGATAAAAAAGATGGGAGTCAACATTCAAAATATTTGGAGTGCTTCACATAGCAGAAAGCTATCCCAGATAGGTCCAATCCAGAAGGCAGGCACCTTTGCACAATAAATGCCAACTGAGAAAAAGTAAATGCCATGGAGATTTATTTCTTTATTTACTGAATTTATATTCCCACTTTTCTCCTGAGATGGGAGTCAAGGCATCTTATGATAATTTTTAAAAGATTGAGTTGAAATATTGGAAGAGGGAGTTTGGACAGAGATCTTTCTTTGATTACAAATATGATAATAAGCAAACAAGTAAAGTACAACACAGCTACACTATGGTCCAAAACACACTGCAGAAATAATCCAGTTTGAGACTGCTTTAATTGCCCTGGCTCAGTGCTAAGGAATCCTGGGAATTGTAGTTTATTGTGGCACCAGAGTGTTCTGTCAGAGAAAGCTAAATGTCTCACAAAACTGCAGTTCCCAGAATTCCCTAGCATTGAGCCAAGGCAATTAAAGCGGTCTCAGGCTGAATTATTTTTGCAATGTGTTTTGGACCTTGACACAGGGGATCAAGAGGCCAGACTATATTATTTTCACATGCACACTGGATGCAACTATCTCTGATCAGCAGCAATAAATTATTTTTTAAAAATCAAAAGTATGTCTTAACAGCCGCTCTTTGAAGATGCCAGCCACAGATGCTGGCGAAACGTCAGAAAGAAACTCTTCTAGAACATGGACACACAGCCTGAAAAACCTACAAAAACCTAAGCCGCTCTTACTGTTTGTATAGGATGCAAATATTTTTTCCCATGCTTTTGTGTCCATACCTTATACTAAGACATTCCCAAACAGGCTTTGCACGGAAAAGAATCAGTCGTTTGTTGTCATCAGTCAGAACAAAATACGTTCCTGACATAGAAAACGCAGAGGCAAGGATATCGCGACTTGCTTTACCTGTTGATTTTCCATCTTCTCTAAAAATGAAGGGGAGGGAGGAGAGAGAAAGAGAAAAGAAATTGCTTCAAGACGTACTGGTAATTATTTGAAGTGAAATTACCTCCAAATGTCAAGAGCATTAACTGCTGTTAATAGATTTATCAATACTACATACTATTTAGTAGAGTACCAGTACCATCAGCTAGCCAATATATTATAGAATTACATTTTCTATTATTTCCATTAGTTGCCATAAACTTAGAAAAAACAATTTTGAAAAACAATACTTTCAAACAAGTAATTTGTCTACCTTGATTTTTCTTTGTACTTTACCTAACACACCTTAGAAAATAAGTAAAATTTCCTTCCCATTTAAATATAAAAACTTTAACAGAGGTAAGTGTCAGTTTCCTCACAGTAGGCTCCTCTGAATTAATTATAGCAATGAAAATTATATTCCAAGTAAAGCAAAATTTTGACAGTCTCACCCTTGATTTTCCTGAGGATTCTTGCTGGCAGTGGCACAGTCATAAACAAACAGATCATCATTGCTGGAAATTTTAAAAAAGGATATAATGGATAAATATTTTCTTAAGAGACAACATCATTTGTGCTGCACTGCATCTCAAAATCCCGAAAATGAAAAGATCAGGTTTTTGTTCGAATTAAATTTTTAAATTCGAATTTAGTTATCAGATGAGGCGGAATGGGACAAATCCCGTAAATTAAAGACTTCCACTCGTGCCCATTTATTCCCACTTTCTCCCCGCGACTCCCCGTGTGATAACGTCCATACTTCTGTGCCTTTTTAAACCCAAAGCTCTCAAATTAATCACCCACCATTATCATTTATTGTAACATCAATAATGCAGCTTGTTAAACAGTAGGGTACCTATGAACGCACTCACCATGTCCTAAATCCTACTGTTAGTCCTGACTAGAGGAGAACTACAGGTTGATTCTCCCTTATCCAGAACACCAAAATCTGAAATATTCCAAAAACCAAAACATTTTTCATGGGTGGCTGAGATAGTGACACCTTTGCTTTTTTGTTGGTTCCATGTACACAAACTTGTTTCATGCACACAGTTATTAAAAAATATTGTATAAAATTAACGTCAGACTACATGTATAAGGTAGACATGAAACATAAATGAATTTTGTGTTTAAACTTGAGTCCCATCACCAAGATATCTCATTATGTACATAGATGCAAAAAGAGGTATTCGGATTTAAAAAAAAAAAAA
>JAIPUX010001232.1:97213604-97227326 GCA_020142125.1 Phrynosoma platyrhinos | reverse complement strand
TTGGAGTCTATGTTGCAGAATTTTGATCATGATTTTGCTTGTGTGGGATTTGGTTTGATTTCCTGGATCATGTGAAATAGATCTCTTGTTCTTCCCTTTTTGATGTTGCCCTCTATTTCTCTGCATAGGTCTCTAGGGATTTGTAGTTTTACAAGGTCTTCAGTCTTTTTTGCCAAAGAGTGCTGATGTCTCGCAAAACTACAGATCCCAAGATTCTGCAGGATGAAGCCATGGCAGTCAAAGTGGTGTCAAAAGGCATTATTTCTACTGTGTAGATGCACCCTCGGTTTCCTTGATGGGGGAATTTCCCCACAAGGGTATATGGATAGAATTATTGGCATAGGAAATCAGAATCCATGAGGCAGACTATGGGGTGTTGCAGACCTGCCTAAAGGGCCAGTCTGGGGCTGGAGTTGGGGTGGAGCAGCCTCAACCTCAGCCTGCGGGCGTCCTGACACCGCGAGCCCGTACGCATGGCACGTGGCATCAAGGCGGCCTTCTGGCTCTTACGGCGACCTTTTGCCACCCCTAAAAGAAGCAGGGGCAAAAGGGAGGATTGGGGCCATGGTGTATGGTTGCTGCGGCCCAGAGCCACCTGTCTGCATAGCCCCTACATTCTGTTTTGTTTTAAGTAGTTGTCCCTCCCAGTTCAAGGGGGATCCATTCCAGACACCACCTCCCGCAAAATATTAAAATCATGGATATTCAAGCCCCATTTAGTATAATGGCAGCACACTCCCCCACAGACGCGCACACCATTTTGTCCTTCCTGGCTTCTTGTCCGCGGAAGCTAAAAACCATGAAGGGAAGTCTGCGAATGGGGAGGGACAAGTGTATTCTTAAAGTGACTTTAGTATGTGTGCATATATGTTTGTGTGCGTGTGCGTGTGTGTGTGCAATTAATTTATGTAATTGTTTGTCGCTATTTCTCTTATTGCAGTATCCACCTCACATTTTAGGATTTGGGGTTCATCTTCATATGGCTCCTTGTTCCATGTGTCCTTCATTTTGTCATCTCTTTTGTATAATTCTTCTGTGTATTGCTGAAGAATTATGCAGTGCATAATTGATGCAGTGGCTCGGGTGGTTAAGACGCTGACTCTGTTAATTGCAAGATTGGCAGGTTGGCAGTTTGAGGCCTGGGTGCTGCATGATGGTGTGAGCTCCTGTCACTAGTCCCAGCTTCTGCCAACCTAGCAGTTCAAAAGCATGCAAATACAAGTAGAAAAATAGGAACCACTTTGGTAAGAAGGTAAACAGCATTCTGTGCAATCATGCTGGCCACATGATCACAGATAGTCTCCAACAATGCTGGCTTTTTGGCTTAGTAATGGAGATGAACACTGGTTGGACACAACTTGACAACCTTGCCAATGGGGAATACCTTTACCTTTAACTTCAATATAAATCTATAATCTGAGGCTAGGCTATATGGCGAGCAATCAGTGAGAAACAAAAATGCAAATTAAATATAGGAGATAATAACACATGCAAATATAAGAACAATCTAATAAAGCAAAAACCCATTCACCATAAAAATGTTGACTTTACCTGTTGTTAAAAACCTGAGAAATCAAATGCTTTTGCCTGCTCTCTAAATTAGAATAATGAAGATGCGAAGGAAGCCTTCTTTGTGAAGGGCATTCAGAAAGCAAGGTGCCACCACTGAAAAGGTGACTAGTGGAAGATGATTAGGATTGGGCAGGGCATAGTGATGAGTGATGGACTATGACTCTGGAGACCAGGGTATGAATCCTGGTTCAGTCATGTAAACTCACTGGGTGACCTTGGGTAGGTTCATAGGATTTTTCCAGCCTTAATTATAAGGCTGGGATAGAGAGGTAGAAAAAAACAGCTTGATCCTGCTTTTTCCCAAAGCAGGTTGAAATCCTACTGTCCGCACGGCCTGCTGCCAAGAAGGACTGAAATCACACAGCCTGATTGCATGGCATGGTGTCAAGCTGCACTGCTGGGTATTTTTGATGTTGTTGTTGCCTCCCCACCATGCATGCACACCGTTGCACAAACACACTGCCTGTGTCCTCCAAGTACCTCCTACATCTGCCCAGATGCCATCCCATTGCACAGCTGCCCGTTTGATCAACCACACAGTCACATGTACAATGCTCAGCCCTTACAGTGCATAGGTATGTGAGTTATACATTGGCAAAGCACAGTCATGGAGCCCCCTCCCATACATGCCCCCTTTACCCCATGCCCCCCTGTTGGACTGTCTGGTTTGTGTATGTGGTAATTAAATCCACTGGAGTTGTCGCACTTTAATTATTTTGCTTTTTCACAGCCCCACACTGGCCCCAGACTGTTTGTATGTGGGCATGAAGATGCACATCTTCCCCTCTAAGCTGGAGTATCCCAGCTTCTTTTTGTCTGGTTTTTAGCCCAAAGCACAGCCTTGTTTCAATTTTCACCCACTCTGGAGGTGTGCATCATTAGGAGCTTATCACATGGCTTATTAAAGTGTCTTACCTCTCCCAGCTTAAGTTTTAATTCGAATGGTATCCTGATACTATTGCAGTGATTTTGCCACTGAATCTGCTGCCTCAATACAGCCTGGGTCCATCCCCGCTTCCAGGAGTGCTCAGCATGCCTATTTTCAAAACCAGGAGTCTTTCAGCTTAAGAAAATGGCCCCCAGAGCGCTCCTTGGAGCGGGGGTGGACCCAGGCTGTATTCGGGCAGCAGATTTGGCAGCAAAATCACTGTGACAGTATCAGGATGCCGCCCAAATTAAAATTTAAGTTGGGAGAGGTAAGACGCTTTAATAAGCAATGCAATAAGCTCCATAAATGGAGCTTCAAAGTGGCTGAAAGCCGCTTTATTTTTTCCGTCTGTTTCACCTCACACATAATAATAACTGAAGAAAGAAGACATTTGAACCCGGGATTAAGAAAAGATTAAAAATTAATATCTAATATGCCTTGTTAATAAATTGCAGAGGACCCATTGTCTTTGATTATCTGTAGCAGGAATTGTGGAATAGATTTGTAACATGATCAGTGACTTAACAAAGTGGAGAATCTCTTATATAATAAAAATAATATAATTCAACAAATCTACCAAACACTGATTCCTTTATTGGCCAACCAAAATGCATATTTGGATGGTCAATAAATCACTGTTTTGTAGATTTTGTTGTATTTTGCTGCATGGCCAACACAGCTACCTCTGAGTGTATTTCCTGTAATATAATTGCAACCTGGTGCTTGGCTCTTTCAAAATACTGTAATAATGGAAGCAAAATACTGTAATACTATGAATTGTACCTGTTTATCTGCCTGATGCATTTCTTGAAGCACATTTATTTAAAAGTAAGAACAATTCACTTATACTAAATGTAGTCTCATTTAATTACGGGTGAAGAAGTTACAGGTACCTAGTTTATTAATCAAGTATCTTTTCTATTTCCTATAGACTTTACCGCTGCAAGCATGGGGACTTCGAAGTCTACCTTCTGCTGTTTCTCTCTGCACCAAACCAGAAGATTCTAAAAAAGTGTCTAAAAAAAGTGAGATACCTTTTTTTATTAATTATAATTGCTACTTATAAATTATTAGAGGCTCTTGATGACTGTTCTTTTATTTTTGTAACAGTTATTATAATAGAATAATGAGTATGTTGAATGTCAGCATTCAAGGCATTTCTAAGTGGTTCTTTCAGAGGATTTCTTTTTAAAGTTTAGTGTGCCACAGGCTGTTCATCTAAAGCAGGAACAGGGAGTTCCCCTGCCATCACCACCACAGACAGCAACATTTGGGAAGACTTGTTAGTGGAGGAATGCAGCAGTGGGTAGGGCAGAGATATCCTGTTCCCTCCCCGGGCCTCCTCTACAGGCCTGTTGTTCATGCTGTCATTAGACTTTTCAAAACTGCAGCACACTGGGAAGGAAGGGCTGAGCCCTCATTTCCTCAGCTGCATTACACAAACACACACACAGAGAGAGAAGAATAACAGAGAGAGAACCACCCTTAGACTCTTTAAAACACAG
This sequence comes from Phrynosoma platyrhinos, assembly GCA_020142125.1. NCBI lineage: Eukaryota > Metazoa > Chordata > Lepidosauria > Squamata > Phrynosomatidae > Phrynosoma > Phrynosoma platyrhinos. The sequence continues at coordinate 97,223,321 of JAIPUX010001232.1, read as the reverse complement.
TTGGGTACCTTTGGTAGTTCTGGAACAGGGGTAGGCAACCTTTCCCCTTTAAGAGCTGAGGGACTTCAGCTCCCAGAAGCCTCAGCCAAGTTGGCCAAGTGTCCCATGTTGGCCAGTAGCTCCTGGGATTCTGGGAGCTGAAGTCCTTCAGCCTTAAAGGGGAAAGGTTGCCAACCCCTGTTCTGGAGTATCATTTCTGCTCAGGGCTCTGTGCGACCTGCAGCCCCACCAAAAATGAGTTTTCCCTATTATTTCTCCCCCCTTCCAACCCATAGGTCCACTTATGAAATGCTTGCATACTCTTTTTTCCTTTGCATTAAAGCAAGGGTGCATCCCTGGCTTTAGAGAAGAATCATGCTTTCTGAAAGCTTCCAGGAGTTCAGTTCTTAATTTGCACCAAAATATACTTCCAGCAGGGTTCTGGGGGCTGCTAAAATGGATGAGGGACCACAGGAGGCCCATGTGTGGCCCACCCATTTTAACTGCTTCCACGAATTCGAACAAAGGGATTTAAATGCCTAGTTTTGGTGGGACAAGGAGAGAATGCTGTAGTTGAAATGACAGGCCACATGGGCCATCTGTGATTAGCAAGGTGAAGGTTTTCCCCTCTTCATTTAAAATTTCAAAGTTTAAATTTTAAATAATATTACTCTGCATGCTTTTGAAATCAAGCATAACAGCATGTACATTTAATTTTTTCAAGAGCTGATAGTCTCTTAAATTCATGAATAATTGTAGGGACACCTGCCATGGAGTTTGAGTGTGGTAGATACAAGCACAGGTATTTAACAAAAGTATTTTCAGTTTCATAAGCCTTTGGGGGTGGCAGTAAAGTGCAGCCCTTAGATGGTGTTGGACTGCAGCTCCTAGAAGTCCAGGCCAGTGTAGCCTATAGCAATGAAGGCTGAAAGCTACAGTCCTGTGTCATCTGGAATGCCACACTTTGCCAATCCCACTTCAAATTTTGTTTAAATGATTGTAGAAAATGGAAATTGACTGGGGAGCAGAGCCCAAAGAAATTGACCAACCTAATGTAGTATAACTTATTTCCTACCTCAGTGCTTTTCCCAATAAATTTTTACATATAATTTTTGTATCTAAAATCTTAAGGAAATGGATAATAATGTTGCTATCCTTCTAACATGATGATATTAGAATCTAACTGTCCTCTGGAGTGCCTCAGTGGTGTTTTTGGTTTTTCTCATTAGGTTGGATTCATAAAGTGAGCTAAACAACGGATAGTAATTCATATAATAGGAATGGATTAGTAGGAGTATATTCATCTCTAGAAAAACATAGTCAAGGGTAAAACCATGAATTGTCAATTTCCTTGCCATAAACATAGGGAAGTATGTTTACAAACCTTCCATATTCTGTTAGTGATTCCCTTTGATGATAAGGTAGACACAGCAATGACAGAGTCCAGCAAAATAAATTTTTCCCGTGTAGAAATTTCAAGTAAATTGATAAAACTATCACATACGTATATCTTCTGCCAGTCTCCCACATTTGTTTATGGAAGTTGAAATCCCTTAATTCAATCAATAGTTTGTTTAGTATGACATGTGGATTGTAAAGAATTTGCATCCCACACAAGGCAAACATGTGGGGTTTTCTTGTCAGCTGATATATTTTTTAAGTAGCAGTGTGTGCCCAAATGTTCTCTTTGCTTCAAAAAAAAAAAAAAAAGTGGCTTGCTGTTCATACAAAAATAGCTTAAGGGTGTTTCCAAGCATTCAAAGTTTAGAACTGCTTGCATCCAAGCAGTTTTGTAACTGTATTTATAACTTTTCACATGATCCTCTCTAACAATTTGAACGTAAGTTTAAAGGGATGAAAATGTTTGAAAAGATATATAGGACAGATCATTCTTGCAGAATTTAGTATGTGAACTTACATAAGAACTATCACTAATGTCTAGTAGCTTGACCTAGCATACTTAATATTCCGAATGTTCAGAGTACAACAGTACGGTAATCTCAAAATGTATCTTCAGAGTTTGAAATATGTAGTTTTGGACCATTCACTAAACTTTTTACAACCTTTGCACAACAGTGTTTATGTGTCACTGTGTTGTAAACTTCTTTTCTTACCTCAATAACCTCCAAAGCAGGGATGGGCAAATGTGGCAGAGCCAAGGGCCACTTTTCAGGTTGGCCACATGCTTGAAGGCTGCACATTTTTATTTGCTCTCAAGTTTTTATTTTGAGATTCCCTAAAGTTAAAAATAATTTTTTATTAAACATTAAATCAATTGATTAAATGTAATTAATAGTAAAATAAGAAATTACATTAAAATCAGTTTAGTAATTATTATAATGATTAAAAAAAAGTAATTTATTTAAAATTATGTTGTTGTGGCACAGGATGCCATAATTGTTAGTTGTGGCAACAAAAGTCAGAGGAATAGCAGTTCCATAGAGTACATTATTACACTGGGCCCTTGGTATTAGCTGGGGTTTGATTCCAGCACTTCCCGTGGATACCAAAATCCGTGGATGCTCAAGTTTCATTATATGCAATGGCATAGTAAAGTGGTATCCCTTATATAAAATAGCAAAATCAAGCTTTGCTTTTTGAATTTATATATATTGTTGAATATATTTCAAGCCATGTATGGTTGAATCTGTGGATAAAAAAATCCATGGATATGGAGGGCCAACTGTATTTAAGGAAGAGCAAGACTAGGACTGGGGAAGTGACTGGGAAAGTAGCAAAATGTCTTTTAAAAAGCAGCAAAAGGTGGGGGGGAGAGAAGCTTGTTGGTAGCAGGAGAAAAAACAGTGAGATTACAACCTCTCACTCTCAGTAAAGCCAGAGGATAATTGGAGAGGGGGATTCTTTTCCCCACCCTGCGGATGTCTGACAGGAGTAGCATACCATTCTTCTTGACTTCCTCCTGTAAAATTGTTGCCTCCACACAGGGTCTTGGATCTAAAAAAACAAAAACGAACACCTATTACCTTACTATTCCCTTCCTGCTTGACGTCTGTTGGAAGAGCTGTGCCTGTTCTCCCTAGGCACACTGGACTTCCTCCCAAATGGTCTTCTAGGGATCTTACTAGGAGGAACTCTCAATCAAAGCATCCCTGAAAGGTGGCCATCCAGCCTCTGCTTAAAGACCTCCAAGGAAGGAGACTCCACTACTCTCCTAGGGAGTGTATTCCACTGTCTAACAGTCCTTACTATCAGGAAGTTCCTCTGGAATATCAGTATGCAAAGGGAAACATACATCTAAGGAAGTAAACCAAGTCTACAAAAGCTTATGCTACAACTTCTTTTGATCAGTTAGTCTCAAAGGTACTACAAGTAAATTCCCTTTGCATACCATAGCAATGATCAACAGCCTTGGTCAGGTTACAGTGTCACTTCTTGGCATCCCACTTCCCTCTGGGACAAGATGCTGCATTTAGCAGTGCTGTATGTGACACTGCTGACTTTCTGTTGGATGGCCCTTGTGGTTTCTTTCAACTCTATGACATGCAACCCACAGGCTGCATTTGCCCCACCTTCTCTTCAAACTGGAGTTTTCTCATCTGTGCCTGAAGCAGGGATAAGGAACATGTTGCATTCCAGAAGGGGTTGGACTGTAATTCCTATCATCCCTGCCCATGTTAATTGAGAAGGATAGTGGGAGTAGTAGTTCCATGATACCTGGATGGCTATTCATTGACCATCTTTCTCTAAAGCAATGATTATACCTTATATTCCATCTTGGGTTTTACATGGATTGATTTGTCAAATCTGTTTCAATAGAATATCTATTACTTTTGTTGGACTTATATTTTTCTGCTTATATCCTTAAAATGCCTGTGAAAATGATTTTATTTACATAGCAGCCTACATACCATTAGCGCTGCCAGGTCAGGAGTATCTTGGGCTGTGAGATTTCAGGGCCAAAACCTGAAACTTGGGTCATCCCCTGATGGTGTCACAAGGGGCAGGCCTTGGTTATTAAGGATGATACAAGACGCATCAACCACATTTGCTAAGAGCATGGCTTTCAAATAATACATACTAAATCTTTCAAATAATAAATACTAAAAATGAGAAGATTTCTCTGGTCAAAAATTCAGTTTTCCATAACTCAGCAGTGAATAGAGCATGCACACACATACTTTCCCTGCTCTATAACACATTTGCAAGTACTGTTATTAAGGACACATGGGAGTTTTAGTCTAAAGAAAGAGTGTTTTCCAAGCTATGCTTTGAACAGAAAACAGACTACTATAGCGAGGGGTGTGGGATGGATAGTAGATATAATAAACTGGATCCTATTGGCTAATTCCAGCTGGAATTAGACCCATTGAATCAGCTGTTGAATGGTAGATCAGCAAACAAACAAAAAATCTCATTGATTCAGTGAATCTATTCTAGTTGAGGTTACAGCAGCCCAAAATATGTGTGTGTGTCTGTGTCTGTCATCTCTCTCTCTCTCTCTCTCACACACACACACACACACACACTCTTAAGGCAGTGGTCTCACCCTCAGTATCCTAACCCTAATGACCAGAGAAGAGGGTCTCTAAGCCCCAACACCAAGGAATTCTTGTACTATCTATTATAATTATCATTCTTCAAACACAGCCAATCTAGTAGTGGGAGTACTAGGGTTAAGTGATGTCCTCTTGCTGAAATTTAGCCATTAGGTTTGAAGATACAGTTTTTGTTTACTTTCTGATTATTTTTCTGAACAGTTATTTCAATAATTATTAAGGTGGAAATGGATAATACTGCTCATGTGCATTTCAAATACACCCTTCTCTTTCCCCATACTTTAATGATGACCAGCACTAATGCTCAATGATGAGAATTTCATCTTTTTAGCTCCCTGAACTTCACAGCATGCAACCAGCCCTAGCTTAGTTTCATGCTGACTTGTTTGCTTGATGTCTTTGAGTACTTTTGCCTAAGGCTCCTGCTAAGTGCACTCAGTACAATGACTTCTCAGAAATGAATTAGTTGTCCTAAATCTAAACACAAATTTTATTACAGTTTTTATGAGTTTAAGTGACACCAAAATGCAGACTGCCTTGAGTTGATGGATTTAAAGAACAACAGTTCAAGGAAACACACCAAGCACATGGTACAGAGGACGTAACAAAGGTTAGATAGGACAGAGTTTGGAACAAAGAAAGGATGATTCAGGCATCAAAGGGCTAAGGTAAAATGTGAGTAAGTAAGATATTCATAAGGCATGAACTTTAAATATGTACATGGCAGACTACAGGGATAAAACCAGTTTTCAGATAGATAGTGTACAAAAGGAAAGGGGGGGTATTGTGACACCTTTAAAACTGATCTATTTTAGCATGGGCTTTCATGGATTTTAGTTCATTGCTTCAGATGGATTGAAGCTCACATTAAAATAAATTAGTGAAGAGCTAAAACTAATAAGAGCAATTGGGTTGTTCTCTAGTTGAAGCAGTAGACCCCTCTGCACCTTTGATTTTTCAATTCTCATTTCCCCCTTGATATGAACTAGGGCCTTCACAAACAGGAAATCAAGGGAAAGGACTTGATTACTTTGTACTGCAGGCAAGGGTGTGTCTCATGATCCAATGTTTCTACACAAAGAACAAAAATATTTAGAAAACGAATATACTGGAAAGAAAGCTAAGCCAGAACCATTCTCAATGACATCCAGTTCTCTATATGTTACGAATTCATTTATGAGAATTACACCAGAGAGCAAGAGCCAGTCTGATGAAAAATATTTGGATATGATTAGTGAGCAACAAATAGACATCCCCCTTCAGTTTACTGCCAACCCCTGATGTTTCTCTTGGCCATTGCAACATTTGATTCTTTTTAATGTACTCTGCCAAAAGAAGCTGTGTTGCTCCTGAAATTCACAATAAAGCAGTTAACTCTTATATCATATAGGGAGAATTTTGTTCTTGTGAAGTCGTAGGCTTTCATGGCCAGCATCCATAGTTTTTTGTGGGTTTTTCGGGCTGTGTGGCCCTGTTGTAGAAGAGTTTCTTTCTGACGTTTTGCCAGCATCTGTGGCTGGCATCTTCAGAGAATGTTCTTCTTTTTGTTCTTCTTTTCTGAGTCTTGTTTGTGTTGCACTTCATGGCTAAGAGCTTTCTTTTAGGGGTGGAACCAACATCCTGGGGATTTTTTTTGGGGGGGGGGCAATTTTAAAGTAATTAGTGAGAGGATAGTTAGAAATCCCTTAACAAAGATGTCTGTATTTCAAGACATGCCAGCATCAAAGCTCTCCATTTTTATGGCTTTATTCCTTCACTGAAATAGTGTGTGTTGTTTGCCTTCAACTCTTTTCCAACTTACAGCGACTCTAAGGTTTTTTATAACAGTGTTTTCTTGAGAAGTTTTTTCAGAGGGTGTTTGCCCTTGCCATACTCTGAAGTTTAGAGACTGTGACTTGCCCAGAGTCAACCAGTAGGTTTTCATGGCCAAGCGGGGGCTTGAAACCTTGTCTCCGAAGTCCAACACTCAAAACCACTACAATACATTGGTTCCTACCCAACTGCAAATGCAATCCAAGCAGATGCTTGGGCAACAATGTTTTAAAGTATACTTTAGGCATACATGTTGTTGTGTATCTTTAAGTTGTTGCCAACTTGTGGCTTATCACAGGGTTTTTCTGGGGTTGAGAAAACCCTTATCATGGGATTTTGTAGGGTCGGCAAAGATCACTCATTGGATTTCCATGTCCAAGTGGGAAATTGAACCCTGATCTCCAGAGTTATAGTCCAACGCTCAAACCACTATACCACACTGGCTCTCCTGGCATACATAGTGAAGCAATATGTGCTGCTCCCCTGTCCAATGAGTCTTGAATGCAATTCCAAGATATTATGGTGTGCACAATGTCTTGAAGAGTCTTGGCCCATTTGCTGGTGGTCTTTTTTCATCTGATTCTGTAATGCTACACATATTACACAGTACAGCTTAGTACAGTAACATTTTCCTAGCAAATATTCCTGCTTAATTAATTGATTGATGGAATTCACTGTTGCAAAGATATGTGCATGACCACTGTAGTTTTGATGACTTTTTAAAAGAGCTAAATAAATTCATGGAGAGGCATATCTTGTTAATGGTTGTTGAAAGCTCAGGTACTATGCTTCTCACCAATGGATGTGACAAACAAAGAGAAGGCTGCTGCTTTCACATTATGCCTCTGTAAGGCTGGGCAGCATATGTTTGGCTGCTGTTGCTCTTTACATTTCTGGATTAGATGATCTCATCAAGTTAGATATTTTTTAGTTCACAGAAAGGATAAGTATTAGGGTGAACATCCTTAGTTTTGGGTAGCTTTGAGTAAAGTTAATGTTATTTATGAATGTAAAAGAAACTCATAAACATTTTCTTTTGGCCTGAGCTAGCAAACTAATGACCAGATTAAAAACAAGAAAAAAGAGTGGAAAGCTACCACTGAAAGACAAAATAAATGCATATATCATTTAACAAATACATGTCTACAGCTACAATTTTTAAAAAAGCAAGTGATTTCATTTCCTTATGACAATATATGATCACTCTCACTGCAGATTATATTGCAGTTGTTGAAAGCTGTGACAGAAGTAAAGTGCTTTGTTTGAATTATTTTCTTGCAAAATAGATGCAGTGTAGTTGAGATATTTTGATACAGCAGTGCTATTATACTCTTCAAAATGTACTTGAAAAGAGAGTATTTTCATCTCCACAGATGGGAACAGAGTATTTCTGACAGCATACGGTTCATAAACAGCATGATGATACAATCAGAAGATATACGGTTTGCATACCTAAAAGTAAATTGATGAAATACAGCACATATTGCTGGGAAGCTAGTGGAAGCAGAGTTTCTAAACTGTTTGTGCTAGTATATATAATCTAGCACAGGAGTAGGCAACCTTTTTGAGCCAGGGGCTGGTATAAATGAATAAATAAATAAATAATATATGCATGCACACTCTCTCAGCCCCAGAAAAGCCATGGCAAAACCCCTGTGGAGATTTTGCCAAGAAAAACCCCAAGAACAAGTAATAACAGCAATAATCAATATCATCATGGTGTGCGGTGGGGGGGCGGCGGCGGCAGGACTGGCCTGGGGCCGGTCCAAAGGCCTCGGGGGGCTGCATCCGGCCCCCGGGCCTTAGGTTGCCTACCCCTGCTCTAGCAGCTAAATGATTTTAAAAATCTCAATAAAATTAGATCTTAATGAGTTCATTTGAAAATGTCCATTCAGGTATGCTATCTCCCATTTGTTATTTCATAGAAATAATCGACATAGAGGACTACGTTAAATTGTTACCGACCAGAACAACAGTTGAATTTTCATTACATGCATTCTCCTAACTGTTTCCCACAATTTACAGATGAAGGTGAAACCATTACTAACACTAAAGCAGATGCAGCTCTAAAGTTAGCAGATGAAGATCTGAGGAAATTCTTGGCGAGAAAAACTTTGGTAGCATTTCCTCAGAAAGCAAACCTTCCTCCTCTTGAAGGAGGGCCAGTTTTCTCCTCAGCAAGAGACTCGAGTAAGAAGTCAGCAGATGAAGGGTCATCCTCTTCCTCAAGCTCTGACTCAGATTCCAGTTCTGATTCTGAAGATGATGACGATGATGGTGATGGCTTCAAAGAAGTCGTAAAAACAAAAGTATCATTTCCAAGACGAGATCCTATCCCTTCTGGTGATAGTACAATGAAAGTAAATACAACAAGTGAAAAGCACTTTCCTCAAGAACAAGTCAAGAGCAAACAGCCTGAGAAGCTCCATTATAGTCAGAAAATCACAGAGTCCCCAATCAAAAAAGAACAGTTTTATCAGGCAGCTGCTGATGACAAGCTGTTAAAATTTGATTTAGTGAAACATCCCATAAAACAAAGTCCCAAAGAGAGACCCTTAAAGAACACAGACATGGGATCAAAAATTGTGGAGAATCAACAGTCTGCAGAAGTTACATCTCAGCAACTGAAGGCATCTATCCCTGAAGCAGCTTCTAGAACATTGCCTCAGACAAAGCCCATGCTTCAGCAAGTTGTAGTGCAAAATTTGACTTTATTAAATCAGAAAGCAAGTTTGGCAAATGAAGTACAACATACTGAAATACAAAGAACAGCTGCTGTGCTACAAGAAATTTCTGATGACACGATGCCAGTGGCTGAAACTACAGAGAAGGAGGATATGGTCCAGGAAGCAGGAGTTCAGACTGAACAGCAGCAAAGCACTCTACAGGGTATTGCTTTATTGTGTTTGATCTGCTTTGTCCTTTAGGGGCTGACAGCTTTATCTGTGCATCTAACTTATATTCTTGACTACTGCGGTTGAAAACATCCTGGAATCTCTTTCGCTCTGTGCTTAACTGAGAAGCCTTTTTCTCTTTGCTGATAATTTCTTTACACTTATGGGTATTTGTGCTTACATTCCTTTCTTTGATTTTCCTGTTTAGCTCTTAAGCTGTTAGAGGGTGGCTTTCCCATCCATAGCATTCTACTTAATTTTTCCTCTGCCATTGTTCTTCCCTCTTGAAATGCTAATAAAAGAAAATAAAATAAATTGTTAGAAAAATATTCAATGCTGGAATAAGCCAAGTGAAAATGGACTGGCCTAGTGAAATCAGAATTGTGTCCCAGTCTTGCCTGATGTACATTGAGGCTGTTGAGCCGCCCATTTTGGAGTCTCTTGCTCCTACTGCTCAGCACTTGCCCTTGGGCTTAACAGCTGCTTTTCTGCTAGAACTGACTGTCCAATGCTCC
>JAIPUX010001232.1:97200372-97213594 GCA_020142125.1 Phrynosoma platyrhinos | reverse complement strand
CCCCCCCCCCCATTTTGCAGTGCTCTAATTGTTGTAGAAACTGGTTCCATTGTCCTGATTGGAACGTAAGGAACAAAGTTTACTTGGACACCAGAGAGTTGATGGGAAAGCTGTGCCTCCAGGCCACTGAAGATGTATATTATGACAAAATAGTCACACTACATGCCTTCCACGATGTTCTTCTCTAGCTACATATCCCAGTAACCTACATTTCACTTTTGTAACATTTCTAGAATATCTTGCAACCTTCCTAGAACCTTGAGACTCACTTTTGGTTTCAAAATACACCAAATGCTCAACCCAAACTTAATTCTCTTCCCCTCATATTTTTAAGACTACAGAATTGCCTCCATTCAAGCTATGGTCTTTTATTATGTCCTTACTTTTTTATTCTGTAAAACAGTGTTTGTTTATTTATGTTAAAATATTTATATACTACCCTGTATCATATGATCTCAGAGTAGCATACAATAAAATCAGTTTAGCCGATAATGTAAAATAGTGGGAAATAATTTAAATAGAGTACATGCATATTAAACAATTTGAAATGTTAAGAGACTTAAAAATCAGTTTAAAAGGATGCTTAAATGCTTCAAGCATCAGTCTGTTTTCTTTTAAAACAATTTATCCTTCCCCCTCACTGAAACAATTTGTCAGTTTACAAGGTGGGGAAAATAATATGAGGCTGGTGGTTGCAAAAGACCCATTCTCAGAGAAACCCCCCTGGAAGGAAGTTTGAGGTATGACCCAAAAAAAGATCCCCAACTTTGAGCCTTATGTGCATCCAGCAGAGGGCAGCAATGACTGAGAAAAAACATGGTTGAAATGATACATCTCTACACTGAAAACGCTCTTGACAGTTTCCCTTTCAGTTAGATTGTGATGCAGAAAAACATGTAAAAAGTCTAAAATCATTTGTGGTGTCAGGGAAGCAAGTAAAATAAAGAAATTGCTAAAGAAGGCAGTATTTAATAGCCTGTTAAGATGTGATTCAGGTGGGGTGGAGGGAGTAGAGGAGCTTCTTGATACCTGTGCAAATATAGCAGAAAACCAAAACTAGTTTTGTATAAGGCATAATCCAGAAATGAATGAGACTCAAAAATCCTGCATTGTGTCCTGAATCCCTTCCCTTCTAATATTAAGTTTAAGCTTTTGGGCTGTGCTCTCCCATTTTTGTCTGTTTTCTATGCGCTCTGCAACTAGGCTGCTGGTCAACAGAGTGCAGAGATGATAGGATTTTCACATAGTCTTCACTAGCACCAGCACCACCAAACACACATTTCTAAATCTTAAAAAGGTTGATAATTTGGCAATGACAGTGAATTGGCAGAGATGAACAGGAGTAAATGCTGGGTGAGATGATGAGTCATAGAAACAGATAGTGGTTAATGTTTGAGTTTTTCAAGTTAAAGATGGTAAGACCAAAGCGGTACCACTCAGAGCCTCTGTGGATTCTCAGTGCATGTCTTTTTTTTTAAAAAAATATTCCTATGAAGAATAGGCAACTTCTGGCTTTTGTGAACAGGGGCAAAGCGGACAATAGAGAGCTAATCACTTCTCTAGGGTAAACATCTATCTGGCTTGAATGCTCTCCACTGATAGATGGAGCAGCTGTAGAACCTGTCAAAACACATAGATGGGCCATGAATCAAAAGGCTGGACATGATTGTGCAGGAAAAATTTGTGTTGAGTCAGAGCTGTGCCTCCTTGTGTATCCTTCCTGCCAGTGGGAAAAAAACTCCACTACATTTGAAAAGTATCTTGTCTCTTTCGCCTTAGGAACACAATGAAAAACAAAATTCAAATTGCATGCTGGGGGGGGAGTATGTCTCAGAATACTCATTTTATTCAAAGTAACATATTACTTGTGGGTTTTTTAAAGATGTGAATACCATGATGTGAATACCATGAGTAATGTAGCACATAATATAAATTAACAAAAAGGCCCTTAACCCCCCCCAAAAAAAAGATTATTTAGGAATGACTACATATTACTCTTTATGCAAAAATTGTAATGGTTACATTATTCTTATTCATGTGTGCCCCTCAGTATTAAAAAATAAAATAATGCATTCTACTTTTTATGTGTTATTTCCAAATTCTGGGATGTCTCATATCCACATGCTCCTCTTTTATTCTCGCGTTCATGTGCCTTAGTGAGAACTTAAAACAAAAATTATTTTATTCGCAGTCAGTTACAGCTTAATGTATATAGTCTTCTTAATTATGTACAATTTGATTCAATTTAACATGCTCAGATTGAGGTTCACATCTTTAATATTTTGGTACATATTCTTAATCAGTAGTAAGCAGCCATTTCCAGTGACACAGTGTGTGACAATCTCCATCCATTTGAAATCTGACTCAGCCAAAACAGAGTGAGTCTATTCTCTTATCTCTGGATTCACCAAATATATTTTTTCTCTCATAGAGACGAAGCCACCAGTTGAACCTGCTCAAGAAACATTTGACATTTCTTCCTACAAGAATCTGCAGCATCATGAGTATACCCCATACACATTTGTGGATTTTGATGTTTTGCTTTCTAAACTGAGGTTGCCTCAGCCGTCATCTGGGAAATTATCTCCCAGACACTGAATCAGATGAGAAAACACAATATATTCTGACAAAAGTAATACCTGATCTAATTAAAATATTTTAAATGAAGCTCTTGGTTTTTATTTAATTCATGAATCCTCTTGCTGATCAGTATGAATTCTGAGAAGTCACAATGATAGCAACTCTTTGGTTGTTCATCAAATGAGTTCTAATATTAACTTTTAACATGATAAGCTCCTTACTGTATGCTACTGTACTTAGGTTTAACTAGACAAGAACTGCTTTGAAAATACTTGGAGATTACCTATCATTTGGAATTAGTGATGTGAATGTGGAAGAAAAAAGAAAAATTGGGGGAAATTTTTTTTTTCTCTTCATAACTTTTCTCCTAAAAGTGGGGAAAATTTAGACTGATGTATAAAATGCTTAAAAGAAGGCATACATGTATTGCTAGCTGACCTGAACTGAATACTAAACACATTTAAGGATTGATGTTGGTAAAGAACTTTCAGGTCATGTACAAATATTTAAGTCCAGGGATTTTGTCTGGGATTTTGCCAAGTCTAACCCTCCCCAAACATAATGGCAAAGCTGTTGCATGACACAACCTCTTAACTCCTTGTTTCTTTCTTGATTCAGATTTCTCCATCTTCTGCAGCAGCATGTGAAAACAAATGTTTGGAAATATATCGAATCAAGAAATAGAAATATTAAAAAATACAGAGGTTTTTTTTTTCTCCCTCCTCCCCAACTCAGGCAAACTTTAAATGTCTGAATGTCCATAAAGATGATGGAAATGAAGGATCACAATGGGGTAGAAAAAGTTGACAATGGTAGCTCATAACATGAGAGGGTCAAGTGTGAGCAACTAACTGCTAGAGCAGGGGTAGGCAACCTTTCCCCTTTAAGGGCCGAGCTCCCAGAATCCCAAGAGCTATTGGTCAACATGGGACTATTGGCCAACATGGCTGAGGCTTCTGGGAGCTGAAGACCCTCAGCCCTTAAAGGGGAAAGGTTGCCTACCCCTGTGCTAGAGACTGGAAAGCTCCATTGCTCCCCTCCCTGGGGACCATGGAGGGCTGCACCCCTCCCATCAAATTTTTCTACGTTTAACTTTTGTCTTCTGGTTGAAAACAGTTTCCCATACCCTCTAAGCCAGGGGTAGGCAACCTTTCCCCTTTAAGGGCCAAGGGATTTCAACTCCCAGAATCCCAGGAGCTATTGGCCAACATGGCTGAGGCTTCTGAGAGCTGAAGTCCCTCGGCCCTTAAAGGGGAAAAGTTGCCTACCCCTGCCCTAAGCAATCTGGGCACCTCCCCAGCTGTCCTAGAGCTAGGAGATCCCAGGAAATAAACTAGAAGTTGGCTTATAATTACTTTCTGGTTAGAAAAAAAAAAGCCTCCTCAAATAGCCTTAATGTGGTGGACTTGCCCCCAAGGCATGTGAGAAACTTTTTTAAAAACTTTTTTTTAATTGACATGATGGAGAAGCATGAAACCTCAAAAGCAGCCAGAGTGGGCTTCAGTTATCTCACCTGAGGAGTGTACAGTTTCGTCAAGCAGAGTTAGAATTCTGTGTCGTTGCTGTGATTTCCTATTCTTTATTTTAAAATGGATACTTTTTGTGTCTATTTAACCCTGTGGTAAGGAAAAACATTCAGAGTATGTAACATGATTTCTCTTTTGTATGTTTTTCATAAACTGTCAAGATATGGCAGATTTCTTTGCATTTATCAGCTTGCAGTTCTCTTGTAACAAATTAAAAATAAATTCAGTTACAAGTTGAATAAACTATACTGAATAAAATATACACAAACATAATGGCTAGCAAATCAAATTATTCATAATATATCTTGCATTCCTAAAGTTGACAAGATTATTTTGGATCTCTAAAAGGTGGTTGTTCTTCATTGTTACCTGCTTTGAAGTCAACTTCGACTCACAGCGACTCTGGGCCTCAGCAGACGGCTTAAAAAGCCGTCCTGGAGGCAGGGAAGAGGAGGGGCAGCCGCACGCTCGGCGTCCCTTCCTCCTCCCGAGGTTGCCCTCGGAGCCGCTGGCCCTCCGCATGGCCGGCGCTCCAAGGGCAACCTCCCGTCGCAGCGTCCGGACATGCTGCGGCAGAAAAGTCAGTGAAAGTGTGCCGTAAGCTTTTGAGGCGCACTTTCGCTGCCTTGTGAAAGGATCGCTATTTTAGCGCTCCTTTCGGGGATGGGGAAGGTGCGCCACAGGATCGAGGCATGGGGATGCCTCGGTCCCACGGCGCACCTTCCCAGGGCGGCCCCGTGCCGCCATTCTGCTTCCCCCCTCTGTGAATGAGACTTCTCTATGTCTTCCTGTTCTCAGCCTCTCTGCTCAAATCCTGCAGGTTTAGGCCTGTGACTTCCCTGATTGTGTCTAGTCATCTGGCATGCAATCTTCCTTTCTTTTTATTGCCCTCTACGTTTCCCAGCATTATTGTCTTTTCTAATGAATCATACCTTCTCATGATGTGGCTGAAGTATGACATCCTCTATTTAGTCATCTTAGCTTCCAATTAGACTACAGGCTTGATTTGTTCTAGGACTTAATTGTTTTCCTTTTTGGCAGTCCACAGTATCCTCTGCACTCTTCCCAGCACCACATCTCAGATGAGTTGATTTTCTTCCTATTCACTATCTTCACTGTCCAGCTCTCACATACGTATGTGGTAATAGGGAAAACAATGGCTTGGACAATTTTGACTTCAGTATTCAGTTGTGTATCTTTACATCAGGGGTCGGCAAGATTTACAGACCTGGGGCCGGTCCGCTGGTCCTGGGGTCTTTTGCCGGGCCAGGGAGGGGGGAATGGTGGCGCACGCACATGCACAGTATTCTGGAAGTACTGCGCATGCGCGAGCGAGTCGCGGCCACCATTTTGTTTTCCAAAATGGTGGCCACAACTCGTTTGCGCATGCGCCGAGTACTCAGCGCATGCGCAAACGAGTCATGGCCGCCATTTTGGAAAACAAAATGGTGGCGGTGACACGGCAGTAGCACGCGCAGCGGCGGTCGAGGTTGGCGGGGGCCGGTCCAGAGGCCTTGGGGGGCCTCACCCGGGCCGTAGGTTGCCGGCCCCTGCTTTACATTAAAAGGTACTGTAAAGTAAATATTGCATTTCATTTTCCCTGCCCAGGCTTTTTACCCAGGCTTCAGAATTTCCAGACTGAGCTTTGATAGCACACATATTACAATAACTATTTTTGATGCAATTTTAGGTGAAGGTGCATTTCAGGGCTTCCTGCTGAATTTAGGAGCATTTTTAGCTCAATGTACTGTGTATTTTGTGATAGGTTTTAGAGCACCAACTAGTACTGTAATTAATTATGACAGTGATAATGCTCATGAAGGCCTGCTTTTCATTAAGGAGGCCTAGCTTTCTCTAGCCATAGTTGGCAGTGGAGCCATATTCTTTGTAATAATTGATTTAATGGTGTTTCAAGGGATGTTCCATTTCTAGTTTATAAAACAATAATGTGTGGAAAAATCAAAGGGGTGAATATTACTGCAAGGCATTGTATGTGATTTCTGTAAGAGGTTAGCAGTCTCCCTGCTGCCTTTTGCATAAACTCCAGTCTAAATAATCTTCCAAGGACAGCACTATGTAGAATGTACTACAAGTAGCCTAATTGGGAAGTTACCAGTTCAGGACCTACTGAGGCCAGGTTATTGCTGAAAAGGAAAGGCTGCAGTTGGTGGGCAAGTCAAAGCTGGTCTCGGACACTCTGAACTACTCTGAATCTACCCGGGCCTGATAAATATGGATTCAAGAGCACTCCCAAGTATATGCCTGCTCCTTCAGAGTGAGTATAACACAGATAGGTTGTTTATCTAGTTTCTGGACATGGGAATCATCACTCCACAAAGCTTCCAGCTATCAAGATTCAGCTTCATTTCACTAATCTTCATTCAGCTGCTTACAGCATCCAGATACAGTCCAACCTCTGCCCTGCCCAGCCAGCTCCAAGGACAGGGACGAGCTGAGTGTCATCAGCATACTGATGACACCCGTCCCCAAACTTCTAATAACCTTACACATCAGCATTATACAGACTGTAAAAATAAATACAATAATGAAAAAAGTGATATGTTAGAAACTTGTGGTACCTGTGAGGCTAAACAGAAGTCTTTCAGTTTTGACCTCAGATAGAAATAGAATCATAATATAGTGTTGCCTACTCCTGCAGAACTAGTCCTGTAGAATCCTATGGTCAATGATATCCAAAGCAACTGAGAGATCTAGGAGGATCAACAAGGCTGTACTGCCTCTGTCTTTCACCCACAAGATGTTTTCTGTCAGGCCGGCAATTTCAGTATCACTATAATGAGCAAAATTTCAAGAATATCTGATTTCATA
The DNA here is from genome assembly GCA_020142125.1 of Phrynosoma platyrhinos. Taxonomy (NCBI): domain Eukaryota; kingdom Metazoa; phylum Chordata; class Lepidosauria; order Squamata; family Phrynosomatidae; genus Phrynosoma; species Phrynosoma platyrhinos. Next base: position 97,206,659 of record JAIPUX010001232.1, on the reverse strand, counting down.
CTATAAAATTAATTTTTCAAGGAACTATTGGCAGACCAGAATATGTAGCCAGAAAATTAATTTTTCAAGAAACTTTTTCTCTGAAGATGCCAGCCACAGATGCCGGTGAAACGTTAGAAAGAAACTCTTCTAGAACATGGCCACATAGCCCAAAAACCCACAAAAATCTATTTTCAAGAAACTGTTGGCAGACCAGAATACGTAGCTAGATATTAGTCTAGATGAAATTTGCCACCATATGTGGAATTGCTCTTGTATTCTTGGAAACCTATTTTAATCTTTTGGCTGGTATGCACTTTGTCTTATTTCTAGACAGTTTACTTTTCTTTTAAACTACATTAATATAGTAAATCTTGGATATGAAGTTAGTCATTTGGTTCCCTATTAGTTATATAGTTATATATTACTTAGACTAGTTATAACTGTGGCCTGTTGAGACTAATTCTGAAAGTGTTTCATAACTAGTCAACTGTTTGGTTTTCTGTGCCAGCGAATGAACATAAGATGCACTGTTCTTTGAGGTAAGCATGATCTTGAGGTGAGTTCCCTCCCATTAAAATGTGATATCTTGGTGTTTTCTTTGTTCTCGACAGCTTCATCTTTCTTGGAGTAATTTTAAACGATGTTAATGCAATAAGGACAAACCTTGATTTTCATCTTGAATCTTATTAAGCCTTTGAGAATCTGGGAAGCTAGATCAAAAAAGAGTTCTCTATAATACCTCATCTTCAAAGACCTCCTTTGCACTAGACTTCTGACAATAAATAACATCACTTGCAGGATCTTAGATCTCAATTATCTAGAAATCTTTAAAGCATAGCAATATAGAGCACTGATTTTTTTCAAACAGAAAAGTAATACCAAGCCCAAAGGCTATTGCTATTGATTATGATGGGAAGATTGTAAATATCCCTGCATTAATGTTTTCCACCATTTAAGTAAGATGTGTAAATATTCCTGCATTAATGTTTTCCACCATTTAAGTAAGACTTGGTGTATCTTGTACAAACCTTTTCCCCCTACAGAGTGCTCTTATTCTGTCTGTCAAAGATTTTCACATTAAGCAAAGAGGAAAATATAAACATCCCTGCATACTTTTCCTTCCTCTCATATTCCTGAGTTTTGCTATATACCCTGGATGCTTTTGTTCAGTCTCTGTTTTAAGTAAATGTATTTGATTCACTCTTCAGCTTTTGTATTCTCTATGTTTTATGACACTATGCTGGTCTAAAAATACAAAAATGCATAGTTTAGAATAATTTGTGTTAAAACGTGACTTTTAACAAGATTAGATTGATGTTAAAATGGGACAAAATGGATTCATGATTGGCTACATGTGGAACTGACAAGGACCAACAATAGACTGATTCTGTGTCTGTACTATTCACAAAAATTCTTAAGATAGCAGCATCAGCACAGTTAAAACGGGCCCTTTATCAGCTGTCCAAAAATAAACAAGTCCTCACACTGCTGTAACAGAGCTATAGCCAGATTGTGCAGATCTAATAATACTATTTTTCAGAACTATGGCCATGCTTACCAAAGTCTGAAAAATGTTCAGTCTTCTTCCTAAGTTGCATTTTAGGCAGTGCTGTGTATTCAGCAGTTTAATAACAACAGAGCAATGCAGGGTAGGGGGTTTACATTCTTTATCCCTCACAAAACAAATGACACAGGAAGAAATTAGTTCAGCATGGTTATCTGTGTAGTCATATTTTGTTTCCCTTACCAGTAGACAGGTCAGCTTGAGGGCTTGGAGAAGATGAGTTTGGGGGCAAACACAATTTAGTTTTGTCTATTTTTATTCCAGCTCCTGGACTTTGACTTGGTACTTGTATTTATACTAACATTCAGGTCTCTTTGAAAAGCTGAAGGAATCAACAATAGATAAAGAACAAAATGAGCTTGCCAGGATCTATAGTAGACCTCATGTTTTAGGCTACGTCAGGATGTCTGCCAAAAAATTAGCTAGATAAATTTTGGGGCTGTATCTTTTCCAAGGCTGGAGAGTACTACTGGGCTTGTCTGTTAGTCCCTTTTTATTACGCTGTGTGGCCACCTGTTGATGTCGAGGAATTCAACTAAATATAGATGACATTTTAGATAGCAGTTAGACTGGTGTCCCCATGCCTTTTAAAATTGCTTATAAAATATATATACTTCTCTCACTGTCAAAATCTGGTAGGTCTGATCTCTTGGAGGTAACAGAATGCTAAAAACAAAACAAAACAAAAATACAATTTGGATGGAAAATACCAAAAAGGCAGTAGCAAAATGCATGTGGGTCTGCCACTGAAATCAATGGGAAGTTAAAATTAATGGGAATTACCAAGTGGATGAGATTCATGAAAGTATGGTCATTTTAATGTGCTGAAAGCAAAACAAACGAAGTTTTAAGAATGAAAACGGCACTACATTTTTTTCCATCCACCTTACTAACACTTTCACACCTTTCTGTAAAATAATCTCTCGCAATTTTTAATACTTGCAGATCATGCATCAACCCTGATATCTCTGCATTAAACCTTTATCCATACAATATGGCAATATAATCTTTTCTGATCATACTCCTAACTCAAAGTAGTAAAGTTCCAACATTTTAACTTTTCTAAAAAAAGTACCATACCTACAAAATATAGATGTTTTCAGACTGTTCCCCATCGCTGAAAGGCAATGCTATTGGAACAAATTCAAACTCCAAACTCACATACTGGGCAATAGGACTCAAGAAAGACAGTGTGATTCCAAATATAAACAATCTGAAGTGATTGCACATCCTTTTGCAAAATATTCTGGACAGCTGTACACACTTGATAATACTAGCTTTACTGTGCTAATTGTGCAGAGATCTGACCTTAAAAACCTGCTGTAGTACAGTCCTTGTGATAGCATTGCAGTCGCACAGCTCAATGGACTAGATTCTGATTTCAGCCAGAGAATACTTGTTTTTCTTACTATGTAACAATTTATCTAAGATGCATTGGTCACAAATCACAGTGACGATCTTTTTTTCTGCTATAACCAACCATTCATAACGTTAATGTGCCATTCTCTTTCACTGCATGCACACACATTTTGCCATTAGGTTTGGGATTACAGAAATAGATGTATGCTTTGGTTTTATATCACACTAAGGAAAATGAATTGCCTGTGAAAGCAAGGCTCTAAATGCACACAGGAAGTTTAGTGAGGAGGAAAACAATTTCCCAGACTTAACTTTTCCAATTGCAAGCAGGCTTTAAGTGCTTTCTGTGGAAGTAGACCTGAAAATGTTTTGTAATGTTGCAGGCAGCTGATGAACAAAGCTGATTAATGTTGTTCTGAATGACAGTGAAAAGAAAGTATTGAGGTGGAGATATCCAAGATAACACCTGAAATCTTCCCTGTTTTCAAAGTGATAAAATGCAGCATAGATACAACAGTTAAAAATTCATCAACGTGACAAAAGACTTTAGGAATAATGTTAGAGTTATTAAAATGACAATCTGGCTTTCTACCTCATTTTCTCACCCTCTCTGTTTGCGATTACCCTAATGCACTAAATGGAAACTCTTTGAGTTAGGAAAGTTTCTCACATTTAATAACTATTGTGATAAATTTAGTGTAATATTTGAGAATTTTAGAGGTGAGTATAATTTATGCACAGTGACACATACATATCATTGGGAAGTCAACACTAAAATTAACAAAATATAATAAAACTGAGGCGTTTTGAAATAGAAGCTGGGTGGCCATCTGTCGGGAGTGCTTTGATTATATCTTCCTGCAATAATGGGCTAACTGTGGGATTGACAACTATTCACAGGATTTTTCCGTTCATTAAAAGCAGCAGCAGAAGCACGGATAGACTACAGGATACTCACAGCCTGGTCACAACGTGGTGCAATAAGATCCATGGATTACAGTGTCAATCCTGCTTCTATCTCACTATTGAAGAACTGTGCAATAATCTCCTAAACCAATTTAATAACCATTTTATTCCAGACTACAAAAAAAAAAAAAAAGCTTGTGGGGTGGGCAAGCAGGTAGGTTTTAACGTTGCCTAACACAGAATCCTTTGGTAACTACTGTACAGCAAGCTGCATTTGCCAATCTTTGTGCAAATATACTGTTTAAAATATATTCACATGTTAGAAGACCGTAACTCAAAGGCTGTCTCATAATGGCAGAGAACACGAGCAAAGATTCCAGTACCAGCACAAATCAGAACTAGTTATGATCTAGAAATGTATATACACATTGTGCAGTATACTGTTATAGCACTACTCCACTTGTATGGCTGTCTCTTGTGGAATCCTGGGATTTGCAGTTTAGAGAGGGGCATTTAGAATTCACAACCAGAGAAACTCAGGCCTCACTAAACTACAAATCCTAGAATGCCACAGGAGTCAACAATAGCTGATAGCAGTAAAAGTGGAATAATAGTGCTGTAGTTTGGTATTGTCCCAAGTATATGATCCCTTACAAACCTAGTCAGGTTTTTATTTTTCAGGGTTGAGAAACTTCTTGTAGGTCTAATCTGCACTGCGGAAATAATGCAGTTTGGCACTGCTTTAACTGTTATGGCTCAATGCTATGAAATTCTGGGATTTGTAGTTTTGTAAGATATTGAGCCTCAGAGAGCTCTGATGGCACCAAAAAATACATATATAAATACAAATTCCAATTCAGAGGATGGAACCATGGCAGTTAAAGTGGTGTCAAACTCTGAAGCTTATTGCATACTTAAATAAAGTGCCTTACCTGATCTGGTTTAACATTTAAATTGGGCTGATATCAGATATTATCCGCTGCCCGGGTCTACCCTGGGTCCATCTCTGCTCCTAGGGCTGCTGTGACGGCTATTTTCTCAAGCCAGAAAACTCCCGGCTTCAAAAGAGCCATGCTGAGCACCCCTGTGAGTGAGGATGGACCTGGGTGGCAGATTTGGTGGCTAAATTCTGATAATATCAGGATGCTGCCCGATTTAAATTTTAAACAGGATCAGGTAAGACGATTTATTTAAGTATGCGATAAACTCCTCTATTATTTCAGTAGTAAAGATTAGACCTTTGTCGCACCATCTTTGTAGACACTTTGAGGGAGGTACAAGCAAGGTATTTCTCAGTGGCTAATCTCAAACTTCAGTGCTTCCTACCTCAGTATGGGGCTGCAACTCTCTGCCATGGGAAGCTACAAACAGCTTTTGATGCCAACCAACTTGTGTCATTTAAACCCAAGTTTAATTGAAGAGGGCTGTTTTATGTTATCATTATGTCTGAATTGTGTCTTAACCTGTTTTTATCTGTTTGTTTTAGACAGATGGATAGATAGATAGATGGATGGATGGATGGATGGATGGATGGATGGATAGATAATATTTTGGGGTCAGAAAAGCAGGCTATAATGGATAAACACAGTGAATGAAAGAGCAAGCCAAGCAATATATGGAAAGAAATGGAGCTTGTGGAACTCCATAACTGACTGCCTTTTTGAGGAGATTTTCCAAGGTTAGGTTAAGTGTGATTTGGGCTGAAGTAGGCATAATAGCTGTATGACTCTTACATTGTGGGTTCAGTTGCTTTCCTAGAAAGCAGGATACCAACATTGGGAGAGAGTGGGCAATATTTGGAACAGCCTACCAAGCAGGGGAAGGTGGCAAAGCTTTCCAATGAACTGTCTCTTTACAATTGTGTCTTTTAGTTATGTGTGTGTGTGTGTGTGTGTGTGTGTTTTGACATGGGCTGCATCTGGTGTTGAGAGTCCTGCTGGCAGAGGAACAGCTGCAAAGCAGTTCCAAGAGAGACAGCACGAGTAAGCAAAGGTCTCATCCCTACAAGAGCCTACCTTGCCATTTTGAATAGACCTACACATCCATGATTGAAGGGATGTCATATTGAGGCTGAAACAAGCTTGCTTGGTGCTGCTTCAGAGACTAGTGGGCTATGCAGATGGGAAAAAAGGGGTTCTTTGAGGGTGACTTGTAGGTGTGGCCTTTAGATGACGCATGCTTAAAAGTCTCCAGGAAGCACCCTCTAGCCATCATATGCCGAGAAAAGCCACTCCAAAAAGGAGCCACTTTTTTCCGCTCCTTTGGTGAAGATGCGCACCTTCACATGTGTGTATGTATGCAGCGAGACTGATGCACCAGAAAACAGCCGTATAAACGCAGCATCACACGTGCAGCAGAAATTGACTTGGTGATCCAGAGCATACGGCCTGCGATGGAAGCTTTAATTTAAAGCGCCCTATGCTTCCAAGTGTGGATGCACTGGCGCAAGTGCGCTTGAATATTGAACCCTAACCCT
>JAIPUX010001232.1:97170880-97189512 GCA_020142125.1 Phrynosoma platyrhinos | reverse complement strand
AAAAATGCTCATAGAAATGCAAATTCACGCTTCTTAGTCCTGCTCGGAACAGAGGACAAATGAAAGCTAAGAGCACAGGTAGAAATATAAGTGCCGGAGCCAAAAAGAAGTACAAATATAATAAAAGCTAAAAGCGCTGATAGAAATATAGATTCATGCTTCTTAAGTCGTGCTCAAAAAGAAGTACAAATGTAATAAAAGCTAAAAGCGCTGATCGAAATATAGATTCACACTTCGTCATGCTCAAAACGGAGGACGAATAAAATACAATAAAAGTTAAAATACTGAAATATAAATTCACACTTCTCAGTTGTGCTCAAAACAGAGGGTAAATAAAATACAATAAAAGCTAAAAACACATTGAAATATAAATTCACACTTCTCAATTGTTCTCAAAATGGAGGACGTTTTGGAGTTCCTTCTGGAAACAAGTTGAAAATGTAGGATGTTTGCTGGAAAAGGAGGACACCTCTGGTCACCCTGGCTATCTAGACTGATCTGTTCTACACCACACCAGGGTGACCAGATGTCCCAACTGCCAAAGAGGACAAGGCACCCCTAAAATGGAGGGTGTTCCAGAAAAATGGAGGACATACCCAAATAAAAGCTAGAAACACTCATATCAGCATATATTCATGCTCAAAACGGAGGGCGTTTTGAAATTCCTCCTGGACAGAAGCGTGAAATGTAGGATGTGTCCTGGAAAGGAGGACCTTTGGTCACTCTGTCCTTTTCACACATAAGCTGACATCGGCCAGTGCAACATTTGGAAGTGTTGGCAGGGGGGAAACCCATACAAAGTCAGATAATTTGATTAGTTAACAATAAACACTAGGTGTTTCCCTTCTTTTTGTTTTCAGAGTTTGCTTGCTTGCCTGCTTTCAGACATAACAGATGTGTGTATCATGCAAACTGCCAAAGGTATATGACGTAATAAGATTAAACTGCAAAAGGATTCTGCAGATAATCCACCTGGTATTATTGCTCCCCCCCCCAGTTATTTTTGAATGAGAGTGTATTTAGGTGTAAAGATTTGTATATATAGGATAGGTATATCTGGTAACCCTGGGCAAGTCACACATTCTCAACCTCAGAGGAAGGGAATGGCAAACTTCCTCTGAAGAAACTTGCCAAGAAAACCCTATGAAAGTGTCACCTTCACAGGTATGGGGTTGCAGGAATTAAGCAGAGCAGTGGAGGACAGAGGGTCTTGGAGATGCCTCATCCATAGGGTTGCCATGGGTCGAGATCGACTCGAGGACAGTTAACAACAAAGGGTCACCTAAAGTAGGATACAACTTAAAGGCACACAGTATGCACACACACACACACACATATTTGGTAAAAGCTGGCATCCTAGAACATGGTACTGCCACCCTCTGATAGAGCTAGGAAAGAAAGGTGTATTCCTTAATATAGAAACAACACATTTTCAAAACTAGTATCTAAGCAGAAAATGTAGTTCTGCAACCTTTCCCAAGTTGTGGTGTTCAAATTTGTTTTTTTAAAAAAACAAACAAAAATACATTGCAAAATACAACTCGATTTTTAAATTACACTAACAACAACAACAACAAAAACATATCCATGCTGGCCATACAGGAAAATACTATCCAAAATCCCCAAAATAGGAATACCTTTATTGGGCCAACCAAAATGCATAAAATATATGATGCAAGCTTTTGAAGCTCCACTGGCTTCTTCATCAGGCAAGGTGTTTAAAAAAAATCACGCAAGAGAAAAATGTTAAGAGTCATAGGCCTACATTTTGTTAAGATGTTGTCACTAAAGATGGTACAGCGAGATATTTGGGTTGGCAGAGGCCCCTCCTCATTTTTTGCATGTGAGCTTTGGAAGACAAAGAGTTGTAAAGTCCAGGAAGTAAAATGTAAACTCCATTAGCAACATAAAAATAAACTTCCATTGAGATCCAGGCTACCCTTCTCCTGTGCAAGGCCATCCATCCCATTCTTAGGCAGAGAACACTGAATTTCTCAAGAAGCCTCTGTGCTTTTGCATTTGGAAGACTTTTCAATTATGCTTTTAAAAACAGATTAAGAATCTTTCAAGTCACTTTGTTAACTTGTTCTTGAAAAACAGAGTGACAGCACCACAATATTAAATTGTGCAATGTCAGTCATTCAAGAAAAGCATGAATGTAAACAGTACAAGAACTGGAATTGAAAAGATTCAAGATGATCTTCCTTACTGAGTTGAACAGAAGCCTCTGTATCATGTATTGAAACTACAGTTGTTCCATGCAAAACCAAAATGTTAAGAGTATTGTATCAAACCAACTTAATTTGGGAGCAGGAAACTAAAAAGGTAAAACTTCCACATGTATCAATTATAGAAATGTAACACAACTTTCATGGACTTGCTAGTTTTGTATCATTCTTTTTGTCTAAGCAGAGAAAAGGAAACTATGCAGCAACTGAAGCCAAGCCCTTCACTCCAGAAATCTTGTTCAGCACTTCTGTAACTCCTGAAATCTCAGAAAGAATTAACTGCATACTTTTCACGCATATCTGCAAATCTAAAAACAAGAATCATGTCATTTTAAAGGAAATGTAAGATTCTCAGGATACCAGATAGCCACCTTGGATCCCATCCTAGGAGAAAAGTGGGGTATAAATTCAATAAATTCTTCATTTATAAAGTTTACCACATGCTTTTTTTCATCTTAAGGCCAGCAGTGCAGCATTTATCAGTGGTTGTCTGCCTGGTGGACATTATTTGTGAACATTAGTAAGCAACTGAGTGTATAATTGCACTTTTTAGTTCAAACCAATACACATTTGCAAGATTAAATCCTAGAAAGAATACAAAATTTTGCTCAAGGATCTGGTCCAGCAAGATGATGGCCATATTAAAATATGGTTAAATTGGCTGATTCAGCTACTGATTGATTCTAAAATGATTCAAGAGTCTTATGTACGTAGGCTGATTTCTATCTCCATGTTTCTATCCTAGTATCCTGTTTATAAGAAATGTATCCTTTAAGCAGCATTTGTCCTCATATTTTAAAAACATGTTTATCAAATTGCAGATAAGTTAGAACCCCTCTCACGGGGGTGGGGGGTGGAGCACTGCCATTTTCATACTGTAACTATCTTGAAATAATCCCTAATTTGAATTGCCCTTGTTTTTTCAATTTATCAGATGCATTAAGGGCTACAAAACTGTTTCTGTGGTGCACTGATAGTCCTGGGACTCAGTTGGCAGGACAGTGCTACCAGGATAGGGGCCATTTTTGTCTCATATACCAGTAGAGGCAGAATGAAGTGATGATATGTGAATACTGTGTTTTCACAGTTAACCTTATGGTGGTTTAAATTCTGGCATACTGCAGCTATTTTATAAAAAATATAAGGTTAGGATTTACTGTAAGTAGATGATGATAAAAAATATGGATTAAAGAGTTTAAAAGACTGTGGGCCTCGGCAGACGGCTTATTAAGCCGTCCTCGAGGCAGGGAAGAGGAGGGGCAGCCGCACGCTTGGCGCCCCTTCCTCCTCCCGAGGTTGCCCTCGGAGCTGCCGGCCCTCCACACGGCCGGCGCTCTGAGGGCAACCTCCCGCCGCATCGTCCGCACATGCTGCGGCGGATAAGTCAGCAAAAGTGCACCTCATGCTTTTGAGGTGCACTTTCGCTGATTTGTGAAAGGAGCGCTATTTTAGCGCTTTCAACTGTAGAAGTTGAAAGCTGCATAAGTATTAGAGTGCAATTTATATTTTATAAATAACCATAAAATTATTGTAGTAGTAATAAGAAATTGCTTGTTATATTAGAATAATTCAGGGGTGAGTCTTCAGTAAAACTTTCATATTATATTTGAGCAAATGTTATAAACTGTTAAATAGTTTTAGTAAAATAACTCCAATAAAGACTAACTACGTGCAGAAACAATTTTGTGCATGAAATGTGGGTTTTAGAGGTTAGTCTGTGAGGAAAACATGCATCTTCACCACATGAAAAAACCAATGATATGAAGTGCTAGCAGTGCCAATCATTGTTTTGTGGAAGAGTTGATGGTTAAAGTTGTGTGTGATGTAAGGAATATATTTATCCTCAGCAATAACTCTGAGTTTTTAAAAACCAGTATTGAATAATTACACATAATATAATAGGAATAAAATAATCTTAAACACAGACACCATTTGTCTAAACTGTATTTTATAGACTAGTTACCTTAGGATAATTCTTGAGGCTGAAAGTCTGAAAGGGAAACCCATCACAAATAAAGGGACATTAATGATGGGTGTGGCTTTTATTAGTAAAGAATCACTGGCAGTATAGTTTTTCTGTATATTTTCCTTGTTTCTATATGCCTGTTCATTACATGAAAATGTCAATGTGATATAATCAGAAAGTTAATTGAATTTGTGATAAATTATAATTATCCAGGCTTCAACTTGTCACTGAACTTATCTGCATTACCTAGAAATTAAGGTTGCCCTGGCGGCACAGTGGTTAAATGCCTGAAGCTGCTTTGCTTTGCTTTGCATAATTCTGTTAAGAGAGTTTAAAAAATACAGGTTGGATTATCCTAAGAAAGTGTTCTGAGTTTTGAAGAAATTACTGAAAATTACCATACTGAGGCAAAGTGTTCAAAGAGAATTTGGTAATGTTATATTTAGGGATCCTTCTTAATTTACCTTTCAAATCTTCTTCCATTCTTTTCTTGATGCAATTTTTAAAAATCTTGCCTCTTTTTCTCCCCTTGTCCCTTGAACACAATCACCTAATTCCTTTGCTGTCTCTAATTTCTGTTGCAATATAGTTTTCTCCACTTTCATGCAAATCCAAATGATGTGTTTGTTCATATGATCAGTATGTCCACTGTGATTTCAAAAATAGCAGTCAGTTACTACAGAAGGATGCAGCATACTTCTAGAAGACTTGCGCCTGAGGCACAATTGTGCTTTTATACAGAACATCTGAATATTACATTGTGGTAGCAGAATCAGATTCTAACCATGTTGACTTGGAAATAAGTCATTTGCTTTTAATCTTAGAATTGCAATCCATGAGAATAGCAAGACAGATGCGTCAGGGGAGCGGAAGAATGTGAAATTTAGAAGCACTTTGAAGACCTTGAAGACGTGGATTGACCACCTGAAGCCCAGACACCTTATTGTCTGATGTTGACCTTTGATCAGTTGGTTTAGAGTTTGTTTCCTCAAAATCTACTATAATTTTGAAGAAAAACAGCTTTTAAAGATGGAAAAGTATAAAGGTATAAATATCTTCTCATAATAAATAGTATACTTACATTCCTATTTCCCATGTTGTGCAGTAATTGTGTTGGAATTTAACTAAAATAACTTCATGAAGTCTTTCTGCAGTTGAAAGATGAAAAACGAGAGAATATACTGGTGGATCTGTTGTTGTTGTTGTTGTTGTTGTTGTTGTTGTTGTTGTGCACCTTCAAGTTGTTACCCACTTATGGTGCTCTTAAGGCGACCCTATCATAGGGTTTTCTTGGCAAGATTGGTACAGAAGGTATACCTTTGCTTTCCTCTGAGGCTGAGAGTGACTTGTCCATGGTCACCCAGTGGGTTATCATGTTCTCCAGAGTCCTAGTCCAGTACCTAAAACCAGACTGGCTCTTGGATCTCTTTCCCACTCTCAAAATTGAGTCTTATGTATTGGACTATGTAGGAACCCAGGTGTTGATACCAAAGCCATCCGTGTTAGCAGGGACACCACCCCCATTGCTTTCTCCATTTGTAAACAGATTAAATTATAGTTTAACTCTCCTAACTCTAGAAAAAATATCAAAATTGTAGCTTTTCATAATAGCTAACTGGAATATTGTGGATACTTTGTGTCAAAGTAGGGAACAACTATAACTTTAGAATAAATAAATAAATAAATAAATAAAATAATTGGTAAACACAAAATTAATGAAAAGGCTGTCTCTGTGTGCTTAGTTTGAGGAGTCAGAAACATGGGGAAATTCGCCTATGCAGGACAACCAAGGGTCTTCTGGAAGTTCACACAGTAGCTGGCTGCAACACTGTCTACCATTTTGCAGCAGTAGAGGGGAAACCTCCTACAGTGGGTTGTTACTCCTGCTTGCTCCGATAGGACAAAATTCTCTGTAGCATCCAGTATGGGATCACTCCTGAACAACCTAGTCTTGCCCCTGCCTTGTTCTGGATAGATTTTTCCTCTCTCTTTTTCTATCATCTAAAACAAATATATCAAAAATTTAATTAGATACAGGTTAGTCGCTCTTAATATTTTTAGTTTTCTTTCTTCCTTTTTAACTGTTCTGGCTTCATGGCAACTAATTCTCCCCACAGAGAGGATAGCCCAGGGATGTCTGGGGGTTCTTCCCCCCACGTGTCAATTTCAGTCTCTAGGTTCCACTGTAGAGATCTACATGGACCCAGCAAGAGTAATGACACCGTTGGAATGGGCAGATCTCACCATATAGAATCAAGATGTCTCACACCACAAGAATGGGCCAAGGGATGTAGCCACAAACTCTGTGTGTCAATGGCATGAGTCAATAATTGATTTTCCTACTGTAACTAGGTCCAGATGATCATCACTCAGAAGGCAGCAGCCCCACTTGGTGAGTTAGCTCACCCTTGCCTCTCCTCTGAGATGTGTCAGAGATCATGCTCCCCGGGAATCCTCTTCTTTCCCACTTTCCTCTCTTTCTGTAGTTGAATTGCCCTTGATCAAAGTGAGAAACATTCAGGCTGATGCAATACTACCTGCTATTCTGAAAAAAGTGGGATAGCCTCTTCTTTGATGGTGGTGGCTATTTGGGAATCACAAAATGGTGCCTGCTGCCAAACACAGTAGCAATAAAACAGTTTCTAGGCATGCCTCCCAGCCAAAAAAGAGGAAGACTTCAGCAAAGCCTACATTGTCTGCCGATTACTCAGGAGGGGGATTCAGCTGACAATTTCTATTTCAGTTTCTGAGTGAGGAAGGGGAGCTTTTGGGGATGAGGATCAGGCCTCTGAGGCACCTGCCTCAGTTATGCTTTTTCATACTGAGAACTTTGCAGTCTTGCTATGCAAGGCTGTAAAGATCCTCAATTAGCCATGTACATCAAATGCTTCCCAGCCTGAGGACCTGGACCTTCCCATGGGAATGGTGTTTCTTTCCCTAACTTAAGCCTTTTTGTGATGTACCTTTTCCTGCAGATGTTATGAAGGGAAGAGTGGTCTAAACCCACTGCGGACCATCCTAATTCTGTGGCAATTAGAAGGTTTATAATTTACTTAGATCAGTTATGCCCAAGCTTTCTCACTGGCCATTAGAGCCACTTCTACCATATCTGTTTTTTCAGATCTGCCTTTTTATGGGCTTTTTATGCATATCTCAATCTTTTGGAAGCATATCTTCACATTCTGCTCCATCCAAACCATAGGAAGTTCTACATTTTGCCTACCAGGGACAACACTTTCCATACAAAGCCCTTCTGTTTGGGCTGTCATTATCTCCAAGGGTTTTCACCAAAGTGATGATGGCCCTAGAAGCCTATTGGAAACAGCAAGGATCAGATCTGCTTCCTTACATTAGGCAGTTTCATTCTTCCTTATCAGACCCAGTTTCCTGGTCAATTGTGGGAAGATCCTCCTCTGCCCATTATAGCAGATCCAACATCTCGAGACCATCCTGGACACTTTGAATGGGCTAATCTCTCTTTCTCCAGCTTCCAGGCTCAGTACAAGGTGTTGGTCATCATTTTTAAAGCCCTTCATGGCTTGGGTCCAACCTATCTTCGGGACCGCCTTCTTCCATATAATCCGCCCCACACACTCCGGTCCTCAGGGAGGAATTTGCTTCAGCCTATTAAAAATTGGCTGTTTGCAACCTCCCAGAGGACCTTCTCATCCATCGCTCCCAGATTGGAATGACCTGCCAGACAAGATCCATCATATTATCAACCTAAACAGCTTGAAGAAAGCTGTTAAGATGGATCTGTTTGTAACTCCAATTATGCTCAGAAAAAATGGCATCCAGAAGATAAGCACAGTATAAATTGACAGGAGCTGAAGGCAATCAGGTTGGCTCTTCTGTATTTCCATTACTTGGTGCACCACAGGATGGTACTAATCAGAACAGATGACAGGACAGCCAAGGTGCACCCATTCTCAGTCTATCATGGTGAAGATGACAACCTTACTTGCGTGGTCTGAATGTCACCTTCTCTCCTTAATGGCAGAATACATCCAAGCAGAATTAAACACATAAGCAGACTGGATAAGCATAACTGACGTTGATCCAACAGAGTGGTATCTTCATCCACTGTCCTTACTGTTGACAGAAAGCTAATTTTGTCTCCTGGAGGCAGAACTATTTGCCTTCCCAGTCAACAATCAGGTGAATGGGTTCTACTCAAGATTTCAGACTCAGGGTGTAGAAGGGGCCAATGCCCTAATGTCTCTGTGGTCTCGCAGGTATACTCTGCGCATTCACACCAACACCTCTTCTCTCAAGAGTGATAAGAAAAGTGAGGTCAGAAAGGGCTCAGGTTCCTCACTGGCCTTGCAAAGCGTGGTCCTTGCAGTTGCTCACACTGGGGTTAAGTCACCTATGTCTACTTGTACTTACAGAGCTACTCTTCCAGGGGTCCTGTTTGATTCAACCTTTGTGCATGGAGACTGAGTGGGAAGGAAGGTCTGCCAATAACAGTTATGGATAAAGAGATAGATTTCTGCGATATCTTCTGTTTTTCTGACTGAACAATATCAAGAACTGCCACCTCACTCCTTGTCAGTAGGTTCTTGAGAGAAGCTTCATTGCTGAAATTACCAATCATCCATCAGTATCTTACATGGGATCTTCTTAAGATTATTTTTACATTGACTAAACCTTCTTTTGAGCATCTTGAGACAGGTGACTCAATTTTCTGACACGGAAGGTGATTTTTCTCAGAGCCATTACTTGCAATTAGAGTTTTACACATCAGGGCATTGTCAGCACGGAAAGAACTGCATATTCCATCTGGATTCAGTTCTTGAGATTGTATTCTTCTTTTATGCCCAAAGTTAACACTTTTTCTCACAAGCTGCAGGAGGTCATTCTTCCTTCTTTCTGTCCTCAACCAGTCAGACCCATAGAGAAGTCTTGGGGAGTACATAAAGCCCCCAGAATTTACTTCACAATAGACCTGTCATTTCAGAGTCTTTGACTGTACTTTTTCAACCTGCTGCTATGGGAAAGAAGGTGTCATCTTCCACCTTGCCTAGGTGGATTATGGTCTGTATCACTTCGTGTTGCTCAATCACAGGGGTTGCCTTGCCTGGTGTGGTGGTTGATACATCTGCTACTCTGGCTACGAATGCTCCCCTGATAGAAATTTGCAGGGCTGCCCTATGGTCTTCACCATCCACATCTGTGCATTATTGTCATTTGGATGCTTTGGCCTCTACAGAGACTTAATTTGGCAGAGATGTTCTCCAGCAGGTAGCATCTATTTGGGATCTTTGGTTCTACCCACCCAATGATTGGGAGCTTTTATGCAGGAGGTATCACCTCCATTGCTGTAAAAGGGAACATTGGCATTACCTGTCAGATGTTCATTTTTAGCTGTGGAGGGGGAAACCTCTCCCTATCCAGACCTGAGATACTGTCTTGGTACTGGTGTGTGGAGGCATGGTATTGTTGATTACAGGTTCCCCCTTCCCCTCTTTTCTCTGTATCTTCCTTTTTCTTCTGTGTTATGCCTGTTTTTGTTCACTATGGCTGTTATTTCAGCTGAGTTGTTCATGGGTTGCTCCCCCTGCCAGATGCTACCACAAACTTCGTCTTGTCTATCAGAGAAAACAGAACAGTGCATTACAGCTTTCCCCATCCACTGCTGAAGATGAGGCCAGTGTTCCTTTTCATAATTCGTAAATGGGAGCACTAAGCAGTGTTCTGCGACCTTGAAGAGTTCTTCCACGTATGTTTTTGGAAACTAACAGTGAAAGCAGGATAGGCTAACATTCATTTGGAAATCTGCTCTCCCATGGTCATCTGTTTGTCTCTGTTACATGATCTTGGTTGTTGTGAGTTAGTGACTTCTCCCTCTTGAGAACTTGGGCATGGTTTTTTGAACAGTGCTGTCCCAATTAAAAGAGGTTCCTTTTTACTACCTTTCCACAACAAAAATATGAGATCATTAGGTTTGTGTGTGCACACATATCCTTTTTGGTGAGAAGCTGCTCCTTTAGCAAAGTCGTTGAAACAAAGATGGTCAGACCCTATCTTTGCTGAGTACAGGGAAGACACACTTGGGAGCATATATAGCACGTTCAGTCAGCAACTTGGAAAACTGGAATACACTATAAACAGACTTGGACTTTATTGCTTGTGGGCAGGTATGTACAAAAGGGACCTGATTATCATTAAATGTAGCTGCTTGACACTTTGGTGTGCTACCTCTAAAAACATTCTGTTTTTTGTCCATTCTCATCTCTGTTGGATGTTTCAAGAAAGGAGTTTCCAAAGAAGTGTGTGAGTTATTCTTGTGTAATTTTGATTGTCTAGGCAAGTAAAATTAAGATTTCTCTGCTTGTATCAGAAAATATATGTGATTACAAAGGAAGACAACCCAAACATCTCTTCATTAGCTGGAATTGCTCTTAGCAGTAGTACAGTCCTAATAAGTTCGGATTGTGATCAATTTATGTTTTTCATATAGAGATTCTCCATGAAGGTCCTCTTTCATAATTTCTGTATTCTCTGAAGTGATTTTCTTGTTTGAAGTACTGTATACATTTTCTTTATGTATCTTCAGAAGCTATGTACGCTTGCATCGGTAGACTGACTTGCACATATGAACTACCTGCCTATTTCATCCATAGAATCCCTATGGATAACCCTAGTTGTACACAGATACAGTTTATAGTGGTTGAAGGAATACCCCCATGAAAACAGAAATTGCCAATGGCTGGCTATATTTGTGCACATCACACTGAGGATGTTTGCTCTGAAAATATATGAGACAAACAGGAAAAAAATAAGCAGCTCGATCTTAGGTTAATCAATCCTTTATGTATAGAGAATATGCATGCTTATGAAAGCCATAGTATAGATGACTGTCTGTGTAAGGCTATAAATGTGATAACATGCACATGAGGGATACTCAATTAATTTATTGTTATTATTCATTGGTGTATCCATTGGACAATTTTGCTTTATGACCTCCACATGTAAAAAGTTATTTTCCCTCTTGGTGCTTTCAGAATACCCTTGTGTACTATGTAAGCAATGCAAGCTATTCCTCAGCAGATATATTGTAAAAAAGCAACAACAAAATTGTCTCCTGGTCAGAGAAAGAATTATCTTAATAATACTCAGTGTCCTTGGGAATTTTGGCTTTTGTTGTCGTTGATGATGGACATTTTATTTTAGCAAGTGAAACTACATATGATTATTTGATCCATATTTTGTGGCAATTACCTGTGTATTTAAGTTGTGCATTATGTTGGTAATTTCTGCAGATTTTGGTTATGAGAATGTAAACCTGTCTTTCAGGCAAATATGATATAAGTAGCCATTATCAGTATTTGTTAAAATGTTTTGGATGCAAAGTTTATTGAAATTGTACAGGTGATGTAGAAAATATATGTAAGTGTAATTACATTGTTCCCAAAAATTTTTTGCTCCTGCAAACACAAAGTTCAGTCTATTAGTCTATAATGTCTTATTAACTTATCGGGGTTTTTTCTTTAGAAAATCTGAACTAAGATGTGATGATTTAACTTTGTAAGACTTCTCTGTAACCATGATGGCAACGCAGACATTAAGTATAGACAACTATCAAGATGGTCAGCAAGTAAGAATTTTTTTTAATATAGTTTCATAGTAGCTTAAATTTTTTTTTAAAATTATGATACACAATATTTCAAACCACTTATATCTAATTTATAGAGTCTATTGGTAGCTGTTATTTTAATTATGGTACACAAGCTATGCTAATAGGTTGCACATTACCAGTTCCTTTTCTAATGCTGTTTGTAGAAAGCTGCAGTTATTGAATTTAAAGTAGTAAAGAGCCTGTGGAAGCAAATTAGCTTAGAACATAGAAAGTTACCTTGTGCCAAGTGAGACAATTTGTTCCAACAGTGTTTACTGTGTATAGATCTGCACCTTTCTTTTGTCCTTTTAAAGTTATCTTTTTTCAACCTGGATTTTTTTCACCATTTGGACTACAAGGCCTATAATAGGGTGATTGTTTGGGAATGGTGAGGGTCCAGCATGTCTGGGAACTGTCAGGTTGGGGAAGGCTATCTCAAAGCAAAGAATATCATCTTACAATCTCCTCAGTTCAGTTTGTCCCTCATCTGCATCTCCTTTTCTTTCCATCCCCACCAGCACATAATTCATTCTTCAAATGCCTTGGTTTTTAAAGGTTAATAAAGAGTGATTTCTTTCAGTTAGAGGGGCACTGATCCATCTCAAATACAGCAATAAGTTGATAGCTACCAAGATTGATAACTGAATCAAGAGTGGAGCATTCTTAATCTGAATTTTTAAAGAGCATCTAAGTCCTATATAGCTTGGATCCAGGCTATTTAAAGGACTGTATCTCCCTGTACAAGTCCACCAGAGTATTGAGATCATTGGGAGAGGCTCTTTTCTCTGTCCCACCACCCTCTCGGGCACATTTAGTGGGAGCAAGAGAGAGGGCCTTCTCAGTGGCTGCTCCCAAGCTTTGTAACTCCCTTCCTAGAGAGGCCAGGATGGCGCCATCCCTACTATCCTTCCAATGCCAGGTCAGGACGTTTTTGTGCAGTCAGGCCTTTTAAGCTGATAAGGACTGGGTTTTTAATGTTGTGCTATATAACTTTTAATGGTTTGTATTTTTAACATGTTATATTTTAATTTATAACTGTTTTAACTCTTTAAATTGTTTAATTTTATTTTTAATTTCATATTTATATATTTTAATATTGTTGTATTATTTTTAAAGTGTATTGTTTTATACTTGTCGTTCGCCGCCCTGAGTCCTTATATTGGGAGAAAGGTGGGATATAAGAAAATAATAATAATAATAATAATAATAATAATAATAATAATAATAATCAGAACATTATTCTGCACAATTAAATCACTCATCCTTCCTCCCTTCCCATTCCCAACCAAGAAGTATAGCTTGCAAAGATCAATAGTAGAGCACAGGTTTTGAATTCAGGAGTCAGGTTCCCAAATACATTCTGTGGTATCCTCAGTTTTCATGATCAAGTATCTAACAAGCCCATTCTTCTGTGCATCCATCTTACATTAGCTGCATAATATAAAGGAGGTGGAAGGAGGAGAAGGATAAACCAAAAGAGAAGGAAATAGGTTTGATTATTAATTTTTCAGTAGCTCAGCACTGTGTAATACACTACTAAACTGAAGGCCTAAGCCAGGTGTAGGCAACCTTTCCCCTTTAAGGGCTGAGGGACTTCAGCTCCCAGAATCCCAGGAGCTATTTATTGGCCAACATGGGACTATTGGCCATCATGGCTGAGGCTTCTGGGAGCTGAAGTCCCTCGGCCCTTAAAGGGGAAAGGTTGCCTACCCCTGGCCTAAGCAGACTGCCAGAAATAGTGCACATTAAATTGAGGCACTGCCCTGGCTCAGTGCTAGGGAATCATGGGAACTGTATTTTTTTCTGGGACATTGAGCCTTCTCTGTGAGAGAGCTCTGGTGCCACAATAAATTACAGTTCCCATGATTCCCTAGCACTGAGCCAGGGCAGTGTCTCAATTTAATGTGCACTATTTCTGGCAGTCTGCTTAGGCCCTAAATAATGGCAAAAGGGTTTGCTCCTCCAACTCTAGGATTTCTTCTCCAGAGGCAGTAGGCCTTCCTGTTTTACTGAATGTGACAGAAGGAAAGACACCCACTAAATGAACTTGAAGAAATTCTATTATCCTATTTCATTAACTAAAGCATACTTTTTAAACTTTGATGTCAATATAGAAAGTTATGGAAAATCCCTAGAAAAATTAATTAATCAATAATTGAATAAGTTAATTCCAAGGTCTGGTAGTCACCATATGAAATGCAGAAATACAGGCTGACTGTTGAACATAAAGAAAACAAACAAAATGACCATGGAGAACTTACACAAATTCAAACTAGCCAATGAGGGAATAGAAATAGTAAAAGAGTTCTCATATCTGGGATCAAACATTTATAGAGATAGGGACTGCAGCCAGGAAATCAGAAGATTAAGAACGGGGAGGGCAGCTGTGAAAGAACTAGAAAAGGTCCTAAAATGAATAGAGATACAACTGAGCACAAAAGTTAGAATCATATAAGCTACTGTATTCCCTATTACCATGTATGAATGTGATAGCTCGACAGTTAAGAAAGAAGATAGGAAGAAATCAATTCATTTGAGATATGGTGCTGGAGAGTGGAGGAACTCTCTGTACTTCCGTTGTCATGGACTGATTATCTGGTAGGGTTTAGACTCACTGGGACTCAGAGCCTCTGCAGGGGTGGGGGGCCGATTAAGATTGAATTTTTATTTTATCTGTGAGCTCCCTTGGGTCCCTTTGTAGAGAAAGGTGGCAGATAAATGAAACAAACAAACAAATAAATAAGAGTGCCGAGGGACAGCAGAGGAAGGCCACATGCTAGATGGATGAATTCTGTTAAAGAGATCATGAGTATGACTTTGCAGGAGCTGGACAGAGCAGTGGAGGATGGGGGCTTGGAGATGTCTCATCCATAGGGTCGCCATGGGTTGAGATTGACGCAAAGGCAATTAACAACAACAAACAAAAATAGCTTTTGTGATTTTTCCTTGATATCTAGAAACTACTTGCTGTGCCATCTTGTGTATAGCTACTCAAGTTGTATTAAGTTAGATGGGACTTACTCTTAAATTAGTTGTATACGATTGCAACTTTAGTTTATTTATGCTCAGGTTGTTCAGAAATTCCACAAAAGGCATACATATAAATGACTAACTGCCCATTCATTTGCTGTTGTTTTCACTGCTTTCACTATTTGTATTGGCTAGGAACCTAAGAGAAGTTAATTTAAGCAACATCACAGAATTAGTGTTTCCTTTTTCTTCCCACACCCTTCCCCTACAAACACCCTGTGTCCCATCCCACATTGCTTAGGACTGACTGCTAACTCTTCAAATAGGCTTAAGGGAAGTGCACAGGAAACTTATTAGGGAAGGAGAGGGTATTAAACTTTCCTTTCATGAAATTCCTCAAATTAATTTATATTGGATTTCAAGCTATAACTATCATTTTAGCCTGTTATTATTTCAGAATATAATAGAGGATGTAATCATTTTTAAAAATTGTGAGTGAAAAAGGCAGTAGTCCTTCAAGCTATACATGTTCTTTCAGAGCAAGCAAAAACATGGTACAGATTACATTAGGCATACTGTACTAGCATATCCCCAGGCAGCAGAAAGGGGAGAAGATATCACATGAGAATAATCCTACAACTAAACTGTGATTATACTGTCTTTGCTCAGATATATCTTATCAAAAGCTCTTTATCATATATAAGAGAGTCATTATTTATATTCAGTACAAAACAAGTGAAGTGAAAAAAGTGGATTAAATATTTGAGCACCTAAAAATGAAGCTGTGTGCTTTGTCTAAGAAAACAGTTAAATTGCCTCTTCTTTACACTATTTTTGAAGAACTGTGTATATTCTACAGTTGAATGTATAGGTAAATGTGTAGCATACAGAGTGGCATGTAGTGATAATTTGTTTCTTTTGCCTTTGTGCTGTTTCAGTTTGGGTCTGTGATACTGCTTCTTGAAACTAAGGTCCAAAACACACTGTGGAAGTAATCCAGTTTGAGACTGCTTTAACTGCCCTAGTTCAATGCTAGGGAATCATGGGGACTGCAGTTTATTGTTGCACCAAAGGTCTCTAACAGAGAAGGTTAAATGTCTCACAAAACTACAGTTCCCAGAATTCCCTAGCATTGAGCCAAGGCAGTTAAATTGGTCTCAAACAGGATTATTTCTGCAGTGTGCTTTAGACCTAACTTTGGCATTATTAAAATACCAAGAACAACCAAATGTTTAATCTTGAGCTTTAAAAACATTTTGTAAAAATAATGTTCATTTTAGATTATTAGATTAGAAATTCTACAGGTATTGTCTGACTTAAAAACATCATTCTAAGCATTCCATGCACAGCTTTAGATTTTTTAATTTTTTTTGTTTGGCATTTTAAGATTATTCTTTCTCAGCTGGGAACCAGCTATCCCTTTTTTTAGTGGCAGCACAATCCTAACATATTTGTTTGGACATGAATCCTGTTTGTCCAATCCACATGACATAATAAGTCAGGAAAAGCTGAAATTGTTCATTGGTTACAAGCAGTGTGTTACTTCACCTTGCTTGATAGCTTTCTCTTAAAGCAAAGCCCAGCAATCTCTTTTACTTTAGAATCCATTGTGGATCTCATCTCTGGTTTGTTGGAAAAGAAACAAACTAGAGTGGATCCTGCCTAAAGTTCATACCCACAGTATAGATCAGGGGTGGGAACTGTGTGATTTTTCAAGTGTTGGAGTAGAATTCCAAGCAATTCCAACTAACTTAATTAGTGGCAATAATGCTGGGAGTTTCACTTAAAGAAAATCTTGAGGAGTACACAAAATAAATCCTGACCTACCATATTGTATGGCAGTAGCCATTGTATTTCAGTGAGCCTAACAAATCTGTTTAAGATTGCCTCCTGAATGAGTGTTTTTCTGCAGTTTGGGTCTGATCTCTGACATTTAAGAATACCTTATTTTCCTGCGTATAAGACTACTTTTTAACCTGAAAAATCTGTGGTTAAAGTGGGGGGGTCGTCTTATACGCCGGGTATAAGGATAAGGAGGATAGAGGTGCTAAAAGTCTATATTTTGACTGGGAAAAATGGGGGGTCGTCTTATACGCCAGGTCGTCTTGTACGCCGGAAAATACTGTAGTTGTTATGAAGTGGAATGAAATAATTGTACTTTTTGTACAAATATACCAAGGAAAGCTGGATATGAAAATTGGTGGGCAGAAGCGTGCCATGATGTAATATGCATTTATTGGAAGCAAAATGTATTGTTTCAAACAGAATTTGCTTTCACAAATATATGATGCACCCTACATTTAAAGAGACTCTAATTATTCTAAATTATATACATGGGAGGGGGATCTGAGTTGGTGGTTAGCTTGGTGGAGTACCACCAGACAATTAGAAAAAGATTTATGATAAATACTAAGGCAAAAAAGAGGGGAATAATAATACTTGTTTACCAGGAAGTTAACACTACTAAATTAAAATCTGAAAATGCAATTGGATTTGAAAATGAATCAGGAAAATGTTTGGCATACAAGTTGAGAAAAAGGAAAGAAAGTGATATTAAAGATACAAGAAGGAAACACTCTAATAACAGATATGGTAAATATACAGGGATGCAGTGGCTCCAGTGGTTAAGATGCTGACTCTGTTGATTGCAAGATCGGCAGGTTGGCAGTTCGACGCTGCATGATGAGGTGAGCTCCTGTCACTAGTCCCAGCTTCTGCCAACTTAGCAGTTTGAAAGCATGCAAATGCAAGTAGATAAATAGGTATCACTTTGGTGGGAAGGTAAACAGCGCTCTGCAATCATGCTGGCCACATGATCACAGAGTAGTCTCTGACAACGCTGGCTCTTCGGCTTAGTAACAGAGATGAGCACCACCCCCTGTGGTCAGACACTACTTGGCAACCTTGTCAACAGGGAATACCTTTACCTTTAAATATACAAAAGGAATTTCATCATTTTTTTCTTTTTTTATATAAATTCCAAGATATTTATTTGGAGAAAGTGTTTTGTTTTGTTTTGTTTTACATTGACTTTAAATTCTACAGGTATTGTCTGAATTAGAAACATCATTCTAAGCAATCCATTCATTTTTATCAGAGAAATTCTCTGCAGCAATGACAAATTCAATTTCTCCCATCTTTTAACATGTCCTGCTTAATTTAATTCCATGTCTTAACATAAAAACAGACATATCAAAAGTGTATCAAAATGTGTAGCTTAAAATGTAGCATGTAATAATATGCAAGCCCCATTCTTAACATTAAACAAACCAGTTTGGGGAGAAAAACTTTAAAATGTTGCAGACCTTTTATTCGTTAGCAGCTTTAAAACAAATTCTTTTTAATTTTCAATAATTATATAGATGTTTTTCTTCATGTAATGTTGCATGTGTCACTTGCTTTCCTCCAACCTTGAACAGAATTCAGCAAATTGAAGATTTCATATTAAAGACTAAACATTATTAATGTTACAGTCTGCTGTACCTACAGAATGCTGTTATTGCATCAAAATGACTTCTTTCTGCACTCTGATTTTATGATGTAGTTAAATGATGAATTCTGAAAAATGCTAGAAGGGCAAAGTAGATTTGATCTGAAATAATTACTATATCTTTTTAAATGTGTGACAGTTTCGTCTCCAATCATGTCAGTTTCTCTTTACCTGCTGCTTTTTGCGATACACAGGCCTGAGAATGTTGGTAGAAAGGGATCAGAAGAAGTGTGTGATTATCTGTCTGTTGCACAGTTAGGGTTTTGGCACAGTGTTGTTACAGGTGCTGTGACAATTCTTTGCTTAAGGGGTTTGGTACTTGAATTGCCTTTATTTATGGTTAAGATTATGCTTTTA
>JAIPUX010001232.1:97151346-97169054 GCA_020142125.1 Phrynosoma platyrhinos | reverse complement strand
TCCTTCTAATTTGGTGTCATCTGCAAATTTGATAACTATGCCCCCAATTCCTTGACAGAATTCCTTTCTTTTATGTATGATTTTAAAATAAATTATTGGAAATAATTTCCAGGGTGTTTTCCTGAAAACTGCATAATATGCAAGGAAAAAGAAGGAAAAGCAAGGCAGGCAGCAGATGTTTTCAAGCTTTGCTTTCTCAGATTGATTTTTGGAGCAATGTGTGCATAGCTTTATCCAAAAATAGCTGATTCTGAAATACAACATTCTGTAATTGTCAATGTACTAAAAAAAATCTACTAATAAGAGTCAAACTTATAGTGACCTTTACACTGTTGCTCTGCCTCCAAATGTTGCAAGGATTAAATGAGTTTTTTGTTAACTGCTTGTGCCTTTTGTATAGTTGCCAAGTCATACCAGCTTTCTGGCAACTTAGTAGGCCTTTGCCTTTCTCTTTGCTTAGAAAACAGAGCCTTTAGTGGTGAATCTCGGCAGTTGGCAATATAAAGCATCTTTCTTTTCTAGCAGATGCAAGTAGTAACAGAGTTAAAAACTGAGCAAGATCCAAACTGTTTGGAAACAGATGCAGGAGGATTGAGTCCTTCTCCAGTTGAGTCTCAGACACCGATGGATGCGGACAAGCAGGCAATTTACAGGTAGCAGTGTTGACAGAATGAATTATTAAAGTATTAAAAGACATTGTTCTCTTTAGATGCTAGAATGGATATTCTCAAACTGGGGTGCTGCCTCTAATGGTAGTGGAGGCACACAGGCAACACCTGGACAAATGGTTATACAGAGTTTTGGGAAGGATAAGATTCTGAAATAGATGCAGCCTTTCTCCCAATATCAGGCAGAGCACGGTGAGATCAATGCCATCTAGAAGATCCTCACTGATTCCAATTTGATTTAGGGGTAGAAATGCTCTTTGATGTATTGTCATCTTAGCCTGACTTGGAAATAACCTGTTTTGTTCTAATGGGTTTTCATAAGAGGTTTTTCACTGAGTTTGTTCCTAGTCCAGTTTGTCACACACAGATACAGCAGTGTCTGAGGACTTCTGCACTTTCTTTTGCAAGACAAGATGGTTAGTGCTGGAGCAGGGACACCCAAAAAAAATAGACCAAGATGGCCTATCAAAAGTCTGTGAAACCCTGAAGTAGAGTAAAACCAAGTATCTTATCAGGAACTTTAAAAATCTTACAGTTCTCTATTTCTTCTGGGGTGGCTAAGATTATATTCAGAATTTTCTTTACATGTATAAGACTGCAAAATTCTGCAGACTTACAAGTCAGTTATCCTTACTGAAGACAGTAGTGCTTAACATCTGAGAGAGCAAGCATAGGACTGCTGAAATTTCCAGCAACTTCAACAAGGTTTGAATGTTTTAGTACTTGTAAGAAGTAGAGCAAGTAAGAAGGATTATATAGTGTATTTATTATTAATCCTTAGTGAGCTTGTTGCTAACTTTTGTTTATTTTATTTTATGTGTGTATGAAATGTTTATTGTTTTCATCATAAATGGACTTACATACAGAAATGTCCACAGTCTTAAAGTTTGCTTGTCTTTTCTGTTTTATTTGCAGACATCCACTTTTCCCCTTATTAGCACTGTTATTTGAAAAATGTGAACAATCTACACAGGGATCAGAAGGCACAACATCTGCAAGTTTTGATGTAGATATTGAAAACTTTGTTAGGAAGCAGGAGAAGGAAGGAAAACCCTTTTTTTGTGAAGATCCCGAAACAGATAATTTAGTAAGTTAACTACTAAAGCATTTTAACAGTATAAAATTCCTGTACTAATACAATATTCCCAACGTAATACTAAATTTCTTAAGTGATTCAGGAGAAAATAAGGCACATACTGGTTTTTGTTTCTTTGGGGAATTAATTAAATCTGGCTATTTAGAAAAAATATATACATATATTCAGATTAGCAAACCTGAACTGCTGAACTTCAGATGAAAAAATATTGCTTGGAAATGAGGGATTATTTCAGACCCCAAGCATGCTGCCCAGTACTCTGCTGGTGTTATTGCAGAACCTGATTTTTTGTCTTTCCTTTTAAATATTTCTTTTAAAATACTCAGGAGGCCTCTGATATTTTCCAAAAGATGACTAAATAAGAACACAAGACCTGTGTCTGATCAAAGAAATTCCCATCTAGTCCAGCATTCTGTTCCCACAGTGGCCAGTCAGATATTTGTGGGAAGACCACAGGCAGGATATAGGTGCAATAATGCTCTGTTCACATTCCCTAGAGGTGGTATTAAAAGGGATAATACCTCTGGATACTGGAGGAGATGTTTTGCCATTGCTACTTGTAGCAATTGTTCGCGTCATTTTCTATAAATTTGTTTAACCCCCCTTTAAAGCTGTCCCAAATTTGTGGCCATCAGTAAATCTTGTGGTAGCAAATTACATAGTTTAATTTTGCTCTTTGTGAAGAAGAACTCCTCTCACTGTTCAACTTCATCTGTAATTACTCTTTGTTCCGGTGCTTGTTTGTCTGTTTTAAAAAGGATAATAGATGTTGCAAATTCATCATTTGTTTAAAGTCCTTTAAGAATTATGTCATCTTTCAATATGATTTACAGAAGAGTATGGGATGTGTATATCCATTAAAAATAGGGTTTTGGAGTGCCTCAGAATTGTGCCTTTAAAAAAATGTTGTGAGCTTTGGATAAATGTTACAGGATTTGGGAAGCCCCAAAAGTTTGGCAATTCACATAGCCCTGAAGCCTTACTTTCCCCAGCTGCTGCTTTAATAGAAAATTAAATATCAGGAATCAGCTGTATTCACATAATATTAAAATTAGGACATAAGCATCTGCCAAAGGTCAAAATCAAGATACATATTTTAAGATTTTCATAGAGGTCTATATATATGTAGTTGTTTGAGTTACAGAGTCTTTAGAGGCCTTTCTTAAGGTGCCTCTGCCTTTTAAATCAAGGTGGGTAACATTTCACCTGCAGATTGCATGTAACATTCCTGGTTGTGAAACAGGGCTCCCCTAGGCCTAAAACAGGCCAAGAACCCTCTCAGAAGATTTCACATTTATCCCCAACTGCATCTACAGGGTATAGAGGGCTTTTTCTTTGAACTTTTAAAACATATTTTGGGGGAAAACCAGCTCAAATGTTTATAAAAGCAACTATTTGTACTTAACACAGAGAAAATAACATGTGCAGGTGCTTGTCACCATTTTTAAAAAAACTTTTGTCTCAGAGTCTTTTCTGTTTTCCCTCTTTTAGATGGTAAAGGCAATTCAGGTTCTACGAATTCATCTGCTTGAGTTAGAAAAAGTTAATGAGCTCTGTAAGGATTTCTGTAGTCGCTATATTGCATGTCTGAAAACTAAAATGAACAGTGAAACTCTGCTTAGTGGAGAATCCGGGAGTCCATATTCACCTGTACAGCCCCAGGTATCTTTCACTTTGAATGAATTGTATTTTCTTTATTTCTTTTATACCTACCCTCCCCAAAGTCTCAGGATAAGTAAGAGTAGACTTTTTAGCAATATAAATTTTGTTGTTGTTGTGTGCTTTCAAGTCATTTCTGATTTATGGCAACCCTACGGTGACCCTCTCATGGGATTTTATCGGCAGGTTTTGTTCAGAGGAAGTTTGCCATTACTTCCACTGAGATTGAGAGCATGTGACTTGTCCAAGGTCACCCAGTGGGGTTCATGGCTGAAGTGGGAATTGAACCCTGGTCTTCGAAGTCGCAGTCCAACACTGAAACCACTATGTCACAAAATACTGTGTTAATATTTTGGTTAAATTTGTAAACCATGCAATTTACAAATAGATGATCTGTGACTGGCAAACTAGCAGGTTTTAAGACTTTGTGATTTTGTTAAGGTTACCAACTCTCCCTTGTGAAGTTTCTTATTGATCAGGAACATGGAAATGTAATTTCTTAAAGAATGACCATAATTTGTCAACTCTTTGTCTGCAGTCCAGCAACTTTAAACATGATAAAGATAGCTTGGATTTGCTGGAGCAGCTGTCTTCATGGAAAGAGTCACCAGAAAATGTGAGCAGTAGAGCAAAATTGACACAATTATCATTGCACCTCTTTGGCACTATCTCCTTAGCCTAATTTTGGGGTTGGCTTTGTTCATCTCATTATAGATAAATGACCCTATCAAAGCAAAGGGTGATCTATATGCAGAAGTAGGGTTCTGTGATTGCTCCCTATCACATACACAAAACCAAGCTATGAAGCCCCTTGTTTCCAGCATTCTGGACTTGATGTTCATCAAGGCACATAAGAAAGATCAAGATCAAAGATCCACATGGAAAATAATGGCTTATGTGTCTGCTGCTCACTTATGGAATGCCTCCTCTCCTGGCCACCTTGTTCAGAGAAAAGAAGGTTTAAGAATATACAAAACTGTGCCTTATATAATTTAGCCATTGTTCCATTTTTCTCGGTATTGATTGGTTTAGACGGCAAAGGCTATTAAAAATCTCAGACACTGGTCTAGATGACAAAGGCTATTAAAGGTCACAGGTACTGCTTCCAGAGATCTTTTAATGGGATATGCTGGAAATTAAACTTCAGACTTTATAGAAAGTATGTGCTCTTCCACTGAACTGTGGGGCCTCTTTCTGAATGTGCTGTTTGTAATACTTGAAACCCAACTATCATATGTATTGGTTGGTTGACTATTGTTTGATATAAGTATTGCTATAATGTCAGAGCACATGCTTTCAATGCATGAGAAGATGGCTATGTTTGCCATCCTCATACTCTGAGACCTCTCATAGAAGCCAGTTAAGTAAAATGCCCACTAGTTGTATAGTATAATCAAAGTAAACAGTGAATAGTATTAAAATATTGGAATATGCTTTTAGAAACATAATACAGGATTTGTTCAGTCTATTTCATTACACCCTTCATGCCAGCCCCATGTCAGTGTACTAATTGTAAATTGCATTGCTGTCATCCATCCATTTGATTTATCAGTGTTTAGATAAAACCTTAGTAATTCAGTAAATGTTTTAAAGAAGGTATGAAATCATCTTTAAATTTCAAATTAGAGATGGTTTTGAAATATAAACCAATTTAATCGAGAATTAATGCTATTAACTTTAGGATTAAAGTTAGGCTAGTATTTCTCTCTTAACAATATACTTCTAAAAAAATTGTGGTTTCCTAATGTTTTATTTAAAGTGCAATGCTCTGAACTAAGCCCCATTGAATTCAATGATACTTACTTTCGGATAAGTATATATAGTTTTAGCCTTGATCTTTCTTAATTATCCCATTTATTTTATTTTATTTTATTTTGTTGGAAACTCTCGATATTGCTAAGTTACTCTTAAGGGCTTGTCTGCACAGGCCAAATAAAATGGTCTCACCTCATTTTCACTGTGAGATATCCACATGATGCACAGGGCAATTCAGGCCAAATCTGGGCCTTTCCAATGCCTCAGGGCTTTAATCTGGAGAAATAAAAGTGGCAATTTACTCCGGGTTTCCATGGAAAACCCAGATATTTGCATGTATGTGAGGATTCCATAGCGATGTTAGTGTGGGGTGGAGGTAGGAGGAGTATTAGGTTGGTGGGACTGATTGTTTCCGGCAAGCCTGGTGCATGTGTCACCATGTTTTATGTCCAGCCATGAAATCACTGGTGAGGGGGTAGATTGGGCTACCCACTTCCTCTTCCCCTCCCTGACCAGTGAGTAGTGAAGGCAACCAGATGAAAGGTAGTGAAGAGGTAGGACAATCAGATGAAAGTGTGTGTGTGTGTGTGTGTATACAGTGACCAGATGAAAGGGATGTGTGGATATAGCAATCGGAGGAATGGGGGTGAGGGGATAAGATGATCAGATGAAAGAGGTGTGTGGATACAGTGACAGAGGAAAGGAGGCATAGATACAGCAATCGGGAAAGGGAGTGGGAGGGGAGCAAATTCACTCTGAGCGAGTGAATAAGTGAATGAGGAAGTGATTCATCCCACCCCACATATTTGCTTGTGCTTTCCCCCCCTCACTCCATTTCCTATGATCACTGTATTCACCCCACCCCTTCCTCTGATCAGTGTATCCACACACACCTGTGGATACTGATAATCTCACCCCCTTTCCTCTGCTCAGTGTTCCTGCTCACGGGGAGGAAGAGGGAGGGGTAGCCCAATCAGATCCCTCGCTGCTGGTCTCATGGCTGCACATGTTCATAAATAAAAGAGAAACAGAATACACATTTATTCATTTATTTCTCCATTGTGTGTGTGTGTCATTTCTTCCCTCCCTCACTGGGGTGGCAAAGGGGGGGGGAAGGGGTTAGATCAGGGGTAGGCAACCTTTCCCCTTTAAGGGCCGAGGGACTTCAGCTCCCAGAAGCCTCAGCCATGTTGACCAATAGCTCCTGGGATTCTGTGAACTGAAGTCCCTCAGCCCTTAAAGGGGAAAGGTTGCCTACCCCTGTTACAGACTGACAGGTGAACACTAAGGGCTATTGGCTGCTGGGTTGAGGCATGCTGGGAAGGCAGAAAACAGTAAGTTTGTCACAGGAAAATATGTGGCTAGTTGTGACAATGTCTCTTTGAAGTGCCTTGTGAGTGTGGACTTAACTGGGTCGCTGCAGGGTCCCTGGAGACCATAAAAATGCAAGGTGAGGCCAATTTTTTTTTGGTCAATGTAGAGGTGCCCTAAGAGAACCAGTCCTAAATAATGAATTCATTGGCAACCTTTCACACTAATACTGCCCCTTTGATTCTGATAGGATGACTTATGATCCAGAATTTACATATCTCTCCTGTACTTCTTTTGAATGGTTCAGTATGAGAAAGAGAACCAGCATTTGGAAAGCAAGATATAAATACAACATATTGTGAAACCAAAA
Organism: Phrynosoma platyrhinos; assembly: GCA_020142125.1. NCBI lineage: Eukaryota > Metazoa > Chordata > Lepidosauria > Squamata > Phrynosomatidae > Phrynosoma > Phrynosoma platyrhinos. Next base: position 97,162,195 of record JAIPUX010001232.1, on the reverse strand, counting down.
TTTCTAGGCTATTCAGTTCTTGCATTGAATTTCATTCTCATGTGAACTTCATTATTGTTTTGGAACATTTTGATTGTAGTGATGACTTCCTCATCTCCATCATCATCATTGTTGTGCAGTTCATTTATTATAATTCTTTTTTAAAAAAACTGTTGCAAGTAAAATGACAGGTAATTCTTGACATTTTTTACTATTTCTAGCCAATTCAAAGTGCCATCACAGGTACACTAAGTCCCCAGGGGATTATGGTACCTGCATCAGCATTGCAGCAGGGAAATGTTACTATGGCAACTGTTTCAGGTAGGATGTACCAAACAAAAATCCAAACGTTGTACTTCATTATAGAAGCATTTAGTGACTGTTGAGAAAGTTGCTGAGGATATGAATTCTAGACGTGGATTTGTTCAATGGACATACTACAATGTTCTGCCAATGTAGACAGAATAATTTTCAATTTAAAACAATAGCAAATGAGCAAATAGATATGGCAAAAGGGGGGGCTGGGTTGGGGGGAAGCAAATTAGATACAACTTTTTATTTAGTTGACTAAGCCGAATAGCCACCTGAGGAGCTTAATGGTAGTTGGTTCAAGCTGAATGGGCCTTGCTGTCTTATCTCCCACAGTTACTGGCAGAAACAGCAGATGCTTGTGGAAATGTTGTTATTTAAAATTATTTAAAATTTAAATTATTATTTAGCTTAGTAATTCCCAGATGTGCAATGAAGGTATTGTCATCTATATAATAATGGCTTAGTATGTATTTATTTAGGTAATGTGTGTATTTATTCTGGAAAAATAAAATATTTGTACTATTGCTAAAAAAATTTAGAAGTCTTCATCATAATCTTGGAAACTAGCTAGATCTCTTCTAACAGGAAACAGACTCTTTTGTGAAAAACTGTTTGCCTTAAGGCAGAGTGTAGCCATCATTTTTTTTTTAAATGTGGTTCTTCAAAGCCTTTATGCTATATTATATAGGATGATGTGATCTAGTGGAAATAAAGTTAAATCAAGTACAATTGTGCAAAATTTCTAAGAACCATTGACAAGGCAATATATTTGATTTTTGTGATATTAATCTAAAATACCGTGTGGTTAAAAATGTTCTCAGATGGAATTTTTATTTCTCATAATCAGTATAAAGGTCTAGTGAAGTAAAAATGTTCAAAATACTTGTGTACTATTTTCAATATTTTAAAAAATGATGTTTATATGTTGTCCCTAGATCTCTTGCTTACTCTTGTATTCTTTAAGGTGGGGCAGTATATCAGCCGGTGGCTGTGGTCACACCTCAAGGTCAAGTAGTAACACAAGCATTGTCACCTGGAACAATCAGGATCCAGAATTCACAGGTTTGTTCTAAAAACTTTATAGAATTGTTTAATACAGGAAACAGTATGTTAGTAGCAAGATGTAAAAATGATGCACTGATATTAAGACATGCATAACATGTATTTAAACTGACAAAATACAGTTTGGATCTTGAGAAGCACAAGTGGACAGAGGGCTGAGGCAGACTGGCCAAAAGGGCCGGTCTGGGGGTGGAGTTGGGGTGGAGCGAGTGCATGCCAGCCACCCTATGCCGCTGTCACACCACACACCTGACCGCATGGCGTGTGGCATCAGGGCACTCCATTGGCACAGCATCTAGACACACTGTGCCAAAGGGGTGCAAAAGAGCCACAGTGGTGGCACTAATGGTGGCTTTTTGCTGCCCTCAAAAGGAGTGGCATTTGCCAGCTCTTTTTGGAGCAGCAAAAAGCTGGATCAGGGCCATGGCATGTGGTTGCCACAGCCCCGATCCGGCTCTCCCAGGAGTGGCACAGAGCCACCCCTTAGGGGCCGTCTGCATCGGCCCAGAGTCTTTTGGGAAAAATGATCTCCCCATATATTAGACCTTGTCTGGTTTTGGAAGCTAAGCAGGTTTGGGACTAGTTGTCACTTGAAACTGAGACTAATAAGTACTACCAGGAATTTCCCAACATGGCTAGAAAAGAATCCTGCCTAAAAACCTGGAGATTTGCAGTCAGAGTTGCCTGTACAGGACTAGTTGGACCAGTGATCTGATTAGGCAGCTTTTTATGATCCTCACCAATGCCACCCCCACCCCCTAACCTTACACAAGAAGTTCTTTGAGGGCCCCCCAAAATGATGTTGAATGAGGGGTCCTGGAGGCTGCTGGAGGCAGCCAGAATCGACCAAAATGAAGTGAAGGCATTTTGTGTAAGCAAAGAACTGCTTGTGTAAGGTGCTACCATCCCAGTATTATCTAATTTCCCTTTCAGCAGTCTCCAGCACTCCATTCCAGACAATTGCCAGATCTGCAGGACGGAGTTCTCAGGGGAGCTGAGGCAGTAATAGAAAAGAAGTGGTCAGACATCAGGGAAGAAAACAGTGGTGGGCGGAGCTATATCTTTGATCTAAATATCATTTCCTAATATTCCATCTCAAGTGACCAGGCATGAGAACCTTGACTGTACAGGAAAAAAATAAAAGGACTATCACCTGAGGTATCATTGAGATGAAAATGGTAGTACCTGCCCTAGATAACTGAAATAGAAGAAAAGTAGACTTTCTTTCTTTGGCTTGGAGGAGCAAATAGTGCCTATATGTTCCTAAAGAGAAAGATAAAATGCTATGTTGTACTTGTTTGATGAAAGCAAAGTTTGACTTCTGTTCGTTATATCTGATAGTCTGATGCCATGATTTTTTGTGGCTCGTGTTATACTCAATAGATGAAAGAAAATGAGCTGCACTCCCTGACTCAGGCAGAGAAAGTGTGCTTATTGTTACAAATCCTGGGATAATCTTAGGTCTCTGCTAACATTGTGCGTGACTACATGCCTTTACTTTTCCTCACAGAAGTGAAAGGCTATTGTTCATTCTCAAAGGTGAAAACTAAATGTTGAGTTTTGGGACAACATTGCAGTGCGGGGGGGGAGTTTCCACCAGTCTCTGCTGTGCAGCATGACCATCACCAACAGGGACTGCACTAGGGTGAGAATTCATCTTGCTATCCTGAACACAGTTTCAGGGTTGTAAAAGAGGAGTAACATGTCTCTGCCAAATTGATATAGGCATTTCAGTTAATGGTTTATGGATAATATGCTTAAATGCTCCCCTGTGTATAAAGACCCCTCCACATAGAGTGGGAGAGCTAACTTAGAACTGGCATGCTAATTATATGTGGACAAGAAGTTGTATTTTGACATTGGTGCATGCTGTTTGTTATATGCAGTCTGAAATGGTAAATGGTCAGAATACAACATAGCAAGATTGCTGCTTGCAACAAAACACTTGTTCTCTCCTTGCGATCATTTAGATTTTTCCACATAAAATTATTTCTGTGGAACGTTAAAACCTGGGATTAAGTTGCTTTAGTAACTGTGCTACTTTTCAATCTGTGTGCAGCTCCAGTTACAATTAAATCAAGATTTAAGCATCTTGCATCAAGATGATGGGTCATCAAAAAATAAAAGGGGAGTTCTCCCAAAGCAAGCTACAAATGTGATGAGGTCTTGGCTTTTCCAGCACATAGGGGTAAGGCTTAATTATAGTATTTGCAAATAATTTATGTTCTGAGCATTTTTGTTGGTTTATTTTTATTTGCTGCACAAGAAATTAAAATGTTTTGGCCATAACATGAAGACTTTTTTTTTTTTAGAAAAATGGTTTCTATAAAAATATTCAGAATCTATAAAGTCAGTATTTAATCAAGCCTAAATTAAGTAGGTGTTTGTTATATATACTTATGCATTTCTTAGTACTAGCTTAATTTTTTATTCATTTATTATGCTGTGTGAATAATTTTTTTAAAATCATGTGCTTTCTTGATCAGTAACCTTTTGAGTAGCTGTATTTAAGTCTTGGTCAATAGAACAGTTCCTAGGCGGATGGAAGATATTGATTGTAAAAAACTGGAGGGTGATGTTTGTGTAGATGCTGGATTTTTTTGTGCAGATTGCCTCAATTATGCTAGAAAATTTGTTAGGTTGGGGGGGCTGATTCCCAAACCTGGACCCCACGTTGGCTATGCTGGCCGGAGCTGCTGAGAGTTGAAGATGACAGATCTGGGGAGTCAATTTAGGACCCACTGGGTCAGGTTATTACATGCAGTCTTTGATGGCTATATGAAAATCAGCTTATTAATGACTTGAAAGGTCAGTCAAATATTGTCACAGGTTTTCTATTTCATATACACATATGCAGTATGTACATAAATATTCATAAATTCAGTTCATAGGTTGTATGCTCTTGTTGCTGGAGGAGTACTTAACTCCTTCTTATGCCCATAGTTGTTATTATTCTTAATGAAATTTATTATGGAAACAGTATTGTACTGCCTGGGAAGATATGTAATTCAGTGTTGGATTCTTCATTTTGAAAGGGATTGAGCAATATAAATAAGATGTTTTCAGTACAGGTGATGTCATCTAACAAAATTAAAATAGGTAGAACTGTCTCGTTGACACAGTGTAGGTCTAAATGCAATGCTGGGCTAGTGGTTACAATCCAGCTTTTCTTCTGTTCTTCCTCCTACACCCTCTGTACCACCCAAATACTTCAGGGAGTCCCCACTTTTCAACACCCTGTTATCTGATGACTCAGTCTTTCGACGCTTTACAATTAAGGACAAGTTCCATTACTTGGACAAGGAGTCCACTCTTAGTCAGTTCTTGCCTACAGAGGCTTGCTTGAGATCAACCGTGCACATGTGTTCTGCTTGCAAAGCAAGCTGAGGAGGGGAAGGGCAAGACACCAAGCCAACTGAGACTTTGCAAGCAGTGTGCATGGGCAGTCCCAAGCAAGTCACTGTAATTCCCTCATATTACCCGCATGGTTCTGCTTTTCGACAGTTCAAGTTCCAGACACTGCTGCAGTCCCTAACCAGTCAGATAAATGGGGACTTCCTGTAATTCGAAGTGTTTTCCCAACATCCAGGGCAGTAGGAGTACATGGAGAACTGCAGTGGGAAGGGACAGGGGAATGGCCCCCACTTTTGGTTCTGCTAGATTTCTCTGTTGCATCTGTGGAAATCTATGACTGGATTTTTTTTCAATGGAAAAAAAGTTACTGTATTGATTTTCCTTTGTTAGATGTTTTCATACTGTATCTTGTTGAGGCTGCTTTCATTTCTATTTCTAAATTCTAAAAAATCAACATATTACTGTTTACTGTATCTAAAACAACATCTTGAAGCATTAATTATAAGTCATTGATGTTACTATGATTAGGAAATTATAGTCATATTCCATATGCTGTTTGTCCTGTAGTTCTGCAGTCTTAAAATATATAACAATTTTAGTTAGCACTGCAAGTTATTTTATTCTTTTCTTATGACACAGTATAATGAATCTAGTTTTATCACATGGTAGACTTACCAAAGATCACATTGTCTAGTAAGAATTCTGGCAGCTATGTGGATATATACTTGTATATATATTTCTCAGTTGGACATGGTTTGATAGAGACTTGTTTTTAGAAGTCAAGTTATTAAAGTGTTAAAGTAAAAAACAAAACAAATCTTCATTTAGTAGATGATTAATAGATTATTGTTATCATCTAAAATTTTGTCATTTTAAAGCCCTTTATGGATTAATTTTATTTCTGTGATCTCTCTGCAGTCTCATTTATCAGATCTGTGTCTGCAAAGAATTAGTTTTAAAACAATCTTGAGATGGCACTCGCCCACTTTTTCCAGAAGGGTCATTTTGTGTTACTGCTGTTAGAGGGATAAGCACTTGATAGATTATTGTCTATTTCTTCAACTCCTGTACCAAAGATTTTAATGAAATTCATTTTAGATAGCTGCTAATTATTAATTGGGGGATTTTATTGAGAATGGCACTGCTTCTGTTCCTGACACAAGGTACTGAAACAGTATGCTGCTGTTTTGATTTTTTTTTTCTGTTTGAATACTGTGAAAGAGTAACAATACAGTCCCATGCATGGCTGAGATCCAGTGGTGTACTTCTACTGTATTCTTCAGCTTCCATCAGCAGAAATGGGAGGGGCATTCTCCTTCCCCCAGTTGCCCATGAACCCTAAAACTTAACTTTGGAAAGCAGGGAAAGCTTCTGAAGAAGGTCTTTGTTACTTCAGAGAGCTGCAGGGGGAAAGGAAGGAGGAAGAAAGACCCACTTCAACCATTGGAATCTAGTGGAAGTATGGCATGGTTGCTTTACCATCTACTCAGAAACAAGTTCCATCCAGTTCAGTTGGAGTGTTCCGTATTTGCTTATCTGAATGTTAAAATGTTTACATTCACAACTGGAATCTAAATCCTCTAAGACAGGGGTAGGCAACCTAAGGCCCGGGAGCTGGATGCGGCCCCCCGAGGCCTTTGGACCGGCCACAGGCTGGTCCTGCCACCGCCACTGCCCACCATGATGATATTGATTATTGTTGTTATTACTTGTTCTTGGGGTTTTCTTGGCAAAATCTCCACAGGGGGTTTGCCATGGCTTTTCTGGAGCTGAGAGTGTGTGAATGCATATTTATTTATTTATTTATTTATTTATTTATTTATTTATTTATTTATGGTGCTTCGGCCCCCCAAATGTCTGCGGGACAGCAACCCGGCCTACCCCTGCTCTAAGACTATTTCCTGTTCAGGGAACCTGCCATTTCTTCCTGCAAGATACCATAAGCTATATCAAGCAAGCCAGTCTTTTCCTGCCCTCGCACCCTTTTCTGTTTGCTTTTCAAAAAAGTACTCAACATTTCGTGATTCCTAGAGATGGCTGAGAATGAACTGTCCACATTGGAGCTATTTAACTTAACATGAGCATGGTTGTAGATACTGATACCTTACTGATTCATGCCCCCATTTTTCTTCTAATCCAGTAGGCACTTGATTATCTGAATTTTCTGTTATAATGCATGACACACTAATCCTATTAGTATGTGTGCATAATACACCATATCACTACTAAATGCAGGGTGAAATCACTTTAGTTTTCCCCCTTGTGATAGACATAACTTATATAAGCATAAATTATATATAAAAAAATGTCTACTGCTTATGTCAGCAGCTCCCAAACCAAATGAATGAAGTTCTCACTGATCTGTTGATTACTGGGCTTGCTTTTGGACAGTTCAACTGGTACCAGTAGTGAAAATGGGTTGGCTTTTCATATCAGTGAAAATCTTAATTGCATAAATATAGAAATCTGAGTATTTTCCTTGTTTCATCATTAGATTAATAAGTACATTAATCAATTAAACTTATAATTTGTGTCATAAAATGAACATAAAATTAACATTTTATATTTTATACACCTAAGGGAAATTTCAAACCACATATATTTTGATATATAAAAATATATTACATACATTATAGGAGAAATAAATTTAACTGGTTAGAAATTATCTAATCAGTGGGACAGGATTAATTTTCTGCTATAATTTAATTTGTACTATAACTGTAGATATTTGAATTATATTCACTGATATAATTTATATAAAAATTTAAAAGGCAAAAGTAACATGTTTTATTTTTGCTTCCCCTCTCTAGCATCCATATCCAACTGAAGATGAGAAAAAACAGATAGCAGCACAAACAAATCTTACATTGCTCCAGGTTAATAACTGGTAAGATAAATTTTATTTATTTATTAAATTATTTATATATAGAATCATAGAGTTGGAAGAGACGACAAGGGCCATCCAATCCAACTCTCTGCCATGCAGGAACTCAAAATCAAAGCATCACTGACAGATGGCCATCCAGCCTCTGTTTAAAGACCTCCAAAGAAGGAGACTCCATGACACTCCGAGGGAGTGTGTTCCACTGTCAAAACAGCTTTCACTGTCAGGAAGTTCCTCCTAATGTTGGGGTGGAATCTCTGTTCCTGTAGCTTGCATCCATTGTTCTGGGTTCTAGTCTCTGGAGCAGCAGAAAACAAGCTTGCTCCCTCCTCGATATGACATCCCTTTAAATATTTAAAGAGGGCTATCATATCACCTCTTAACCATCTCTTCTCCAGGTTAAACATACTCAGTTCCTTAAGTCGTTCCTCATAGGACATGGTTTCCAGACCCTTCACCATTTTAGTCGCCCACCTCCGGACATGCTCCAATTTAGCATCCTTTTTGAATTGTAGTGCCCAGAACTGAGCACAGTGTTCCAGGTGGGGCCTGACCAAAGCAGAATACAGTGGCACTATTACTTCTCTTGATCTAGACACTATACTTCTACTGATGCAGCTTAAAATTGCATTGGCCTTTTTAGCTGCCGCATCACACTGTTGACTCATGTTCAACTTGTGGTCTACTAGGACTCCTAGATCCCTTTCACACATAGTCTCGTTAAGTTAGGTGTCCCCCATCTTATATCTATGCATTTCATTTTTTTTGCTCTAAGTGCAGTACCTTACATTTCTCCATGTTGAAATTCATTTTGTTATCTTTGGCTCAGCTTTCTAATCTATTAAGGTCATTATGAATTTTCATCCTGTCCTCTAAGGTATTAGCTATTTCTTCTAATTTGGTGTCATCTGCAAATTTGATAAGTATGCCCCCTATTCTTTCATTCAAGTCATTGATAAGGATGTTGAATAGCACTGGGCCCAGGACAGAACCCTGTGGCACCCTACTGGTCACTTCTCTCCCGGATGAAGAGGAGCCATTGCTGATCACCCTTTGGGTTCGGTCAGTCAACCAATTACTAATCCACCTAACAGTTGTATTGTCTAGCCCGCATTGCAAGAATGTCATATCAAAAACCTCACTGAAATCAAGATATACTATGTCTACCACATTCCCTTCATCTACTAAGCTGTTAATTTGATCAAAAAAAGAGATCAGATTAGTTTGGCATGACTTGTTTTTGAGAAACCCATGTTGACTTTTAGTGATTATGGCATTCCCTTCTAAATGTTCACAGACTCTCTGTTTAATGAACTGTTCTAGAATCTTTCCAGGTATTGATGTCAGACTAACTGGGTAATAGTTATTGGGATCCTCTTTTTCCCCCTTTTTGAAGATGGGGACAATGTTTGCCCTCCTCCAGTCTACTGGGTCTTCTCCCATTCTCCAGGAGTTCTCAAAGATTATTGCCAGTGGCTCTGAGATTACTTTTGCCAGTTCTTTTAATATCCTTGGATGTAGTTCATCTGGTTCTGGAGACTTGAATTCATTTAGGTTCACCAGGTATTTATGTACTACCTCTTTACTTATTGTGTGCTGCATTTCCCCTGTTGTGTCCTCTGCTCCATTTTCCTCCGATTGAGTACCCTTTTCCTTTTGTGAGAAGACTGAGGCAAATAAAATGTTGAGTAGTTCTGCCTTTTCTCTGTCCCCTCTCCATCTTCTCTGTGCAATGACCCTACCATTTCCTTCTTCTTCCTTTTTTGCTACGGACATACCCAAAAAAGCCCTTTTTATTGTTCTTAACCCATCTAGCAAGCCTGAGCTCATTCTGTGCTTTGGCTTTCCTGACTTTACTCCTACATGTGCTAGCTATTTGTATGAATTCCTCTTTAGTGATTTTGCCTTTTTTCCATTTCTTATACATCTCCCGTTTAAAACTTAGTTCAACTGAAAGTTCTTTTGTAATCCAACCCAGTTTCTTGAGACAGCTACCATTTTTCCTTCTCACTGGAACAGTTTGAGATTGTGCTTTCAGTATCTCCCTTTTGAGAAACTCCCATCCATCCTGAATTCCCTTCTTCTTTAGTATACATGACTATGGGATCACTCCCAATGTTTCCCTGGATTTATTGAAAATATGCTCTCCTAAAGTCTAGAATGAGTGTCTTACTATGCCTAGCTTCTCCTTTCCATTGTATAAGAAACTCCAAGAGAACATGATCACTTCCATCTAAGCATCCCACCACTTGCACCCCATTTACCAGGTCATCCCTGTTGGTTAGGGTCAGATCTAAAATAGCTGATCCCCTTGTTGCCTCTTTCACCTTTTTGACAATGAAATTGTCTTCGAGGCAAGTGAGGAATTTGCAAGAGCTTGAAGTTTGGCTGAGTTTGACTTCCAGCAAAATATCAGGATAGTTGAAGTCACCCATCCCTACTACATCTCTCCTTTCTGAACGTGTGGTCATCTGTTCTAGAAAAACATCATCCAATTCCTCAGTCTGACTTGGAGGTCTGTAATAGACTCCCAGAGTAACATCCCTGTTGTTCCCTTCCCCTTTAATTTTTATCCACATGCTCTCCACCTGATTTCCAAGATTTAAGTCCTGGATCTCTTCACAGGTGTAAACATCCCTGACATATAATGCTATTCCTCTTCCTTTTCTGTTTCGTATAAAAAGGATATACCCCTCTATTCCTACATTCCAATCATGAGACTCATCCCACCAGGTTTCAGTGATGCCTGTTATATCGTATTTGCTTTGTTGTGCTAGGAGTTCGAGTACATCTTGTTTATCTCCCATGCTCTGTGCATTAGTGTAGAGACATCTAAGACCATGGGTCCTCCCCACTTGCTGCCTGTGTGAGGGTTTTTTCCTCCCACTATTGGGCCCTTGCATCATTTGCCTTGTTCCCTCTATAACACTTTGATGATTATCTCCAGCCCATAATGTACTCCTGACTTCCAAGATATGTTGTAAGGTACTGTCTCCCTCCGCAACATGACTCAGTTTAAAGCCCTTCTGATCAAATGTTTGAGACTATTGGCAAAAATGTTTTTGCCAACTGGTGTGAGATGCAGCCCATCTCTTGCCAGAAGTCCACCCTAATGGAACTGCAGCCCATGATCCAAGAATCCAAATAGTTCTTGGCAGCATCATCTATCGAGCCAGTTATTCACATCTTCTGTTTTCCTCTCCCTTCATAGAACATGCCCTTCAACTGGGAGAAGAGATGAGATAATAACCTGTGCAT
>JAIPUX010001232.1:97121892-97132828 GCA_020142125.1 Phrynosoma platyrhinos | reverse complement strand
AAATGTTTCCAATTTTTCTAATGGCATTTGATTTTGTTGAGGGTTTGCTACTTTACTTTCCTACTTTTCATTTCTACTAATTCCTACTAATCATTTCCTACTTTACTTTTTTTAAATACATCAGCTTACATCAGGGGTAGGCAACCTTTTTGAGCCGGGGGCCGGGTTGCTGTCCCTCAGACAATTTGGGGGCCGAAGCACCAAAAATAAATAAATAAATGAATTTTTTTTTAATTTAAAAATTTTAAAAATTTAAAAATATATGCATGCACACTCTGTCAGCCCCAGAAAAGCCATGGCAAAACCCCTGTGGAGATTTTGCCAAGAAAACCCCAAGAACAAGTAATAACAACAATAATCAATATCATCATGGCGGGCGGGGGGGCGACGGCGGCAGCGGCGGCAGGACCGGCTTGGGGCCGGTCCAAAGGCCTCAGTGGGCCGCATCCGGCCCCCGGGCCTTAGGTTGCCTACCCCTGAATTAGACTATCAGGAAAAAAACTATGCCACCACAGTGATCCAAATTGAAGTTCATGAGAATTGGGGGCCTTTTATGACATTATCACCTGAAGCATTATAAACAATGGCTGGAATCCTATTGGGAAACTACAAATGCATAACTGCAACATATTATGATCCCTACATAGTTGCTAGTCCCCCAAATCCTCACTTACTGGTAAGCAACTGCTAGGATCAATGAGAATCCATTCCCTGAGAATCATAGATTTGGAAGAGACCATGAGGGCCATCCAGTCCAACCCCCTGCCATGCAGGAATACACAGTCAAATCACCCTTGACTGATGGCCATCCAGCCTCTGTTTTATAACCTCCAAAGAAGGAGACTCCATCGCTTCCTGTGGCAGCATGTTCCATTCTCAAACAGCCATAACCATCAGGAACTTTTTCCTAATATTAGGTGGAATCTATCTTCCTTTAGTTTGCATTTTAAGCCTCCATGTCCTAGTATCTAGAGTAGGAGAAAAAAAGCTTGTTCCATCCTCAATACGACAGCCCTTCAAATATTTAAACAAGGCTATCATATCACCTCTTAACCTTCTCAGTTGAGAAGTGGCTGCCTGATGTTCCCACCTTCCTTGCACAAGTGATTTCCAGTGCAATGAGGATTTACAATGGAGGTCCTTTTACTGCCTATTGCACTGAGATTATTTAATTTATAACTTGCCTTTTTTCCAACACAGGATTGATGGCAACGTACAACATTTTTAAAAACTGTTAATACAAAAATTAAAGCACAATTCAACTATACAAGTTAAAAACAGTTAAAAACAGCATTAAAAACAAGTTACAACAGCACTGGGGGTGGCTTGGCTATAATAATAATAATAATAATAATAATAATAATAATAATAATAATAATAATAATAATAATAATAAGTTTTATTTATATCCCGCCCCTCTGCCATGCAATCGGGGCGACGTACAACATATGAAAACATCACAGCAAATTAAAATCAGTCCAAATCCACTGTGTAGCATTGTATTTAAAGTGTGTACACCAGATACCATCCAAGAAAGAAGACCAATTGTAAATCGATTACATTTCAAACTTTCTGTGGTTTCTGTGTCACCTGTGAACAGGTGTGTTTGACCTGAAGTTCATTTGAAGTCTCTGATTCACCATCTCTGCATAAATTTACAATTCAAACACAACTGGAAGTTGCCATCAATCCTGTGTTGGGAAAAGGGTATGTTATAAATTACATAATCTCAGCGCAATGGGCTTTCCCCCCCCCCCTGCTTTTTACCAACTTCCTTATAGGTCACTGTCTTTTTGGCTCACCAGTGTAGTATATCTCCATTGCCTTTGTTTGTTTCTAAACTATTCTTCAGTTTATATTTGTAGGATTGTAGGACTACAATACAAATAAGAATGAAAGAAACATCAATCTGGTTCTTTGCTCAACTCTGTCATTTGCTCTTTTGTAAGGATATAGATACTGTAGATCAGGGGTAGGCAACCTAAGGCCCGGGGGCTGGATGCGGCCCCCTGAGGCCTTTGGATCAGCCCCAGTCCAGTCCTGCCGCCGCCGCTGCTGCCGCCCGCCCGCCATGATGATATTGATTATTGTTGTTATTACTTGTTCTTGGGGTTTTCTTGGCAAAATCTCCATAGAGGTTTTGCCATGGCTTTTCTGGGGCTGAGAGTGTGTGCATGCATATATATTTTTTTTTAAAAAAAATAATATATATATTTTTAAAAATATTTATTTATTTATTTATTTATTTATTTATGGTGCTTCGGCCCCCCAATTGTCTGAGGGACAGCAACCCGGCCCTCGGCTCAAAAAGGTTGCCTACCCCTGCTGTAGATGATACATAGACAGAAAATTGTAATTTCTTAGTCTTATTGATAGCAATGGAAATTTCACTTGGTCAAATCCCCAGATGATGTATGAAAAGTAAAATACTTTCATTTACCTAGATAGGTCTCTGGTGCAGGTGCTGCAAATGGTTTGATCCACAGGCAATGCTTATCCCTGAGTAGCTGGGTGCCAGTTCAGACTTGAAAGTACTCTATTTATACCAGCACAATGGAAGGAAAACTGCTAAACTAAGCAGATAGGTGGAGCTGAGAGCTCAAAGTGTTTACTTTGTGCCTCAGCCGGAAACATGTTACCATTTCCAGTCTGGTTCTACAAATGAATAAGAATAGCTCTGACAACAATACATTTTTATTCTGCAAAAAACATAACAGCAACCAACTGTCAAAGACAAATAATGCATTTATTTGTATTACATTTATTATCCCCAATCCACAATTTATCTGTGACTCCCTGAAAGATAATTCTGCCTTCCCATATGAATTTTTTCTTTGATCTTTGCATTCCTAATATTTTATTGGTGCAAGCCTTGCCTGATAGCCAGCATCGTATGGTGGTTTGAACATTGGACTATGACTCTGGAGACCAGGGTTCAAATCCCACTTAGGACCTTATCATATGGGGGAAATCTCATGCAGAAACGGGATTTAAAAGGTGGGGAAAACCCGCAAAAGCAGATTGATTTTCTCACACATCGCTGTTAAAGTGTGGTTAACCCGAACGGAAAGTAGTAAAAAGCCGCTCCCTTTTACTTCCTGGATTTTCTGAAAGTAAAAAGAAGTGGTTTTTGACTACTTTCTGTTCAGGTTAACCACACTTTAACAGTGATGTCATCTGAAAATCTACCTGCTTTTGTGGGGGTTTTCCTGTTTCAAACCACATTTCTGCATGGGATTTCCCCCATGTGATAAAGTCCTTAGTCATGGAAACCCACTGGGTGACCTTGGGCAAGTCACACACATTCAGCCTCAGAGGGAGGCAAAGGCAACCTCCCTGCACACACACACCTGAAAAAATCTTGCCAAGAGAACCCCATGATAGGGTTGCTTTAGGCTCACTACTCTGTGATCGTGTGGCCAGTATGATTGCGCAGAACGCTGTTTACCTTCCCACGGAGAAGTGGTACTTATTTATCCACTTGCATTTGCATGCTTTCCAACTGCTAGGTTGGCAGTGACAGGAGTTCACCCCATCATGCAGCAGCTATACAATGCCTAAAAACCACATGATAAAACGCCACATGAAAACCACATGAAAAAGAGTATTTTAATGAATAAATCTTGCCATGAAAACCCTGTGACAGAGTTGCCTTAGGGTCACCATAAATTGGAAATGAGTTGAAGGCACCCAAAAAACAACACCACAACTGAAGACCTACTTGCACGTTAGTCCCAATGACCAAAATATTGGAATTTCAGACTCAGGACAGAAAGAAGAGTAAAATCTAGATAGACACTAGATAGTTAATAAACATTAATAAAATACAAATGATAGCTGAGCAATGATTTCTTAATTTTTGTTTTCACACGAACAATGAGAGTAAACATTGGCTTGTGGAACTGGTTTATCTTGTAACCACAGCACCACATACTTCTGAGAGATTACCATCTGCTCCCCTACAAGGATTTGGAGCACTTGACTCCATGGATGAGGAAGTACCAAGCTTTTCTCATGAACTCAGGCAAAACTGGACAGGATGTTTGTCACATAGACATAAGCCTATTGTTAGCCCCAACTAGAGTAGATCCATTTAATCCCTTAGATTTACCTACATGTTGACTCACTATTCAACAATCCATTCAATGGGATTATTCAAGTAGGGACTAATTAATAGAATAAGACTGCTCTTGCATACTTAGTTTTCTGTTCACAAATAGAAAATTTGGGGGTGGGGACCAGTTTGGAACTCTAGTATGAGGGAAGCAGGCTGTAATTCTTTATTTATACTGCTATTCACAATGGCCACTACCATCATTATCCCAATCAGCTTCTCTTCTTATAGGGAGAGGGAGAATCTCCCTTTGTTGTTGGATTATTATTCCAATGAACCCTCACCTTTGACTGTGCTGACTAAGTCTGATGTTTGATGGGAATTATAATTCAGTGACATCCAGAGAGCAAAAATGGTCCATCACTGTCATTGTTGTTGTTGTTGTTAACCACCATCAAGTCGATCTCGGCTCATGTCAACATCTTCAAGACTCCCTGTCCTCCACTGTTCTTCTAAATTCTCACAGATTCGTACTCATAATCTCCTTAATTGAGTCCATCCATCTAGCATGTGGTCTTCCTTTCTTTCTACTTCTCTCCACCTTTCTTAACATTATTGTTTTTTCTAATGATTCATGCCTTCTCATGATGGGGCCAAAGTCTGACAGCTTCAGTTTAGTCATCTTTGCCTCCAGGGAAAATCCAGGCTTGATCTGTTCTAGGACCCATTTATTTGTTCTTTTTGCTGTCCATAGTATCCTCAGCACTCTTCTTCAGCACCACATCTCAAATGAACTTACTCTCTTTTTGTCCAACTGTCCAGCTCTCGCATCCATACATGGTTAATATGGAATACAATTGCTTGTACGATTCTAACTTTCATACTTAGTTGTATATCTTTGCTCTTTAGGAACTTTTCTAGTTCTTTCATAGCTGCTCTCCCCATTCTTTGTCTTCTTCTGGTTTCTTGACTACAGTCCCCGTTCTGATCAATGTTTGATCCAAGATATAAGAACTCTTTTACTGTTTCTATGCTCTTGTTGTCTAGGTTGAATTTGTAAAGATCCTCCATGGTCATTATTTTTGTTTTCTTTATGTTCAACAATAAAACTGCCTATGCACTTTCTTTGACCTTCCTCAGTAGTTGCTCTAGGTCTTCAATGTTTTCTGCGAATAGTATGGTGTTGTCTGGATATCGTAGATTGTTGATATTCCTTCCTCCTATTTTCACTCCTCCTTCTTCTGTGTCCAAGCCTGCTTTTCATATAATATGTTCTGCATACAACTTGAAAATATAGGGGGAAAGGACGCAGCCTTGCCTGACCCCTTTGTCAATTGGGAACCATTCAGTTTCTCCATGTCTCTGTCATACCTGATGTCTAATAACAAGCTTAGGAATCATGCACTTCTCCAAATATCACATTGCAATTTTCACCAGCCTTGGCTGCTAATTGTAGATGCCAATGGTGAAGGATGCTGGGAATTGCATTCCAAGAGCATCTGGAAGGTCACATGTTGTCCACTCCATCTTATAATTATATCATCTGAAAGAGCCCTGGCTAACAACACAGTCTGGTGTGGTTATATATTGTTCAAATACCAATTGTAAAAGTCTTGCTTTGTTAATACCTAAATCTCTGGCAGAATCAAGAAACAGTGAATTCCAAGGGTGGTCTTGATAAATGCAGAACAGTAATTTATTTTAGTTAAAAATCTAAGAAAGCATCCATATGAAATGAAGAGTCAGGAAAACACAATAATTTTAAAAAGCTGAATAGAAATATATTATTAGACACTTCCCAATGACAATCCTGTGTAATTTATTGTGTCAACATAGACATAAGAAGATAGGTAACTTTTATTTACTCTGTAATAACTCACACAGAATCAAAATGTATGGGTCACATATACATGTTGATGCATGTCTTGGCAAGTGGCATCTAAGGGGGTATGGGTCAATTATTTTTTATTCACCTGCAATGACATCCAGTGATGGATCACTGGGTTTCCTCTTTTCCATCACAGGAGGCTTCAGTGCTAGTTTGTACATGTGGCACAGCTGTTCAAGGCATCTTAAACATACTCACAACATAGAACCAGCCAGTGATTGAGGAAAGTATATACCAAAGCAAAAAAGGGGGAATAGACTAAATAATTCACAGCTAACCTGAACCACAGGTTAAAGAAGTTCCTTAATTCCAAAGCAACCTAGCACTGATAAACAGAAAGTAGGGCATCTTATAGGAACATTTAAGGCTACACTGGCAGGGTGACCAGATATCCTCCTTTTTGAGGACATGTCCTGCATTTCATCCTTTTGTCCAGGAGGAATTCCAAAACATCCTCCATTTTAAGCAGGACTAAGATGCCCGTTGATGAACACCATGTTTTTCGTTCCCCTTCAAGAAATTTATTTACTTTGCAGCCTGTCCTCGCTCCAAGTAGGGGAACAGGATGAACCCTTCTAAAGTTCTTTTTTCCTGGGAGCACCAGTAGGCAAGATGTAGACAAATACATGGAGATCTCAGGGCTCAGGGGAAGCTTGTTTCTTGGAAGGGGAAAAGAACAGCAAACGTGTTAAGCAATAGGCTACTTGAGGACACAATGCAAATGTTGAGAGGTAAACCCCCCCCCTTGATTTCAGCACAATGGACAAATGAAAGGAATAATTTACATGAAGATTCAGTCAAGGGTTTGTTCCTAGGAAAGTACAATTGTAAGCCTTTGTGTTGCTCAGAGGTCTCTATTGCAAGTCAACAATATTACAACAGTACAGTTGGCCCTCCATATTTGCAACTTTGACTTTTGTGGATTTGATTATTTGCAGTTTTGATTAATATCTCTAGGTCCTCCAGGGCAACTCTACCAGATGTTGACCATATAGTTGCCCTGGAGGACCTGGAGATTCCTAGAGGTATGTTCTCTCAGGTAAAAAGAATAGCTTATTTTATATTATTTGTATTTTTCCACATTTATGGAGGTCCTTCACCCCTAACCCCAGCAAATGTGGAGGGTCCACTGTATATGTAATGTAGCGGTAAATAAACCATATGAAATGAATTTATATTTATATTAGTATTTTTGGCTTTTGTTTTGTAATGTTCTACATTCTTTTTGAATGTCCTCCATTTTGCATGCCTTGTCCTCCTTTGTGGTTATGATATTTGGTCACCCTGTCTGGACAAGACCCATTTCACCTTGCTGTCTAGAGTCTAGATCCAAGGGAGATCCTCACTTCAGATGCTTGTTGACCTCAATAGGAAAATCAGTATGGTGTCTTCATCATGTCACTATCAAAAATATAAGAACATGTATCTGCCATTTATTTGAAGACTCAAAAACAAAATGCACACTATATAGAATCTAAATTAGGGTGAGCTGTTGCTCTGGGAGGAGAGCCAGTGGGGCATAGTGGTTTGAACTCTGGACTTTAACTCTGGAGACCAGGGTTCAAATCCCCACTCAGTCATGGAAGTCCAGTGAGGGATCTCGGGCAAGTCACACACTCTCAGCCTCAAAGGAAGGCAAAGACAACCCTCCCACCCATGAACAAATCTAGCCAAGAAAACTCCATGATAGGGTCACCATAAGTCGAAAATGACTTGGAGGCACATAACAGTACCAAATTGCCCTGGGACCAGGGGCAACTTTCACATAAGCTAAATGCTTGAGGGCTGCATTTTTTCCTCCTGGTTTTAGATTTATTTAATTTTTTAAAACTTGAAATACATTTAAAAATTAAAAAAAATTATCTATACATAAACTATTAAAAATTAGCTAAAATTAATTCATTAAATACAACAACATTCATTAAAATTACCATACTCATTAATAAAATTTCCTTATACATAGTTGATTGACTTAAAGGTACATACACACAAAAATGTATTTAAACTGACTTTAATATATTAACTATTATAGTGTAAATTTAGTCCTTTTCCCCATTGATAGAGAGGCAGTGTAGCATAGTGTTTGAGTGTTGGATGATGACTCTGGAGACCACCTCAGCCATGAAACCCATTGGGTGACCTTGTGCAAGTCACATGCTCTCAGCCTCAGGGGAAGGCAATGGCAAACTTCCTCTGGCCAAATCTTGCCAAGAAAACCCCATAATAGATTTGCCTTAGGTTCGACATAAGTTGGAAACAACTTGAAGGCACACAACAACAACAAATAGTGGTTGTAGCTGTTTGTCCTCAAGTTTCAGTGATGAACCTCTGTAACAAGTATTTTTTTACAATAAAAATTCTATTGATTAATTCTGCAAAAATAAATTAGGGGGCTGCATGTGGATTGCAAGGAGACCTTTGACCATTCATTTTATAAAAGAGCAATTCAAACCTGTATGTTCACTAGGAGCCAAAATGACCAAATTGAGGCTATCTTACTTTGGATATATCATAAGACAGAATGACTTACTAGAAAAGACAGTAATGCTCAGGATAAGTGGGAGGCAACACAAAAAGAGGAAAACCACATTATAGGTGGATAGACTCAATTAAGGGTGTCTCAGCCCTGACTTTGCAAGATCTGAGCAGGGCTATTAATGGCAAGGTATCTTGGAGATCTCTCATTCACAGAGTTGGCATTAATAAAAACAAACTTGACAGCAATTAACAAACACAACTTATTATACAATTACTGAAATAATGGCCCAGTAGACTACTGTTGGGACAAACCATATTTAGAAAACATTTTTTGTTAGATTAGCCACTTAGTAATGATTTTTGCACTCAGACCAAACTAAAATCCACAGAAAAATTCTGAATGAGTGTTCAGTATATAATAGACACAGAATATAATAGACACAGAATACCGTATTATCTGTCTCTATATATTAAAGGTTAATTTAACACTGAGAACACTGGCAAATGGCTCTGTCATAATTTCACTGGGTCTTGAGTATGAAAAACTCACTCAAAATTGTGACCAATATATGCCTTTAAAACAAAACCAGTTCTTTTCCACATGTGTCACCTAGTGACTAATACGAAATGTAGTTTCATCTTCATCTACTTCACCTCCCTCACTTGCATTACTACAGGGGGGGGAAAGGCATGTATTTGGGCTACTTCTGAAGGTGAGTGGAGGGTATTTTTGCATGTTTTGACATGGCTGAGGTCTTTCTGTGTGGACAACATGCAGCCCATGGGTTGAACTTGGAGCCTTTCTTGTAGGTGAACTTGAACACCCAGCCATCCTTCTTCACCACTGGCTACAGTGATGAAAGCCATTGAAAGTTGCAATCTAACAATACATGGAGTACCCCCATGCCTAAAGGAATTTTCTTGATGAAAAGTTTTGGATGTTACTATAACACACAAAAATAATATTTCACCTTGGGGCATAAAATTTTACATGCTAACACCTCTGCCAGCAGAACAGTGTTGGTTCAGATTTCCTTTATACAGTATAATGAAACTGTTATAGGTGACTCTACATTTATTTCAAAAGCTATTACACGTGTAGTATTTATTCCTCTGCCAGCAGATTTTGAAATATGTTTATCAGACACCATTAATGCAAACAAAGCATCACATAGAAATCGATTCTGCAAAACCTCACAGGACTTCCAAGAATCTGCTTTCTTCCAAGAATCTCATTTTTACAGGTTATCATAATAGTTGCTTATTTTAATTTTAAAAGCTCTTCTCGGATCCCAGATTATTCCCTTTGATGGCATTAGGATGACATTAAACACAGTATGTCCAAGAACTGTTAGACAAATTAAAACAAACAAACCTAACCATATTGGCAAACCAAGCCAGATGTTTTACTATAAAAAATCCAGTTATTTTCTTTCTAATGCTGCTGCAGAGAAAGTTCTTTCAGAAGAAGCTGATTTGGATGTTGCACCTCTTAGCTCATGGCTCTTGTCCTTTAGAGTGACAAAGCTGAGGAGGTCAACAGCTGTGGCCACACTGAATACCATCTGTTTCATGAAGGAGGTGCCATCTGCATTGTCTGGAAGCACACAGAAATAAAGGACAGTTACATATTGCTAATGTCCTCAAATGAGAATTTCAAACATTGGGTGGAATCCTGTTAGTGACATGTACATCTCAAGATTGCATGTGTATGTGTCTGTTTTTTTTATGTTGCACAAGGAGCTATTAAGTAGCCTGGGGGAACTGCCACAACCATTTACTAGTTGGCTGCAGGTGAGTAGGCAGTGCCCAGTGGCAGTTATGGAGCCAAGGAAGAAGAAATAAAGTTGCTTATGGATCTCCCCAGCTGCAGAAGTGCAGCTGGATACTACCTGGTTACCTCCTGCTGGCCTGTAAACAGCTGTATTAGTGCCCCAGGACAACAGCTGCCTCAGGTTTTGGAGAGAGAAGCATGGAGCATCAAACATGCAGGGTGTTATGTTCCACACACTTTGATGAGGATTTCAGCTACTTAAATAACTAGGAGAACGAGAGACCTTTAACAGAAAATCTGGGAAATTAAAGCCAAGTTCAAACCAAGGGCAGGGATGCCATATGGAGAGAAAAAAAAGAACACAATACAGGAACAAGAAGAAATAAAAAGACGCTGGAGGCAATACACAGAAGAGTTATACAAAAGAGATGAGGAAATGAATGACATTTGGAATGAAGAGCCATACAAAGCTGAACCCCAAATTCTAAGAAGTGAAGTGGAGTCTGCATTAAAGAAAACTGGAAAAAATAAATCGCCAGAACAGATGATATCCCGATTGAACTGCTACAATGCCCATGGAGAGATGCAACTTTAAAGGTAAAGGTAAAGGTAAAGGCATTCCCCGTTGACAAGGTTGTCAAGTTGTGACTGACTGTAGGGGGTGGTGCTCATCTCCGTTACTAAACTGAAGAGGCAGCATTGTCAGAGACTACTCTGTGAACATGTGGCCAGCATGATTGCA
>JAIPUX010001232.1:97109769-97121792 GCA_020142125.1 Phrynosoma platyrhinos | reverse complement strand
GAAGGGCAGCTATGAAAGAACTGGAAAAGATACTGAAGAGCAAAGATAATATAACTGAGCACTAAAGTCAGAATCGTTCAGGCCATTGTATTCTCAGTTACAATGTACAGATGTGAGAACTGGACAGTGAAGGAAGCAGATAGAAAGAAAATCAACTCATTGGAGACGTGGTGCTGGAGAAGAGTACTTGGGATACTGTGGACAGCCAAGAAGACAAACACATGGGTCCTCGAACAGATAAGACCAGACCTATCCTTGGAAGCAAAGATGATCAAGTTGAGACTATTGTACTTTGGCCACATAAACAGCATAGATCACTAGAAAAAAACAATAATGCTAGGAAAGGTAGAGGGTAGAAGAAAGAGAGGAAGACCACAGACAAGATGGATAAACTCAATCAGAGCAAGGGGTTATGGGCAAGGGTTTGCAGGACCTGGGCAAGGAAGTAGAAGATAGGGATTCTTGGAGATGTCTCATCCACAGGGTTGCCATGAGTCAAGGTCATCTCAAGGGCAGCTAACAACAACAACAAAATAACTGGGACTTAAGTTTAGGGTGGTCCTCTGGCAGACATTTACTCCAGTCAGCCAGGACTGGGTGGCAACTTTCAGTCAGAGGACTTCTTCTTCAGCCCCCCACCCCCGTCCAGACTGTGGAATGACCTGGAGGAAGAGATTTAAAAGCTGATTGTGCTGTCTGAATTTTTTTAAAAAGCATTAAAGACCAGTCTCTTCTGACAGCCTTATCTAGATTGTTTTTAAACTGAATTTTAAATGATGAATTTTAAATGTGGAGTGTTTTAATATGTATACATCTTATTTGTCTTTTTAAATTGATGTGTGTATTTTAACTGATGTTGTTTGTCTGTTAATTTTTGTTGCTCCCTGCCTTGATCCATGGGGAGATGTTTCCAATGCCAATTGTGAATGAACTGCTAATTTGCTCATCCCAACAAGTTTGGGACTTACATACCCAAAAACTCAATCCCATCCCTGCCTCTTCTTGATCCAAGTGGCTTGTACTTTCATGCAATGACAGCAGAGACAGCAATGGCATACATACAATGTGTTATTTGGGAGAGAGAAACTCTTAGATCAGCCTTCCCCAGCATGGGATCCTCACCACATTTTGAACTTGAAATCCTATCAGGCCCAGCCATCATGCCTAATGTGGAAGTATTATGGCCCAAAACATTACCCTACTTTATCAACTTGTATGCAGAAAATATCATATGAAGAGCAGGTTTAGACTTAGAAAAAGAAGGAGTGAAGATAGACGGAAAAAACATCAATCTAAGATATGTGAATGACACCATGCTACTAGTGAAAACATCATGGATTTGGAACAATTACTAAGGAAGGTCAAAGAAGAAAGTGTAAAGGCAAGCTTGTTGCTGAACATAAAGAAAACAAAAATAATGACCACGGAGGATCTACATAAATTCAACCTAGACAATGAAGAAATCGAAATAGAGATTTCCCATGTCTTGGATCAAATATTGATCAGAATGGAGACTGCAGTCAAGAAATTGACTGGAATGGGAAGGGCAGTGATGAAAGGATCTTGTCTAGTGATGAAAGAACTAGACAAGATCCTAAAGAGTACACAACAGAATTAAGGCTGTTGTACTTTGGCCACTTAATGAGAAGGCATGGATCATTGGAAAAGACAATAATTCTAGGAAAGATAGAAGGCAACAGAAAGAGAAGAAGACTGCATGCCAGATGGATAGACTCAGGGAGGTCATGGGCCTGAATCTACAAGACCTAAGCAGAGCAGTGCAGGATAGAGAGTTGGAGATGTTTCATCCACAAGGTTGCCATGAGTCAAGGTCGACTTGAGGGCAGGTAACAACAGCAACAAAGCCCAAAACATCTGGAGGGCAACAGGTTGGGAGGAAAGCTGTCTTAGATTGAGGCATTAGGCTCTTTGAGGCACCCAAACATTGTCTTGCTTTGAGAGGTCCCTTGCAACCCTACCAGTATGTACCAACAACAGGGATGGGTGATGGCAGCAGGAGTAAGCAAGAGAATATAGCTGGACTTCTGGGCCACCTGCCACCCCTCCTAATCCACCTTTGCACAGTAGATATGGTAGAATGTTTGGAAGATGTATGCAGATAGAGGTGGAAGTGCACAGGTTTTCTTTAACAACAGATGCCCACACCTAATGTAGGAATTTTGTCGATCAGTGGCAGCATATGAATCCAAGAGCCACCATGGTAGCCACACAGTCCCATTCTGTAGTGAACTCCTTCATGTGATACACACAATGAAGGGAACTATTGCAAGTCTAGGAATGCATTAAGTAAGTTAAAACTGTTTTAAAGCTGTTGACCTTAAAATGTTCCTTATCCTATCCTTTTTAAAAATTATTGATCAAATTACTTACATTGCTCCACTTCATGGACAACAATAGCAAAGTGATCATTTTCCAAGATTCTTGAAAGCTTGCCAAGTGTGTCATCCAGGCTAATCTGCAGAGAGGTCCCAAACATAAAGTGAGTCATTCAAAGTATTCCTTTCTTCTTTTTATATACCATTTCTGCCCCCTGTATTTAGGTTCTTTGTATTATGCTCAATGGATCCACCAAGCTCATAATGACTACAATTCTTCATGGTTCAGCATAGCATAGTAGTTCTATATGTAGAACCGTGCTACAATGAGCCACTTACTACTTGTGGACCTACTGTAGAACCATTGTAGCCCCCCCCCCATCCGCAGCCATTTGTGACTGGGGAAAAGCAGGAGCTGGGATCCCAGAAGTGTTTGGCTATATCTCTGCAGCCAGATGCCAAATAATTGCATTCTCCACTGCATCTGTTGAGGTTCTCTGGTGGTCTTAGAGGATGATGTAATTACTATATATCTGATTGCAGAGACACAGCCAGATGCTTTCATGACCCCATGCACATGCCCCTTCAGGAATGAATGGCTGTAGGTGGAGGGCTTCAATGGCTTTATGATACAGCTGAGTGCTTTGGTCACTGCAAAGGGAGAGAGGTACTGTAATACCAACCTCCACAGCAATCAAAAAATAGACATATGCAGGGATATGTTAACATATGCCTACATTTGCCACTAACAGGATGCTAGTCATTGTGATATGGCTTGAGGATTTCTCTTTAATTTTAAAGATAAATACCTTTGAAAACTGCTGGTAAATGACTTTCATGACTGGGTCTGAGAACTGGGCATTTCCTGCTAGGATTGAGGAGAGTATGTTGCTGAGGGTTACCATTCCCAAGATGAGCCTTTAGGAAACACAGATTTTTTTTTTCAGTGTCACTTCTCACAATCAAAGGGGAAAAAATGAAATAAATGCATTGACTTTTCACACCCCAAAGACAAGATTTGGAACACATGCAGAACATGATGATGGGTCAGAGAACTCACTTTCTGCAAAGAAAGTTTAATAGTAGCTCAATAGTAATGTAGTTGCCATCTTTTAAATTAGGTCCATTCATATAATTTTAATTTTTGGGAGAACCAGCACCTGTTCAACTTATGCCTTTTGGACATAGGTAACAGGAAAAAGCCTCAGCCATGTTGGCCAATAGTCCCATGTTGGCCAATAGCTCCTGGGATTCTGGGAGCTGAAGTCCCTCAGCCCTTAAAGGGGAAAGGTTGCCTACCCCTGGCTGTAGAGAATATGTAGGGATCGTAAAAATTTCCCATTCCTGACTTAAAAGTAGCAGCTGCTGCAAGTAGAAGAGGTCTGTTTTCTCATCAATCAGATGCAGCAGACTGACATCCCTACTCTTCTCCCACAAACAATCTCTGATGGGAGGAGGAATTGCATCAGGGATCCTGCTTTTGATTGTCATAAAGGAGACTGTTGGTAAGAAGGGGGTGAAGATGTCAATCTTCTTCACCCTGGTTGACAGGAGGACAGAACCATGTATTTCGTGTGGCTGCTGTCCAATAAGTTAGGACTGGGAGGGTCAAGCCAGGAAAGGAGACTAATGATAAATGAGGCTAACTAGAGTCCATCTTGTTTTGTTCCACTATCTGATCCCCTGGGATGGCTGTTTCTCTTCTTTGGGGACATAATGCACATATTTTGGACATCTATTAATACATTTAAATATAGGAGAGCTAATCTTGTCCACTGCAGATGCAGCCTTTCATCAGTTGGCCTGAGGTTCAGAACTGAACAGGATAATAGAAGATGTATACAGAACTTCCAGCTGAAGTTCTGTATACACTCTACCAAGGAACCTTTCACACAACACAGTTATAGTACTATGATTCCACTTTGTCCATCATGGCTGCATCCTGGGGAATCCTGGGGTTTGTAGTTTGGGTATGCATTAGAGGTCCCTGGTTAAGAATTCTAAATACCCTCCCTAAATTACAATGCTCAGGATTCCATAGGATGTACTGAAGGACATATCCCCTCCCAATTCCTGCTATTGTGCTGGTTACAATTCTTCTCAATTTCATTTTTCTCTATCATTATGAAAATCATAGGCTGTTCTTCACTCTCACTTTATATCACAGGGACTGTGGAATTCTCTGGAAGGCTACTGCTTGTTGAAACTAGACTTCAGATAATAAGAGAGTTACCCTGATTCAGCAACAACTGGTGCCTGATCATATGACTTCTCACGGAGGATTTCAATTGCCTTTTGACAGTTCACATCTGGGAGAAGAGTCAGAGGGGCTGCAAGGTTCAGTTTCTGCACCTTGATATTCCACCACCTGTCAAACATAAAGGGCATCACATGTTGTTAACAATCTGAAGCTGGTCTACATCTTATTTGAAATATGGTTCTGCACTGCAGTGGGCACATGGAAGGAGTCCAGGAGCCAATTTCTCTTCTTTGACCTCTTTCTTCTGCATGGGCTGCACACACCAGCAACGATCATATATACTTCTATGTTTATGCAAGTTCCCAAAATGGTATCTGGAAATGTGATTTCCTGCTTACCATGTTGAGAAGGACTCTGATGAAAATCTTGGAGACTTTTTGTGTAGGGGTTAGAGTACAAAATTAACATGCACAAAGCAAAAAATAAATAAATAAAAAGAAGAAGAAAGAGAGAAGGAGAAGGAGAAGAAAGGAATGCAATCTTTCTTCAGCATAATATAATATGAAAAGTTGTTCTCAGTTCTACAAGCCATGCAGAGCTGAATCTTATGTTACTTTTTCTAGCCTGAGTACCTTCTACAGGAATGTTATATTGGTACAAAAATATGGATCTGTGCAACTATTCCCTCAATGCAAAATACACATATCCTATACACTGAATAGCGGCAAGTCATGCAAGAACACCAGTGACAGACCACAGAATTTGATATGGACTGGATGCCACTGCTCACAAACATCTGCAACAAATAGTATAAACCTATGGCCAGTCTGGATGCACTCCTTTTAAGTACCTCTCTGGATTTAATCAAGCAAAAGTTATTCAGGTTTTGAAAAACAAGAGTGATGAGCACTTGTGTTTCCAATGCCCCACAGGCTTTGTAGTGCCCCACTATTCTAATTGCTTTTCTCTACTGTAGGAAACATAACTGTTGAAATGGCAGGGTCAGACTATATGATATGCTTATCACATTTTCAAAACGTGTTCTATGTGAAGTGGTGAAAAAAGATCTGTTTGTGATAGCATGTGATTTTCCTCACCTTTGCACTTTACATTTATTAGAAAGTGATTAGAAGGCAAACAAAGGCCTAATTTGTAAGTCTGATTGCCAAAGCATGTATCTCTAAGAAAATCCCATTGCAGAAGGAGAAATGGGTTAGACATTGATGATATGCATTCTTAAAGACAGGTTTAATCCTCCAGGTCATACCAAGGATGATGTTCTTGAACATCTTCTTTTAGAAATCCATTCTTGGTCATCCATTTGTCATTCAAAAACTTAGACCTAAAGGTAAGGAACAAAGACCAGTATATGATGTATTTTTCCTTAGTTTCCATCAAAGTACCACTTGTCTATTTTAACTGCCATTTTGTAACTCACAAAGCACGAACAATCTTTAAATTTAACTATAGATATTAAAAACAGCAGGCAGAAGGCATATTACATAGCTTTCATGAAGGAAATCAATTGTGGTATTGTCAAATAAGGTGATAGACCTGCTTATGCCAGATTAGTAAGCAAGAATTTTAGGCATCTAGAAGGCAAGATGTGTTTGAGAACAGAACCTCCATGTAGTCACAGTGGCACCTTATTACTGATCTTTCTGAATGTGGCATTTGTTAGCTGAACTTGCAGCGGCACCAGCAGAAATCCAAAGTCTATAGAGTTTTTTTGTGATTAACATAAGAGGATGAAATGAAAAGGACATATGCTTCTTCTCCCACAGGACTTTCATTATTTTTATATGTTTAATATTTGAACTCGGGGGGGGGGGGTCCACAGATGAAAAGGAGAAATAAATTCTGGCTTACATGTAATTCCTCACGGAGTCAGGTAAGAGGACAACACAGCGTTGGCCCTCTTTTAGCTCCTTGGCAGCTTTCACTGCCACAGACATTGCACTGCCTGCACTGCCTCCTATGAAATGAAGAAGAGAGCAAATACATTATTACTCAATATGCAGTGAAAAGGTAACTCGGGGCTAGTCTACACATAAGTGTGTTATGAGAATTGTTGTGGATTTTCACTCATTTGCATCAACAGATAATTATTTTCACTTTCCTGTGCCAATGTGCACATTTTCATTCACAACTGTTCCACATATTCACACATTCACATCTATTCACCCTCTGGCAAAAACGGACAGCCATTGGAATTCATGGCCATCCATATGGCCATCCATGGAATAATGTACATTTCTGAGGATTTCCCTAGATATTCTGGTAAAAGAAATGAAGACTTTTTCTGCAGAGTTTAAGGACTCCCAAAAAGCCCACACTCTTGTGACTCATTTGTGGCTGGATCACATTCTATTTGACTGGAGTTAGAAGTATTTTAACCATTTAGACAAGCCCCTACAAAGCAACAGTAGAACTGTGATTATAAGACGCAGTCCAGACAAGTACAAAGATGAAACTGGCTCCTTAAAAGAATTTTAAAAATTGGTGAATACCTGGAAAACAAATTTACATTTGTGGACATGGGGCAAATGTGTAAGTGTAATTTATGTTCATGAACATCTCTTTTTGGATGGGACACAGTGTGTTATTTCTCTATGTGCCAAACGATCTCCTGGCAGCTGTCAAGCCCAAGAACGGTCATGGCTGCTGCTACTGCTTACCCATAAGAAGGGGAGGGATGGGGAACCAATTCAGACAATGAAGGTATGGCTGATATGGGCTCTGAGGAAAAACAAAAGGAGGGATGCTCCTAATATGGTGTGCATCTTCACTTCATCTGCCCTCCAAGCTAAGACCAGCTTCTTTTTCATCTAAATTTCCTTCCTCCCCTCTCTCCTCCACATCAATAAGCAACAGCAGCCTCTCTTGGGATGTTTCATCTGCTGTAGAACGTCTTATCCTTGTCCCATGTAGAATCTGATATAGAATCTCAGCCATTAGCTACCAGAATCCCCCAGCTAGTATGGTCAATGGTCACATGGTAACATTAAAGCAAGGACTGGTTCCTTGGTTCTTCAGGGCCCAAACCAAGGATACTTGTCAATTAACAAGCAATGAAAATAGAATAATATATGTAAAGTGGTATTGTATGTTGGTGGCTAAAATTGTACATTGGTGATTAAATCTGGAAACATGCAACATTTAGTTTTGAATTTTATTGTATTCTATGTATTTTATATTGCTGTAACCCGCCTGGATTTCTTGTGATAGGGTGGGCTATAAATAAATAATTTATTATTATTATTATTATTATTATTATTATTATTATTATTATTATGATAAAGGGCATGGTTAAATGTAACATGTCTTTGTTGATGGGCATAACACTTTTCAGCTATGCTTACCGCAGAGCAAACCTTCATCTCTAATCAGCCTACGAGCCATGAGGAAGGATTCGGTGTCATTGCTTTTGCACCACTGATCGATCACCTACAAAGGAGGCAAAAGACAGAGTGTAGATGAAGTGTCTGACCTTTCTGTTACATGTAGGACTGGAGACCAATAACAGAAACTTCAGAGGGGTTAACAGAAGCTTCAACAGGCTATTTGGGGGGAAAAATCAGTAATTTTGTTTTTGTGTTTCTTGATATAAATGAAATCAACCAACTGATAAACAAGCAAACTCTCATCCATTGATAAAGAGGATTTACAGATCTTTATGTTGTTTCAAAAACTTGCAAAAACCTTCAAACCAGAAGGACAAAATAAAGTTCTATATACACTATAGGGAGTCTCTCAGGCCAATAGATTGCAATCCTATGTGCATGTCCTTAGGAGCAATATCTATAGCTATGAAGTGAAATTGATCATATCTATTATTATCAAGTGAATTTTTTTGAAAAGCGGCCAGCTGAGCGCAGCTGGGACCTGGGCTGCAGCTGGGTTGCAGTCGCCCGGCAGCAGTGGCGATTTACATACGATAATACCCACTATTAATTTGAAAGATGACTGTATCCCATCATGGATAAGTCACTTTATTTTTAGTGTGATAAACTCCTAAGAGTCTGAGAGACCAGAGTTCAAATCCCTGCTAAGTCATGGAAACCTGATGTGTGACCCTGGGCAAATCACATTCTCTCAGCCTCAGAGGAAAGTAAATGTCTGCGAACCTCTTCTGAAGATATCTTTAAAGGAAAACCCTATGATCAGGTTGCTGTAACTGGGAATTGACCTGAAGACACACAACAGCAGCAAACATGGTGGAACTGGGTTGTCAAGAAAAAAAAAGTTTGACACAGAGTATGGTTGCAGAGATGCTGACATGCTATTGCTATGATCAGCTTCAAGCACTATGAAATTTAGTTTTAAAAAGGTATGCTTAAATGAGATGCTACAGATAACCTCCAATTCTCTTCTATAATAAGATTTTCTAAATTCCACCAGCTGATGAGATAAAGGAGCTGGCATCCTGCTGGAAATTTGCAATGTTGTAAATCAACTTACAAGTGCACAGTTTAGAATTACAAGCATTGTACAACATTCATATTCCCAGGGAGGGATTATTATTGTAGCTGTGCCATTGGGAGCACTGAGCACAGAATGAGCAGTATGGGCATTGCACAATGGTCACAATGCACAAAAGTATGGCACTTTGTGGGACAGACTGCTCTTACATTGACAGCATAAGGGGGACAACATTCCCCAACAGAGCCACGAGGCATTGGTAATCCAGAATAGAGGGCAGTGGAAAGTCATGGGTGCCCTGTGTGGTTCCCCGTTGTGTGGTGAGAGCCTGCATTGAGCAATGGAGCATATTGCGCAGTGCCCTCTTATGTGGGGGAGCCCCCTTGCATAACAGGCCATCGTGCATAGTACCTAATTGTGCATTGTTGCAATTCTGTAACACTGCTGCATGCTGTGTTAGTGACATAGCTCCATCAGTATAAAGTTAAGCATCTCAGCTCATGATGCAGGACCACAACCATGATGTTACATGTCATACTACCACACCTATGTACATTTACTGGATGACCCTGTGTGTTAAGAATCAACTACTCTTGCTTCAAATGAATCACATGTGGATTGTGAAGCTAAATGTTGTTATGAACATTACATTCCTGAGTCTGTTGACATTGATTGCACTGCTACTTACAGATCGGTCAAGGACCGTTGGGATAAAATCATGTCCAATTCCTTCCACTTCCATTGTTGTATCTTCAGCTGCCACTGTGTTCAGGGAGCTGGGCAGAGCAACAATGGAGCCATCTGGATCTACTCCAACGATCTGCGGTAGGAAGACGAACTAGTTAATAAGATTGAAATTTCTGATCAATCCATCTTAAACAGAAACTAACACAATTTTGTGTTACAAATGATGCACAACACATTTTTTTTCTTCCAGAAATCTTGACTGGCATTCTGTTGGCAAGTTACAGTGTAAGGTGGATTTACACAGTTGCTTAAATTGGAATTATGTTCCAACCCCACAATGACCAAAAGTCCTCCCATGGCCCAACTTGTAAACCATGACCATTTCTGGGTTGTCAAGGAGCAAAGAGGTCAGCAGTGATGCTTCCAGCTATTTTGCTTTAGCTGGCCATGCTGCATAGAGGTCCCTGCAGGTGCTTGTTGCAGTGTGCCCAGTTAAAGGAAAATAGCTGGATGTGTTGCTATTGGTCCCTTAGCTCTCCAACAGTCCAAAAATGGTGGTGGTGGTGGTGGTAGCTGTGCAGTTTGCAAGGTGGGGTGAGGGTGCCATATACTCCTTAGGTTTATTTTGGACCAAAGTAAGTGAAGCCCATAAGAGACCATAAAAGAACCTGGTCCATGCTCGAAGTTTTCCATTCATGAAGGACCTTATAAGGTGAAGGAAAAAGACAGGGCTTTACTAAGAGCCACAGGGGGGTTGCAGACTGCCAGAAATAGTGCAAATTGAGTCCACTTTTATGGTTAGGGTTAGTGCTAGGGAATCATTGGAATTGGTTTTTTTCTGAGACATTGAGCCTTCTCTGTCAGAGAGCTCTGGTGCCACAATAAAATACAGTTCCCATGATTCCCTAACCCTACATTGTGATAGAGTTAAACAGTTCTGGTCAAATGTTCTATCTATCATTTCAGAGATCACTCTTCAGGAGATAGTTCCCTGTCCAGGTCTTTTATTACTTTCATTGTTTCTGCGAGAGAACAAAGATTTAGAAAATAAACCAACAGTGAGTGTATTGAGCACATTCTATTCAGAGTAGAACCACTTAATCAGTTGGATTTCCCTATGTGTTGATTCACCATTCAACAGATAGAAAGTCAATGGGTCTACTCTAGTTGGAACTAACCAACAAGATTTCATCCATTCATGAAATTAGGGGAGCAGTTCAGGGATTTCTGTTAATCAAATGTATGTGGGTAGACTCTGCTTGTTCAAGCCAGTTGTCAATTCCCTGGTGCTATAAGTCCATGGGTTACCAAGGTCCTGTTGGTCCCTGACTATATAAAACAGGGATAGGCAACCTTTCCCCTTTAAGGGCCGAGGGATGTCAGCTCCCAGAAGCCTCAGCCATGTTGGCCAATAATTCCATGTTGGCCAATCGCTCCTGGGATTCTGGGAGCTGAAGTCCCTCGGCCCTTAAAGGGGAAAGGTTGCCTACCCCTGATATAAAAGATTTTACCATGGACCTGAATATCTGAGCCAAGGCCAAGAAGCCTGTCACCTACTTTGCATTCAGGACATTTCTCCTTCAATTTTCTGGCAACACCACTAATGGTACCTCCTGTGCCAGCTCCAGCCACAAACATATCGACTTTGCCTGCAGTTAAAGAAGGGGAGAGAGGAGTACACAATGAGACCATATGGCTTCTCTAAAACTCCAGATGGAAACAACATATAATTATCTTTCTGTATTATTGTTATTATATACTGCATGGGCAGAGTGGGCCCAAAAATTTTTTCCTGCCTGAGACAAAATGCAAGATGGCAAGATCCCAATTCTGTTCAAAGCAAACTGAATTGCCACCTGGATTTTACCTTAGCAATGACAATGGAAGAAGGTTCTCTACTGTCCAAGAGGACAGCAGCCCAGTTTAAAGTATGCAAAAAGGGCTGTATGGCACACACAGCTCTGTCCTCCAACAGAAGGGAAAAGTCAGGGGACTTAGGTTGGGAGAACCATATCACTACTGTCTCCTAGCATTTGTGCCTGTGACTTCTAACATGGATATAGAAAGAGCTACAAGCAGCTTATTCATTTACAGACCTCCTTAATGCTAGTCACTACCGGGGAAAGGATGAATTACAAACACCAAGGGCTAAAAACATATTGTCCAATGCTAAATTGTAACTAAGCAAATAAAACAGTTTTAAGCATATATGTGACAGCAATCCTAATATCTAAGACAATAAATACAGGACTGTACTTTGCACCTTGTGATTTTCTTGTTTCTACAAATAAAATCATGATACCTACAATTCAGCAGTAAGATGGCAAAAATCAAAGGACGTTATCACACTGGCGGCAAGAAAGTGGGATGGAATCATT
>JAIPUX010001232.1:97081076-97095344 GCA_020142125.1 Phrynosoma platyrhinos | reverse complement strand
AAATAGAAAACACTTCCTTGATGCAATTTCCCCCCTGGAATTAGGCTGATAGGAGTGGATGTTTTATGATATATATTACCATCAAGGACATATTGTACTGAACCTATGGGACTCTTCTAAAAGGCAGCACTAACATTATAATGACAAAGTCACCAAGGTGTCACAAATGACTTCTAGATCCTTCTGCTTATCATTAACTCAGTTTATTGCTTGACGCATTAGGTTACGGATTTATGTCATCTTGCATAAGTCCAAGTAGATCTTTTTCCGTTTTGCAGAACACTTCCCATATGTTTAGAAAAGTTTTCCTATCTCTTACAGAGCAATGCTTTGTGCAAAACCAACCACCCTAAAATGGCAGTGGGGACATTCTTAAGTGTTGTTAAGTTTAATATTAGTTTTCACCTCTTGTGGAAGAAGAGGATTTCAATACTCCCACTGTAACAACAACAACAAAAGAATAATAATTAAGAAAGAAAGGGGGAAAAGATGTCATTTTTGGTTCTGATTCTAATGTCTTAAAATTAAAAATAAAGCCACTCAAAGGTGTGAATAAAATGTTGAAGCTGGTGTTGCAGATTACCAGAAAATAGTCCAGGACAACAGAAACATCATTTGGGCATTTAAAAAAATATGAAAGACTACAGTGACAAATGTCACAACCTCTAGATACAATTGTCCTGTTTGGAAATCATATTGGAACAAAAAAAAAGTTTCTTTTTCTTCTCACCGTTTTCAAAATTTCATCAGTGAAATAGAAGTCTTGCACTATAACTCTTAAGAAAAAATAAATAAAAAGAAAGTAGGCAAAAAATAGTCTTTCAAATCATAGGATCATAGGAGAAAGTACTTCCAGCACAGCATACCAAACTGCCATTGGAGATTGCAGCGTCCCATCCACATTTGTATTCTTCCCCGTCTCCCCCATGCTGATTTTGCTAGTCTAGTTGGTTGGTTTTATTAAATTTACATTCCACCTTTTTGCCTCTAAATGGTACAGGCCAGCCATCTAATAGCGATAACATCCAAACAAAGAAATGTCTAGCACAAGCTTTTGGGGATTCCAGTTCACTTTGTCAGATGCATCTGATGAAATGGACTGGAGTCCACAAAAAATATATGCTAGAAATATCTTTTTCTCAGTCTCAAAGATGCTGCAAGATTTCTTTATAAGCTTCTATGCTGAAACAGTCATAACACAGCTATGTCTTTGAAAATCCAAACAAAATAGGGATGGGCAACTTCAGTGGGTCTAGAGACCACCCTTCTGTCTTTTGGACCCTCTGGGACTGCATGGACATCCAAAATTCCCCCCAACTGAAAAAAGGCAAAAAACAATTTTGAAAAACAATTTTAAAAAAATTAAACAGTGAAGGCAGAGTCTGTCTGTAAGGCATTCAACCATCCAGTGGAGGAAAAGAAGAGAAAGACATCTTGTGGTTACTCCCGCTTCTGGTCCATCATTCAACCTACAAATTCCTGCTTGTGTTAATGGACTCCCATCAGGTCACAAAGTGCTGCTGCTTAATGCCAGGGTAGTAACTGGGAAGCTGTGGCATCCCTAGAGTTAGTATCACCCGGTGTGGTAACTTATGGTGTCACCAACATTGACCGCTTCCTATTTCACACCATACAGAATCCTTAGGAATGCTTTTTTCTTTTTCTTTTTGCATGACTGTTATTCATAAATCGTAATTTCCATATACCACCGAATGTAATGCTAATAGTTGTGACATAAAACAATTAGCAAAATTAAAATAATACCTTCAAATTACAATATCATATGCACAACCTAAATGTATTTACAAAGTGAAGATTTTGGTTAAAATGTTATGTTTTTAAAGAAATTTTAAATTTTAAATTCTGGCCTTTCCAGAATAGACTTCCCAGCCTCAGGAAACCCCTTATCCGCCCTTTCCCAATTCGGATGCTGCTGTTTCTCTGCTTGTTTTATTATTATATCATTGTTGTTTTTGATTTGATTTTATGCCATATCATTTTAACTAAGATGTTTTAATACTTTCGGGTTTAATACTTTTTAAAGGGGTGGGTAGGTTTTGAGCTTTGGGGGATTTATATTGTATGTAATTTTAATTGTTGTTAGCCGCCTTGATTGTCCTCAGAGGGGCAGAGTACTAATAAAAATTCTTATTCTTATTCTTATTCTTATTAAAATAAAAAAATGTAAAAATGTAAAAAAATATTTTTTAAAAAAATTAATATTTGAAATTTGAAACTTTAATTTTAAAAAAATCTAGGACCTCTCCTTTCTCCTCCCACTGAGCCTCAACACACTCCCACCATCTCTTAAAGCATTTTAAAGGGAAGCAGGTGCATGCCACAGCCCCTTTCTGCCAAAAGATAGGTGTTTGAGGAGCAGTGGTGTCCCTGGTGTGGTCCACACACCCTGCACACCCCTTGTGATGCCACTGCTGGGAAGAGTTGCATGATCCAGGACGTCAGCTCAATCTTGTCCAGTATAGCTGTTTCAGGTAAGTTTAAAGGGCTGTTACATCCGAGACCTCAGACTGCTGAGGAGGAGCACTCAGAAAACTGACAAATTGTTTGCAGAGAAAAATCACTCAGATCCTTTCTGACTTGGACCCCAGGAGCCTTTGTGGGCTGGGAGGTGATACAGAAATACTTTAAATAAATTATTAACTATAACTTCCAGGAGAGAATATGCAAGGCAAGAAAAAGGATAGCCCATATGGACTGTGGGCTTTCAGCTGATCTTAGAATCCTCACTTTGCCCATTTCCTAGCCAACAGTGGTAAGAAAAGCTGGGAGCTGCAGTCCAGCAACATCAGAAAGGACCTTGTTTGATAAGGAAAAAGAGGGTATAAATCCAAGAAATACATCAATATTCCTAGTCTCGCAGTATAGACACTCATGCGCTTTGCATGAATTATCCCCATTGTAGATGCACACCACAGGACTAGAGTCAGCACCCTGCACCCATGGACAGATTGCAGGGTGTGAGGGACTTGGCTCCCCTTTGTTTTCTGTGGCTGGTTACTCCAAAAAACAGTGCCATGCAGATACAGATGTTGCTGCCTCTTTAAGTTCCAATAATACAGTTGGCCTTCTGTATCTACAGATTCTTTATCCACAGATTCAACCATCAGTGGCTTGTAAATATTTTTTAAAATATATGAATTTCAAAACAAGGAAACCTTGATTTTACCATTTAATATAAAGGACAACATTTTACTATGTCATTATATTTAATGGGACTTGAGCATCCAAGGATTTCCAGAATCCGCAGTGGGTCCTGGAACCAAAACCCAGCAGATACCAAGGCCCCAATGTATATTATTATTTAAAGACCCTGTGGAAAATTAAAGGGGTGGACAGACCCAGTTACAGATTACGTCTATCATAGGCATATGAATAATATTTTTCACCTGGAAGTAATTATGGTATATTGATAAAATTTTGTCAGAGTCATTATCACCAAGTGACTTTTTCCCTTCCCAAAAATGAAAAATCCATGGCAGGGTTGCTTATTTGACAACACAGATGATGTCATTCATGAAGTGGAAGAGTGGTTTAAGGCTCAATCTGCAGACTTCTACAATAATGGTATTCGGAAGGTAAAGGAATGCTGGAAGAAATATGTAAATCTGGATGGTAACTACGGGACTGAGCAAACAGGCCAAATAAAGCAGCTTCAGGCTATTTTGGAGGTGTGCTGCTTAAAGAATGCATGAATCCTAAAAGGCTGGAAGCCAAAGCTGCGCTCTGGTCCTAAGGAATGAAGTGCAGTTTCGGCACGTCTTCTGACCTCTTAGGACATGTGCGTTGTTTAAACAGCACACCTCGAAAGTGGCTCAAAACCACTTTATTCAGGCCCTACGTAGAAATAAGTTAACAACTACAAATCAAAACAAACTTTCTGTCAACATTTTTTAAAATGTGAATTACAGCTTTATGATACCCCCTTGTATAAGACCACCAGGGCCACTTGCAAAGGAGGATGACCGCCAAACATCTTGAAACCTGCAACAGCCATGGGAGACAAAAATATAATGAGCAGCACATAAAAGTGCAATGAGCAGCTCCTCCAGACAGGACAAATGTGTCAGGAGGTTGCAGCATGTGTTGCTGTAGTCATCAGATTATTATTATTATTTTTTATTTGAATCCCATTTCTGTTGTCCTGCACTATTTTCTGGAAATTCCTGGCACCAGCTACAATATTTTATTCCCACCTTTGAGTGGTTTTTTTTTTTTTCTAATTCTAAGATATATTGAACAAAAACAAAAATATCATTTGCTCCTTTTTTTAAAAAAAATCTAGTGTTAGAGGGGATCAATGAAATCGCACTTTTGCACTACTCTCTCTACGTTTTTAAAAATAGAGAGGACAAAATTCTAACCATGGGATGATCTCAGCAAACTACGCTCCAGTTTTTAAAACCCTTTGGAACATTCCTAGTGCAGAGCCGTGAAATTGCCTACAGACAGCCCCACAAAAGAATGGAAAGAATGGATTGGAGGTGACAACAAACAGCAAAACATGATGAGCTATTATCATGAGAAATTATAGTTCTTTAGACCAATCCAGAAGAGTTTATGAGAATCTCCCAGGGTAAAAAGCTGCCGACTTTTTTGCTCATGGCAGTTGTTGTGCAACTAAAATACAGAACTAGAGAAGCATAAGCTGCTGCCATCTGGAGAAGACATTTGAACCAGACTTGATGGAGAGGATACACATCGGAGCATTTGTAATTGCACTGCAAATGTACTTGAGCCTCTTGGAAACCACAGTGCACTCTATCTGAGGTCAAACTATAGTGCATCTGATGAACTTCCTTGATCCTTGCACTTTCTTTAGAAGAATTCTTTACATTTTCTTTAGAAGAACTTCTTAATGAGTAAAGATGGTGGGAGAGAAAGAAAAAACATACACGAAATACTTCCAGCAATACTAGCTACTTACAGAGGCACACAGCCGTGAGGAGACTCTGAGATGGGTTTTCCTGGTTTCCATGTACATCTGCTGGCCAAATTGGGACGAATCCATGTGTTGTTAGTTTTGGTTTCTGAGCTTTCCACCTCTCCATTGAGGAAAGGACAAACTCGGATTGTTTTGTTGGATGTAAAAACAGAAGCCATTGTAAGCTAAAACAAGAATAGAAGAAAGAAAGAATGTTGATGAGTAAGTTCCAGTCATACCATGTCAGATTAGATACTCTAAAAATGGACATTATGAACTTTATTAATGATTGGTTTCCATTTATTACATATTTCCATCAAAACAACATTTCATTAATGACCTCCCAATCATACATTGGTCTATGGTATGGCAGTGTATCTTGAACCATTATCATGTTGTCAAATAGAATCACAGAATCATAGATTCAATAAATGTTTTGATACACAGATGGATTTTGTATATCCATCTAGTCTGCTATGTAGTGTATTATCATTGTGTGTGTGTTTCATTGATTATTTGGATATATTTGTTAAATTTTAATTTTTTTAGAAAAACTAGTCAATTGAAGTGAGTGATAACATTTACATTTATTTATTAACATGTTTAATATGCTGTATATAGTAAAGTTTTGGAGGAGGCAGTGGCAGAATTATATTTAAAAACCTCTCGAAATATCAGATAAACAAGTCTTAACAAATGCTACAAAACCCAACGCGCTCTGGATTTGAAACTTGTATTTAGACGTCAGTGAACCCTGTGGAACACAATGGGACAGTGACCACAGAGAATGGCCCTTTCATCAGATAACAGTAGCAGCTTGTATAGGAAAAGTTAACTTGAAGTGTGTTGATCCTAAGCCATCTCCTAGCACAGAATGAATTGTTTTATAAAGCCCAATTGGAATGCCAGACTTCAGGTATTTTATAGTTGACAGGGTTTCCAGAATGACGTTGCAAAACTTCCTTTATTTTAAAATGTTTCATCCTCTATGGCACTCCCTTCTATTATGAAGGATAGAAAGTTCCACCCTAATGATCACCCAGGAGCTTCACTTGTTTCTTAGCTTGAAAACATGGGTATGGATGTGCTTTCAAGTTGCCTGTCAACTTTTGAATTTCATAGGGTTTTCATAGGCAAGGAATACTCAGAAGGGATTTTGCCAGTTCCTTGCTGTGAAATATAGTATACAGCAGCTGGTATTGGTTGGCAGTCTCCATCCAAATACTAACCAGGGCTAATCCTGTTTAGCTTTTAAGATCACATAGAACTTTTAAGGTCTGATGCTTTAAAGATATTTAGGCACTTGGAAACATTAATAAAATGACACACTGAAACCATCACTAACTGAAAGGTAGTAGAATTATGCTGAGTCCCAGAGGACTGGTCAGTTATGAACAACCTCAGTGTCCGTAACTTCATTCTTCTTAGAAGTAATTTCTTGAACCATTCCCCCACCCCCATAATTTATGCCATGCTACTGTATGATACAATTATCCATTCAACCAAGTTCTTTGGTATGACAAGTTGCAATGGTGAATTGACAGCAAAACAATCAGATGCATACCCCAAGAAATTCTTGGCAACATGTGTTAAGTTACAACAGAGAGGTAATACTAACATCCATGTAGGCGTACAGTGGATACAAGATTATAGCTTCTAAATTAATATGCATTTTTCAAGGGGGTTTTAGTCTGAAAAAGAAAACTTGTTGCTGACTAATGACTGTGGCGTCCTTCTGTTTGTAATTTTGTTTTGTATTTTAACGTGCTGTATCCCACCTCTAGCTTTGAGGAGAAGCGGAAAAGAAATAACATTTATTATTATTATTATTATTATTATTAGGTGCTGTGTGGCAGGACTGCTAGACAGTGGCGGTGTGTTCACATCCCCATGCCACTCCCTGAAGCCTACATCCAGCTCTCCTCTTCCTCTAATCCCTGTTCCAAAGATGTCCTTGTTATCTGGCATTTTATGTAATTCACATCATTCTGAGATCAAAGGTTTATTTCAATGTACTTATCGGGGTCAAATTTAGATTACATTCAAACTCCTTCCTGGTTATTGACATCACTACATGAGGCCACTACAACGTAATGAATTTTATAGGCTTTTCAAGCCTATATAGACTCCTTCTTAGCTAGTTAGTTCAGAAGACTAATTAATATTCATTTTACTTTGAAGGTCTAACATCTGAAGCTAGTCTAAAAGCTTAAAAATAGAGAAAGTTAATCCTTTATTGATATCTTGACAAACTGAGGGGCAAGTTTTTAAAGACTGAGTTAGGAGGTGCTGTATTGTTTTAAACAGAACCAGTTTTAATAGCGTTTAGCTTTTTAAATTGCATTTTATTCTTCTAATGTGATCCTGAGTAATACTATGAAGAATTTAGTAGTGTAATTCTATTTTTAATGTTCACTTTTTATATATTTTTTTGTATTGCTCTTCTAAATTGTAAGCTGTTTTGAACCCCAATTTTGGAAGAAAGTGAGATACAAATAAATATTATAATATATAATGATAATTTATTTACTAAGACAACTCTATACAATTGGTATGCAGAGAAATCTTGTAGCACCTTTGAGACTAAAATTGAAAGAAGCTGGCAGCAAGAGCTTTTGCACATTAAATTGAGGCACTGCCCTGGCTCAGTGCTAGGGAGTCATGGGAATTGTATTTTTTTCTGAGACATTGAGCCTTCTCTGTCAGAGAGCTCTGGTGCCACAATAAATTACAGTTCCCATGATTCCTTAGCACTGAGCCAGGGCAGTGCCTCAATTTAATGTGCACTATTTCTGGCAGTCTGCTTAGGCCCTAACTCTCAAAGAGAAAAGCATGGGGTTGGTCTGAAAAGTTGGTTTGTTAATGAACTGTGGGCCAATTGACAGGACCTGTGTCCTTGCATTTAACATACCATTTTCTCCAGTCAGTGACGAATGGCATCAGCTGAAAGGATTTATAAATTTACCAGTACTGGAGCAGGTGTTATGTTGGGAGGGTTAAATTTCCACCTAGCAAAAATGTTAAGCTCACTCAACCAATGCTAAGTGTGAAATTGCATCTAACATTAGGTATTATTTTGGTCATGGAGTCTTGACAAGCAAAGGACTAAGGTGGTGAACAAGGGGCACCTGGAGAGAATGCTAGAGCAGATCCTGATCTTACAACTAAAATACAGCCTCCTCTATATCTGCAGAGAAATCAATTCCAGACCAAAAAACATTTTTGGTTTAATATTATTAGGGTGGTCTAATAATATTTGCTGTTGCGTGCCTTCAAATCATTTCCAACTTATAGGGACCCTAAGTGTAGCCTATCATAGTTTGTTGTGTTGTTATTTTTTGCAAGATTGTTTCAGAGATAGCCATTGCCTTAATCTAGGATGAAACAGTGTGACTTGCCCAAGGTCACATAGGTTTCCATAGCTGAGGGAGTATTTGAACCCTGGTCTCCTGGAGTCCTAATCTGACACTCAAACCACTACATCATGCTGGCTTTTCTGTTAAAACTCTATTAGTTCTGTTAGAAGAAAGGACAGCAATTAGTTTTATCTCAGAAATAAGCAATGATGCCCTTCCCATTATTTTAGTCCTACAGCACTAAGCAGCCCTACACAGAGCAATCAACACTGCAGAATTTATGGGAGTTCTGTTCAAAAATATCTGTTAGCCAAAGGATACTTGCTTATCCTTGTTCTATGTGGTACATAGATGGGCAAAGTGCAGTCCTTCAAATGCTGTTAGACTCCCAGCATTCCCCATATTTGGGTATGCTGGCTAAGGCTGCTGGAACTTGTAATCCAACAACATCTAAGAAGCCAATTTATATCAACCTGTCATTGGGTGGAATATATTTCCTTTAGAAAAACAGCTGTGATAAACTTCAGGGTGGTCAATAAATTCAAAGATTTGCAATTATTCCACATGTTTTACAAGAATACCAGTAGCGTTCCTCAATGGGTGACACCCGGTGTGGGATTGGAACTTCTGGGGTGGGGGTGGGTATACAGGAGGGTCCATGAAGGGTGGAAGGATGCCTGCAAGGGCTAGAGTTGTGCCCCTGTGGCCAGAAGTGATGCCCATGTGGCTCCAAGAAGCAAGAAACGAAGAGAAACACAGAGCAGCACCTGCGCAAAGCAAAGCAAAGCAAAGCAGCTTCATTTATATACCGCTTCAAATCGCGCATGGGATGTCTAAGCGGTTTACAACTGTGAGCTGATTGCCCCCCAACAAGCTGGGTACTCATTTTAGCGACCTCGGAAGGATGCAGGCCTGAGTCGAGCCTCATCCCTGGCTGGTATTGAACTCGCAACCTTGTGGTCTATGAGTGAGTGGCTGCAGTACAGGCATTTAACCACTGCGCCACCAGGGCTGAGGCCAAAATAGAGAGCCTGCGGGAGTGGGGAGCCGACTGGGTATCACCCCCCCCCCTTCTAGATTGTCTCCTGGTGCGGCATGCACCCCCCAGGGATGCTACTGAAGAATATGACTTCACTTCTTATTCTTTTTTACTCTCTTGTTTCTTTCTCATATTCTGAGCACTGTTACTGGATCTTTACCTCCATGTGGGGAGGAGGGAATTATATTGTTTTAAGCTGTATTTATTTTATTGCTGTACACCACCCGGATTGGCTTGCCACAGGGCGGTATATAAATAAATTTTTATTATTATTATTATTATTATTATTATTATTATTATTATTATTATTATTATTATTATTATTATTATTATTATTATTATGTGTGTTGATGCTCTTAGTAAAACACTGCCTCAGCTAAGGCACAAGGTCCCTGAGGAAGCCAACAGCTTCTGCACGAGTAATGAAAGGTGGCTTATGCCTTTCATGAACTCATGTGTAAATGTAATTGCTTCCCCGCCTCCAATACAGTCTTGGGATCTGCAATAAACATGGGCCAAATGCTGCCAAGTGATAACTGCTTGGTCATTTGCCAGATGGACCTATTGTCACCAAGTAGTCATGACCAACTTTGATTGTGCCAATATGTTAGAACAGAGGCAGTCACTTTATCACAGAAGTTGCATGGACAGATGAAAACTATATTAATTTTAATGTTTTCATCTTCACATATACCTTGGCAATACTTCTGTTCACATAAGTTTGGCTTTGAAGATTGTTCATATATTTCTATAAGTGTGGCATACAACATAACTCACTCTTATCTGGAATTACAAAATCCAAAATACTCCAAATACCAAAACCATGGGTGGCTAGGATAGCAACACCTTTGCTTTTTGATGGTTCAGTGTATACAGACTTTGTTTGATGCACAAAATTATTAAAAATATTGTATAAAATTACCTTTAGGCTATGTGTAAAAGATGTATATGAAACATAAATGATTTTTCATATTTAGACATATACATAGCTGCAAATACAATTATTCCAAATAATAATAATAATAATAATAATAATAATAATAATAATAATAAACAATAATAATGGCCCCAAGCATTTTGGATAAGGAATATCCAGTCTGTAGTGTAAATGAATCCATAGGAGCAGCACATTATTTCTGGTAAGAGAATTATGAAGTGCTGAATACCGTTGTTACTCCAACTGAAGTTGAATTTTGAGAAATGCAAATGCAACTACTTGTTAACTCAAAATTCAGCACTAGTCAGTGGGTCTTCTGTAGTCTGGACTAACCAGTAGGATTTAGCCTTATGGTTTTCTGTTTGTTTTTAAGCAAAATTCTTTTTAAAATCATTTTTATTAAACATTCTAAGGCTAAGCAATAATCAAACATGTAGGTATTAATATTAAGCCATATATGAACTGGTCTTAAAGTACATTGTGGAATTACTGCTCCCAAATTGGTGTCTCACGTCATACACTGTGACCTGCAAAGGGACCCTTGCTCCAAATTCTGTGGCTGTCAGGGATTAGATTGGGGTCTGAAAGGGGTCAAGCCTTCTGCAATGATGGCATTCTCACTCTGGCATTCTTCCAGAGACACCTGTCAAATTAGTGCAATTTAAAAAAAATAAATAAAATAAAAGCATATAACAGCTCAATTAACATTCAATTTACTTTAACCATCACTTTGT
Organism: Phrynosoma platyrhinos; assembly: GCA_020142125.1. Lineage (NCBI taxonomy): Eukaryota > Metazoa > Chordata > Lepidosauria > Squamata > Phrynosomatidae > Phrynosoma > Phrynosoma platyrhinos. The sequence goes on along the minus strand of JAIPUX010001232.1, from coordinate 97,084,336 downwards.
CCTGACAATTATTTAAAGACTAGTCAAGGATGTCTGCCCAGTGTGTCTCATGACAGCAGGACTTGCTTCTGGGTAAACACAAATAATGCTCATACTGAATCAATAGGAATTTTGTAAGTCAACACTATAATTTCCATTAGTTTACTCGATCTAGCTAGCTGAGACTAACCATCACATCTAGGCTCCAGTATTTTTGCCATAATTGATCCACCTTTAGATTTGTTATGGTTCAAAGTGATGAATCTTATTAGCATTTCCTGTGCAGTGTATCCAGTCTGTCTGTCATACAATGTATTGAGGGCCAGTTGTACCTTGGCTCAGTACCAAAGATTTCATTAAGTCCTTGGAACCAATCTCTAATAGTAATACAGTGAACATAGGGGAAATTATATAGGGTCACTCAGACTGTGTTCAGCATTCAGTTCTCCAACATTACAGCTTTCTTTCTTTTCAGAGTGCAATGCACCTAGGTCTGTTTCTCGTGACCAGTCAGCAAAAGTTGTATTAGATGTAGCTGTTTGCTCTGCAAACCAGAACACACACATTTTCATCTCCACTCCGTCCACCAGTTGATTTTTCCATTTCCTTTACAAATAGCTTGTTATCACCAAGAACATATTCCAGTATCCAATTGCTTCTTATCTCAGATATCCCTGCTGTTTACTGGATGGGCATCATGACCCAGCCAAGAGTGTAGCTATGAGGAGGGGGTATATGAGGGTGTTGCACCTCTACTAAGAATTCTTTCCCTTTGAAGTTTTCTTTCAGTCTCCAAATTCCTAGCATTGCAGTAATTTAAAACATCATTGAATATTTAGAAATGCAGTTTAAGCATCCAAAGAAAATGAGCAGGCAAAGTTAACAAGAGAAGGCAAAGACAGTGAATCTAAGAATTCTAGGAATGATTTTCATGGTCTCAATGCTAGAAATTTGGGGACAGAGGGAAAATTTCATTGGGGGATTTAATTCTTATGGTGGGGCAATGCCCTCCATTGCTACGCCTATAGGATCTTGCATTGGGACATGGACACACAATCACACACAATCCTAGTTCACACAGCAGTCATGTTCACTGCTGACCAGTTTAAATATTGTGAAGTTGAAGGCTTTCACAGCTGGCATCCATTTTTTTGTGAGTTTTTTTGGGCTGTGTGGCTGTGTTCTAGAAGATTTTATTCCTGATGTTTCGCCAGCATCTGTGGCTGGCATCTTCAGAGAATCTTCATCTCTCTCTGAAGATGCTAGCCACAGATGCTGGTGAAATGTCAGGAATAAACTCTTCTAAAACATGGCCACATAGCCCAAAAAACCCACAAAAACCCACAGTTTAAAAATTATTGTCTCTCCCATGCCCTAATAGGTGTTACTTCCAGGCAGATTTTGAGATTAGAAATGCAACAAACATGGAGCATATTGCTTCTCCAGAAATCTGAACCAACTTCAGGTATTTTGATGCAGACAAGATGCCCAACTGCATCACATACACGCACAACACATGTAGAAGCTGACTGGCTTAACAGCTGACGTTCACTTAGCATGGGCAATGAAACAATGTGCTCCACTGCTCCACAGGGCAGTCCATGTACCACACAGAGAGTGCTCTGTCTACTCTATCTTGTTCCTTCTCTAGCATGTGTTGTGTTAGGACTTTATCACATAAGGCTATAGAAGCAGAATTTTAGCAGGATAAAAGTGCCTTTGACCGGTACTTATCATACGACATCATGATTTCCTACTTCTGCCTTGCTTTCCATTTGTTATTGTAGAGCACCTTTTCATTGATGGACAAAACCAGTCAATAAGCTCTCAATCTTGCTGCTATTCCATTACTGCATTTGTGTGATAGATCCCTTCTGCTTCAGTTCTGCTTTTCAGGCAGTCATGTGGTGTGAATGGGTGCTCCTCTCCCCACTCCCCCTCACAATGATTGTAGCTACCAACACCTTCCCGAAGCCGGACATTATGTGCACACTCACATTTGGGATTCAGTTGGCACCTGCGATCACTCATTCCAACCCTTCTTTCTGGAAAGCGGCATTTATCCATGAATAAAATGGACCATGCCACCATGGCTCATTGAAGTGCTATCCTAAGGGAAAGTGTGATAAGCAATGATGCCAAATCAGTATGCTTCCATTCTTAAACTAGCACAATTGTGGCAGGGCAGCAGGCTGGTATGATAAAAGTCTTAAGACAGCCACCTCATTCTCCCAATGGCAGTGCCAGTCTGCCATAGATCATGAAGGTATATAGACAGGAAGCTCATGATTCAAAAGGGGTAGAATATTAACTAGGAATCACTGTTGACATTATGAACTATTATTCACATTTTAAAAAAAATCAGGAAAGCATTGAAGAGACACATCTCTTTGTAATGCAATGGTCAAAGGTAAGGATCACACCCACAGCTTGCAGATCTTCTGGCAGTTTTCCAGAATTAAATTTTTTTTTCCCTTCCAGTCATAACAAAACTATTAAATGTATTCTGGCCCATTTCCTGTGTGTGTGTTTAGACAGGCTTTAGGATTAATGAAGCAATCCTAAATTTGCACTTTGCTTGAGGATTTTGAAAAGAGTTTGGAAACTGTTCTTTTCAACCCCATACTTTTAGATAGTGCTTCTTTCTCTAAGCAAAGTGCCACTCATTGCCTTGGAAAAATTAATGCCATGGAATGGGAGCAAAAGTCACATTTACCTGCTAGGTAAAGATAAGCTCAATAGGATCAACTGTGAGTGATAAAAAGATCTCATCTAGTATTTTTCTTTAATAGAAGGTTCATCACTGAGTGCAAAGTAGAAGAAGATGTGCTAGGGGAGCAATGTAACTTACTCCTGTGAGTAAAGTACGTGGGAAGATAATTACTGCATAAAAACACATTGCAAAAGGATTGGGGATTAGAGATGAAATGGATATAAAAGCCCAGAAGAATGAAAAGACCTTCAGCTTCATTAAAATAACTTCAAGGTAGGCAACATATGAGATTTTCAGAAGGTACATCAGATGAAGGTACTCCATGGTCTCAACTGAGTAGTTTCTTTCCCCATAGTCACTAGCACCAACTCACTCAGCAGAATCACTCAAAAAGAGCCTCCAAAGAAGGTTTGTGTGCATATAAGCAGCTCTTTAAGAAATGTAGACCCAAACCATTAGAAGAACAAGTGGAAAAAATCCGGCCTTCTAGAAGTTTTGGACTTCAGGTCCCCACTTCACATAGGACGTTATCACACTTGCAGCAAGAGAGCGGCGAGAAAGCTCTTCG